>CM068753.1:1574936-1698462 GCA_035084275.1 Hydrolagus colliei
CCCAAAGATACACAGTCAATTCACTTGACAGTACATTCCGTGAAGCGATAAGATGTGAAAACCCTCTCATCAAATGCAAGACTTATTATTATTATTATTATTATTATTTCACAAACGGATTGAAGTGACCGAATCATTACTGGGCGAAACGCAGTTGGAAACGGTTTTAGATCCGAGAGATTAACGACTTCCTTTCAGCCGAACTGACTCTCCCAGCTGCCGAGAGCGTGCGGAGTTCCCCACATCGGTTTAATGAAGAGCTGATGTGGATCAGCTCTTCATTAAAGCGGCAAACGCTTTATTCCTCTGTGTGGAAGCATTGCTTAAAACCCTGGGTTTCAGCGATCGGGCCAAAAAACACACAGACAACTTTTACAGCAGCAACAATCACACAACAAACTTGCATTTTATATAGTACCCTCCAGGCCTGGTACAAAACCCATGTTACTCCATTACTCACAGCAGAGTTCTTAGCTTTGTGTTTGTGTGTGGCTGTGTGCTCTGTCATTTCTTACAGGAATTTTTTTTACAGACACCCCCCCCCCCCCCCCCCCCCCCCACACACACACAACACACACACACACACGCGCGCGCAGTTGGTAAAAAGTACAATTGGCCACCCGTCCAACACAAGACTTGCGTTCATCAATCACACAGGTATAAATATTGTACAGTACAAATGTGGATGGATGCCAATTTACGTCGTTTGTTCTTTTCTGTTTAAAAGCGGGAGAGAGGAAGATGCTTAGAAAACACGGGTGATAATTTTCCACAGGGAAGATCACATTGTTACTAGGGTTTTATCTGAAGGCTCCATTGGTAATAATAATAGTAATAATTCACAGAATATACTGTAAAGTGAATTGACTGTAGGTTTGTGGGTGAAACGTGGCAGTCAATTGCGCACAGCAGCGTCCCCCACGAACAGTGGTGGGTTGAAATGACCAATTTTTGGTTATTGTGTTTTTTTGGACGGATTATTATTATGTGTGTGTGTGGAGTAAGGAAACTTGCCCAAAGTTTCGCCCTGACCTGTCTGGATTCGAAACACAGATCTCACGCTTGTAAGGCGAGCGCTCTAACCCACTGAGCTACAGGAGACACACTTAATCAATACTTCAGTCTGATAGTCTAGGCAAGTACAGCTGTGAGATGTGCTGTATCTTTTCGCTAAGCCAGCTGCCTGCATAGACAATTACACACACATTTAGTAGGAAATCCAGAATTCCTTTAGGAGCAATAACTTATCAAGTATTTTTATTTCGGGATTAGAGAGAGAAAAAGAACATTAACAGCTTATCCTGGAGCTGTTGCACAGTTTTAAGTTCAGATTTCCAAAAGATTGCGTGAGGCACAAACCATGTGTTTTGGTCTCTTTGTAAATTTGTTCAGATGTCGGAAACAGCATCGACTACTCAAACCAACCAGCGGTCTGTCTTCAAACGCATCAGGTCTGTTTTCAACCCAAAATGGAGATTGGCAAGTTAATGCGTACGGCTCTCCACTAGTCGCCGTATGAAAAAATGGGCTGCGTTTCCTCTCCGCGCTTCCCCCACCCCCCCGCCACCCAGCTCCCCACCTCCCTGTTACTGCTGATGTTTGCAATCATTGAGAATTAATTAAAATGCGGGGATTTCAGTCAGCAAAATGTCACAGGCTTCTCTTGAAGAGACAAACGGCGGAAGCAGAAAAATAATAATTTGCTCACTCAGTCCTCGACTGTTTCGGGGGACGGGTGGGAGGGGAGGGGTGGGGGTGGGGGGGGTGGGGGGGGGAGGGGTGGGGGGGGGAGGGGTGGGGAGGGGTGGGGGGGGGAAGGGGTGGGTGGTGGGGGGGGGGTGCGGGCACGGCTGTGCGCAATTGGCTGCCATGTTTGGCTCACGAAATAAAGAGCCGGTTCACTTTTTGTAGTGCATTCTGTGTCTGAAGCGCTTTGAGACGTCACAAAGCAGTGATTAAGGCAGTAGAAAAAATACAAGTGTTAGTATTACTGTAGTATTATTATTATTATGTGCGATCCATAACGTGAATTACTTTGATTGCAAGGTAACACATTGTCCCTCTTCCCCACATTTCAGTTTGGAAGCTGTGGTAACTGGCTCCTGTGGGAAGAATGTAGCAATACCAACTCCTGTCCAGTTGATGAGGCACATCTTGTGCTTGGCTCCCGTGGGAAATCTATTGGATTAAAGTTGGTTGGCATCTCGTGTTTAGCCATATCTAACACTGTGTTTAACACGTCGTTAATTAGATACACCGGACACTCAAACCAAAGCAAATATTTGGGGGTTTGAGAGCAGTGTGAGCTGCGTTGATTTTTCTGAGGGGCGAACGAGGTTAAATTAAGCCTTACTCACTCACTTTGAGGCCAAATTAGACCGAAGCACGTTTTTCGAGGGTACGAGGGTTTATTCCTACAAATAACCCTTGCCTCCCACCCCCCCACTACTCCCCCACCAACCCCCCACACATCACGGAATACACTGTAAAGCGAACTCCCCCTTGTATTTCTCATGTGGGCGAATTGGAAAGCAACACTGAAAAACGTGGGATTGTGTTGTCTTGTGAGAAAAATAAAACAAAATGAAGTGTCAGGATGTATACATCTGGTTAATTCCAGCGCATTCAAATTGCAGGCCCGCTCTTGCTTTCCCACGTTAAGAGAAATCTCCATCCTTATAAATCTTCTCATGGTCTCTCGGTGTCATGTAATCATGCTAGTTTAGGCATTATTCTCTGAATGATGGAGGAGTCTGAGTGGTGGGGGGTGGGTGTGGGTGGGGGCTTGGGCAACTTGCTGTGACCAAATCCTTAGGGAGTACATTCTTTAGTAGCTTCCAATCTGATCTCTCTTCCCCCCTGCTTGTGGATTCCCATGCCCCGATGCCAGTGTATCCAGGATTTTAGTTACCACACCAATAAACGAGCGGGTTACAGACTAAACTACACTTCGTGTTGGCGTTGTTGTTGGCAGGGAGTGTGGACTTGATGAGAATCTTATCTGAAGACTCGTGGTGAAGCATTGTTACTAATGTTAGCTTGTGATATTTCACAAGCCGTAATAGTACAGCAATAGTACACGTAATACAGCGCTTTTCACGTCATCTAGGCGTCTCAAAGCGCTTCACAGAATATACTGTAAAGTCAGCGAAACGCGGCAGCCCATTGCGCACAGCAGCGTCCCCACAAACACTCATGGATTGAAATGACCAATTTTGGGGGGAGTCTGATCAGGTGTGTGTGGAATAAGGAAACTTGCCCAAGGTTTCGCCCTGACCTGCCTGGATTTGAACACAGGTCTCACGCTTGTAAGGCGAGTGCTCTAACCCACTGAGTTGTTGGATTGTTTTATATTTTGTGGGAGAAATGCAGCAGCCAATTAGGCATAGCAACGTCCCCACAAACAGTCGTGGATCGAGTAACCAAATTATTATTGTTTTTCCCCAAACTCGTGAGCCATACATGGGGGAGGCAGAAGATTCCGGGAAAGTACAGAATGTGCCTTGAGCGGGGTTAGAGAATAGATCATAGAATTGAGCGTGCGAGTGTGGGGCCAGCAAGCAGAGAGAAATCTGTGTCTTTTGTGCATTGGAACAAGGTGAAGTCTGAGCGATGGACGAGGAACGCCAGACAGATTGCTGACGGCTTCCCTCGATCCCTCAATCATAGCTGACTCATATCAAACTGAGCATCGGAGCTGACTTAAGAGATGTTAGCAGTGGTTTTATGGAATATAACTGGAGTCTGCCACAAACTCGTATTATGTCTGCCACAGGGCAGTTATTATCATTATTAGAAGATATTTCCCTTTAAGGCATCTCCCTTGCTTTCCTGACTCATTTTGCGGATTGCAATAACACGGTACAAAGCATACGGAAAACATTAGTAACCCATGCACAACAATTGATGAGCTCCTTTTCCTTCGGTTTTGTAATCAGTGTGTTTTTTTTAGGTTCAGTAAGCTGTACATAACCTTGCTCGCTTTAACAGTTGGCAGACCCATTTTCGTCCAACAGACAGCAAGGTACATTCTCGCAAGAACCCTTAGACACATTGCTTGCTCGGACTACCGAGGGTAACAATAATAATAATAATAATAAATAATCCTTGCATTTAATATGTACGCTTTTCACATCTTGTCGACGTCTCAAAGCGCTTCACAGAATATACTGTAAAGTGAATTGACTGTATATATTTGTGGGCGAAACGCGGCAGCCGATTGCGCACAGCAGCGTCCCCCCACAAACAGTCGTGGATTGAAAATGGCCAATTTTTATTATTGTGTTTGTTTTTGACGGATTATTATCAGGTGTTTGTGTGTGTGTGTGTGTGTGTGTGTGGAGTAAGGAAACTTGCCCACGGTTTCGACCTGACCTGCCTGGATTTGAATACAGTGCCCACGCTTGTAAGGCGAGCGCTCTAACCCACTGAGCTACAGGGTAGCATAAATCCTTTGACTTATTGGATCACCAGAGAGAAAGACAGACACTCATCATTGATTGAATTACGAACAGAAGCAGCTGGGAACATCTCAGCGGGTCAGGCAGCAGCTAATCGAGAGAGGAAAGTGGGTTTTGAACACTTCAGGTCTGTGAACCTTTCCTCAGGACCTTTCCTCAGTTTGCTGGAAAAAACGCATTGTTAAAATGTGCCCAAAATTTCCGAAACCCTTGGAATATCTTAATTCCGGCCTTCGCCCATCAAACCTACAGTCAATTCACCTTACAAGTGAAGCGCTTTGACACGCCTCGAAGGCGCGATAAAGGCGCTACAGCAAACGCAAGGATGGTTTTGCTCGAACCCTGGGTGTTCATCTCTGCCGTTTAGACTCACAGAAAGCGACACAGGTACAAAGTGATGTACAGAGGGCTAGACACATCATCTTGGGAAGCAATTACAATTGCGAATCTGTTTGTTTCTAGAGACTTAAATCTTTGGCTTACGTCACATCCATAAATTTACGTGACCACAACTATGGAAAGGTTGCAACTAAATCAATCTCAGAATTTGGCCAATAGGTGTAGTTTTATTTGGACGTTTTAAGGTTAAGACATATTCCACGCCTGGTGGAGTTCTTCAACAAACAACAGCCAAAATTGATCGGAAAGCAATAAATATGTAACCTGCGATCAGTAGTCGCTTTGCTGTTAAAACAAAACTACACACTGTGGAGGGTGTTGGCAATCAAAAATGGGAGGATGATTTCAATCGTGGCTGGCAGAAGGCTTTAGAGACCTCGTATTCCAGATCAATGGGATTCAGTTGAAGAGAAAACAATCCTTTCTGCAAAGAGTCAATCTTCACCTGGTACGTGCAAGAGAGAGAGAGAGCGCCTGCCTGGGACTCACGAAGCACGACAACGTACACTGTTAGGATCCGAAGAGAGAGACAATTCGGGCTGTGTCTGTGTCTGTGTGTCTTTGTGTGTTGTGTGTGTGTCTGTGTGTGTGTGTGTGCGTGTGTGTGTGTGTTGTGGGCGAAACGCGGCAGCCGATCGCGCACGGCAGCGCCTGTCACAAACGGTTGCGCTTTGAGGGAAGAACCAAATTATGATATTTTTGTGGTGGATTATCAAGTCCGGAAAGCGATCCTCAATCGACTGACAACCGGGTTGCCACGTCCTACCAGGTAAACCGAGACGGAGTGCAGCTCGGAGACGTGGCTAAGGTTTCGTCCTGCCCGAGAATCGAAAGCGAATCCGTTCGATAAGACTTTAAGCCCTGGCCTGTCCATTTAAGTAGATGTTAAAAAGTCTGTGGTATGAGTCAGAAATAAGTGGAAGAATTTCTCCTGATTTATCCTTGAGATAAATGGGTCATAAATTTCATGTCCAAATATGCGAGGGTATTCGCATTCACCCACAAGTACACTCACTGCATATCCCCCCCCCCACGCCCCTCCCCCCAAAAATAGTTGAGTTCATTGAGACGTTCTTGATGCTATCGTTTGCTTCTCATGCTATAGGTTACTTGTCAGTCCGCCATTGTGTGGCATATACTGTTCTGAGCGCTCTAGAGATGCCATCCGGCTTGGAGGGCGATATAATAAATCCAAGTTGTTTTATTTGTTGTTGTTGTAGTTCGTAGAGCGAGAGTGATTATACCTTAATGCCTTTGGATCCAGACTTTGGACATCTGTAAATAGGAACTCTCCCTCAGCGAGCTAATTCCTTTTCACTGACGCCCCTATTTCCAAAACAACAGGCCACGAAGAAACAAAGAGTTATTTTTCCCGGTGGTAATAACCACTTCAGAAAAATAATAATAATAATTTGGCTTCGCCCACAAAATATGCAGTCGATTAGCTTCGCAGTATATTCCGTGAATGGCTTTGAGACGTCTCGGAGATGTGATAAGGTCTCAACACCCTACCCTTCGACTGTCTCTTCCGTTAGCCACCTTCCCCTACCCTCCCCGCCCTCCACCCCTCCTTGTCCCAACCACCAGCTTGGCTGTGAATCCCTGACTGTCCAGCTCTTTGGGACGTCCTCCTGACGCTATCCAAATTTAATTTGTTGTTGTTAATAGCAGTGACACTCATTTCAACACTGTTTATCGATGGGTTTAACTTCTGGTGACTTTGGAACATGAATAATAACAATAATAATAAAAATAATCCTTGCATTTTGATACAGTGCTTGTCACGTCTTCTAGACGGTATCTCAAAGCGCTGCACAGAATATACTGTAAAGTGAATTGACTGTATATTTGTGGGCGAAACGCGGCAGCCAATTGCGCACATTCAGAGCCCAGCGTGAAACTTGAACTTTATTGAAGGAGATGAGAGAATATGGGGGTGAAGGGGGAAGTGGGGGGAAGGGTTAAGATAAGCATGAAGTTTAGAAATTGCAGCTAACATAATGCTTCTATTAGGGAATCATGTACAAAGCAG
Organism: Hydrolagus colliei; assembly: GCA_035084275.1. Classification (NCBI taxonomy): domain Eukaryota; kingdom Metazoa; phylum Chordata; class Chondrichthyes; order Chimaeriformes; family Chimaeridae; genus Hydrolagus; species Hydrolagus colliei. The sequence continues at coordinate 1,581,828 of CM068753.1, forward strand.
CTCTGCTCGTTTGAAAGCTCTATAATTCAATCAAAAATATACTTCCAAAGGAGCTCACTCTAAATGTTATCACTGTGACCACACTTTGCTTTGAAGAGAAAGGCTTGTCCTATCCCTACACTGTAATAAAGATGATTAATGTTCCGGAGAAAAGGCACGCATATTCCAAGCTGATGAATATCACGCAGGAATAATGAAGCTGCGGAATTGACGGAGAATCTGAAAGTGAAACGTGTTAATTGTTAACGTATGCATTCGCCCACAAAAATACAGTCAAATTCACTTTACAGTACAGTACTGTATATTCTGTGAAGCCGCTTTGAGACGCCTAGAAGTCATGAAAAACACTGTATTAAATGCTAGGATTATTAATATTATTATTATCACCCACTCTGAACCCACTTAAAAAAAAATATCCTTTGATTCATTTGTTTTAAGGAAAATTCAACCTGAAATTATGCTTTCACTCCCAGCATTTATCACTTGATTTCTCTTAAACGAACACTGATTTAGTGTGAGAGCCTCAGGCAAACCTCTTTTATAATAATAATAATAATCCTTGCGTTTGATATCGCGGCTTTTCACATCTTATCGACGTCTCAAAGGGCTTCGCAGAATGTACTGTCAAGTGAATTGACTGTATATTTGCGGGCAAAATAATAAGAATAATACTTGCAACGCTTGCAATAATAATCCGTGCATTTGAAACAGCGCCTCATCACGTCTTCGAGATGTCTCAAAGCGCTTGGCAGAATACGCCGTAAAGTGAACCGTACAGTTGTACTTTGTGGGAGAAACGCGGTAGCCAATTGCGCTCAGCAGTTGACACCCCCCCACCCCACATACAGTCGTGGACTGAGTAACACAACGAGTACTGTCCCTTTTTTGTTTTCGAAAGGGTTTTTATCACGAACCTCGGAAAAGCACATCTACCAGCGGATCTTATCGTCCCTCCTGACCCACGGTGGTAAATAAACAGAGGCGTTTAAGAGAGTTACGGACGGGGAGAAAAATAATCTGAGAATTTCCTGTCACTCGTATCTGCGTCTGTAACCCTGTGATCAATCAGATCGGGTTCCGGGGGTTATTGCGGAATGCTCCCTCTGGTGGTCCTGTGGTCAACCAAACACAACGAACGACGGGTCAGAATTTAGCACCGGCAAAAGCAAAGCTGAGACCGCTCCCATCTCCTCATAACACGTAGAGCTAAGGCGAGGTTCGGGAGGCTGTATCTCCTCCGCCCCCCCCCCCCCCACCCACCACCGCTTATTGAAATGCTCTGCTTTCGTCATAGAAATAACAATAATAATAATAATAATAATCTTTGCATTTGATATCGCGGCTTTTCACATCTTATCGACGTCTTCGAAGCGCTTCACAGAGCACGCTGTAAAGTGAATTGACTGTGTATATTTGTGGGCGAAACGCAGCAGCCAATTGCGCACAGCAGCGTCTCCCCACCAACAGCCGTGGATTGAAATGACCAATTTTATTATTGTGTTTTTTTTTGAGGGATTATTATTAGGCGTGTGTGTGTGTGTGTGTCTGTGTGTGTGTGTGTGTGTGTGTGTGTCTGTGTGTCTGTGTGTGTGTGTGTGTGTGTGTGTGTCTGTGTGTCTGTGTGTCTGTGTGTGTGTGAGGTAATGAAACTTGCCTAAGGTTTCGTCCTGACCCGCCTGGATTCAAACACAGGTCTCAAGCTTGTAAGGCGAGCGCTCTAACCCACTGAGCTACAGGAGCTTTCCAGCCCGTACAGGAACACAGGAACAGGAGTAGGCCATTCAGCCCTTCGAGCCTGTTCTGCCATTTAATTAGATCAAGGCTGATCTGTACCTTAACTAATCCTTTTGATTCCAATTTCCCGCTGTCTCGCAATGTCCCTGACCTAACGAATATCTATCAGCCTGACTCTATGATGGAAAGATGTTCCTCGATGGCTTTGAGCGAGGATACCAACCATTTTTAACAGGATGACAAATTCTGGAAAAAGTAGAATGGCTACGATAATAGTTGCTCTCCTCACTAGCCTTGCCTGTGGGGCGGGGGACGGGATGGTGGGGGAGGGACGGGAGGGACACAGAAAGACAGACAGACAGACAGACAGACCGACCGACCGAACATTTCCCGCCTGTCAAACTCACACCCAATTAATATTCTCCTTGTGGTTTCTATGGGATGCATTACTTCATTATTCAAGTCCATGTCTTTGTCCTCTACTCAACTGTCGTGGACACTGTTTGCATTCTACTCTTGCCACTCGCCAGCCCTTTGTACTATTCATGGCGTGATCCTCTCGTTCCTTCCTTCCGTGAGATGAAACTAAGAGGAGATGTTTGTGTCAGATCATTTCTTTTCTGTGTCTAAAGGGTGTGTTGCCCGCTGCCGAAAGGCTGGACCGGAAGAGAAAGTCTTTGATGCTTCTCTCCATGTCATCTCACCATGTCACCACGGTGGCTGTGACTCAGAATGCTGTTTGTCGCAGGTATTCATCAAAGTCAACTCAGACGTGGCGAGAGAGAGAGAGAGAGAGAGATCAGGGGCTGAATCTCAATCACCTGGATGGGAGCTCAGTGGTTACAGCACTTGCCTCGCAAGCGAAAGGACCTGGGTTCGATTCCTGGGCAGAGCGAAACGTTGAGCGAAATTTTTCGCTACTCACACACACACACACCCTTGATTACCTAACAGTAAGTAGGAAGCCGGTTATTAGTCAATTAACAGATCGTTTTTCCGGCTAATAATCCCTTCAAAACAATAAATAAATACATGTGTTCAACACAATAGTAATTTGGTCACTCGATCCACGACTGTTTGTGGGGGAATGCTGCTGTTTTTGCAATTTGCGGTGTATTCTGTGAAGCGCTTTGAAACGCCAGTGATAGGGGCTAAATCAAACGCGAGGATTGTCGCTAAAAGCGTTATATCAAATGCAAGGATTATTATTATTATTATTATGACTCGACTTTGTCTGTGTGTAAAGTCACCTCTCCCCGACTGCATTGTCTCTGCTGCCCTCTCTCCCACTGTTTGGGATTTTTCACTCTGGCTCCGTGATGTGCTTTGAGATGTTTTCCTACCTGGAAGTCATTGCATTTTCAGTGATTAAACTGGAGCCCGTCAAGCTCACACAATGCTGGCTCTTTGCCTTGCGGTTGCATTTGTAGATGTGTGTGTGTGTGTGCTTAGCAGAAGAGCGACCACAGAAATACTAAAAGACGCCAGCCAGACAGTCAGAGATTAAATGAATTGCCTAGTTTAATTGCCTCAATTATGGAGGAGAGGGGCAATGTCTCGGTCACTGAGTACTGCCATTAGCTAATATTTTACCGAGTCCCTTATTTCATTCCCCCCCACGCCCCCACCAAATAATCTCGAGGGCTGGCATTGCAGGGATATGGGAAAATTCAGTGTAAAAGTCGTCTACAGATTAAGTGCGGAGTAAAACACTTCTATTAACTGCTCTCACAACATCTCGTAAATCCAATCTCAGCAAGGACTCCCAACCAGGTGTGCTTTTTTCGTATTTATCCCAATTCATCTCCGGGGAAGTTATGTTTGAGTGTGCCAGTTGATTTACTGGAGTCCTGTAGTAGCTCAGCGATCAGTTAAGAGCACTCGAGAAAGACCTGGGTTCGATTCCCCAGGCAGGGCGAAATGTTAGGCAAGTTTCCTTACTCCACACACACACACACACACACACACACACACACACACACACACACCTGTTTGCTTCGCAGCGAGTAGGAACCCAGTTGTTAGTCGATTGGGGGGGGGGTGGTCGCTTTTCTGTGAGTAATAATGTTTCCGAAAAAATTGGGTCACTCAATTCACCACCATTTGCGGAGATGCTGCTGTGTGTGCGAAATTGGAAATTGGAAATTGAGAAGTGGGTGCTGGGGGAATGGCTATCACATTACATTTGATATCGCTCCTTATCCTATTTGCGAGACGTCTCAAACGTCTCACAGAATATACTGTAATGCAATGTAAGCGCTGACCTTTCAACTTCAAGTTCAAATCCATCTTAATTAAACTCTCCTCTCTCTCTCTCTCTCTCTCTCTTCTAGCTGCGAAAGTCCGGACACGAAGCGAGTTTGTGCGTTTCTTGACTCAGTTCTTGGTGAAAATAAGAATAATAACAGAAATATAACAATCCTCGCATTTGATATCGTGCCTTATCACGTTTCCGAGGCGTCTCAAAGCGCTTCACAGAATACGCTGTAAAGTGAATTGACTGCGTATTTGTGGGCGAAACACGGCAGCCAATTGCGCACAGCAGCGTCCCCCACACACAGTCATGGATTGAAATGACCAATTTTTTGTTGTCTTTTTTTTGTGAACTGATTATTATTAGGCGTGTGTGTGTGTGTGTGTGTGTGGAAACTTGCCCCAGGTTTTGCCCTGACCTGCCTTGGATTCGAACACAGGTCTCACTCTTGTAAGGCGAGTTATCTAACCACCGCACGGCAGCTCAGGCAGCATCTATAGAGAGAGGAAAATGGCTTCACGTTTCAGGTCGATAGCCTATCGTCAGAAAAGCCTTGATTGCCAGTGAGTAGTCAGGGCCAGAATGTGCTCACGCGTGCCTATCAGATGATGACAGACAGGATCAAGGTTGCGCTTGAGAGTTTGCTCCCATCGCCTGCCAATTATGAAGCTCAAGCCGGTCATGTATTAAAATTATTTGACACCAGGACTGTAGGTTCAGGAGATCTGGCCTGCAGCAAGAGACACTGTTTATCAGCGAGAGTTTCGGAGAGAAATCATACTCTCACACCACTGCGACAAAAGAAAACTCAAGCGAAACGCAGCAATGTGATATTGCTCTAACGCTACCCTACCGTCTTCCCTACGCTGCTGTAATGTGTCCGGCCCCCCCAAAAAAAAAACCACAACGATAAAAAAATTGGTCATTTCAATCCACGACCGTTTGTGGGGGACGCTGCTGTGTGCAATCGGCTGCCGCGCTTCGCCCACAAATATACAGTCAATTCACTTTACAGTATATTCTGTGAAGCGCTTTGAGACGTTGAGAAGATGTGAAAAGCCGCTATATCAAATGCTTTATTATCATCATTATTATAAGGCTGGAATGAGATTGACTTTGAAGGAAAACCCTTTGGACCGAATGGTTTGGCGACAAAGAGAGTTAACTATCACTATCGACATGCTCAGGGAGGGTAAGGAACGAGATGCTATTCATTCCAGTTTCAGAGCCTTTCCCCTTAGCTTTCACTGGAATCCATTTGCTCTGTTAAAATGCCATTTGTTTCATTAAACGTTAACCGTTTTGATTTATGGCCCCCAGATTTATGTCTCCTCCATCATACGTCAGGAAATTGAATGTTTACCCTCTTATAAGACCAGGGTTAGGACATGAGAGTACAATAAAATGTGAAGCACAACAAGCCTACGGTATTTGGCTCTCTCCAACCAAATGTAATACACTCTCGCGCATGGAAAAGCATTGAAGAACACCACAGACATTGGGGAATTTCCTTGGCAAATTGGGTTTGTGGGATTGGGTCATTTTGTAATGATATCTGTCTCTGTAGCGTTCAACCTGAATCATAAAACAAAATACATTCCCGTACCCCCCACCCCCCCCCCCCCCCGCCCTCCACCCACACACACAACTTGAAAACAATTTGGTCCGTTCGATTTTTTCCCTTGTTCTTATTCCCTTTCTCACCTATCCTCTTCTCAACTCGTTTCGTTTTACAGTCTAGTGCAGTCTCTCTCCCCCCTACATAGAATAATAATAATAATAATAATAATCCTTGCATTTGATATATCGCTCTTCACGTCTTCTAGACGTCTCAAAGCGCTACACAGAACATACTCTATCCTGCAACACAAGGAGTATGCCAATGGATCCATCAAAGAGGAGGGTCTTGAGGCGAGACTTGAAGGAGGCCAGGGAGGAGGGAGGCGAGGTGAGGCGGAGGGAGGGACTAGGGGCGGAGTTCCAGAGGTTGGCTGAAGGCTCGTCCGCCAGTGGTGGGCCTCACCCCATTCTGGAGCTGCCGGAGAGAGTGTCAGCAAAACACCATTAATCACCGACATGGTATTTAGCAAAACTCGGAGTGTCTGTGATTAATCAGGGATTGCCCAGGCGGAGAGCAGACAGTGTCATTATTGAACCAACACTCATGGGGTCAGATTTGTTTTGCAATCCGTGGACGTCGATGGTATTGCCAACGTAATGTCTGGTTGTCTGCATATTTCTTCATAATTGCCGAGTGAATAATCGTGAAATCAAATTATTTTTCCAGCAAAATGGCCTTTTGAAATCCACCTGATGTTGATATGATACATAAACGCTTCAGGTGACGTCGGATTTTCGCCCGCAAAATATACTGGGCGGTCAACTCACCTTACAGTATATTCTGCGTTTGCGTTTTCAAATGCAATTCTTCTTGTTATAAAATAATTGCAAAATAGTTAGGCTACCATGGAGTCCTGCAGTGTAGTGATTAGAGCACTTGCCTGGGTTCGAATCCTGTGCAGGACAAAACGTTCGGTAAAGTTTCTTACCCCACGCGCCCCTGATTGCTTAGCGGTAAATTGGAACCCCGCTTTCAATAATAAATTGGAACAAGCTTCTAAATGCTCATTTGGTCACTCAGTCCACAACTGTTTGAGGGACACACACACTTGCGCAAAACGGCAGCTGCGTTTCGCTCACCGAACGCACAAGTCATAGTTCGTTTGACAATATATTCCGTGAAGCGCTTTGAGACGTCTGGAGACGCTATATCAAACTCGAGGATTATTATAGGGTTAATCATGAACACACATCAGGCACAAATTGCGACAGCAGGTCAGGGTATCTTGAGCTTCACCATTGGCCGTATACAGTATTGCTTAAGCTGTAAGTTTCAGTAATATGCGCAGTAATAGACCTCTCTTGTGTTGTGATTGAAAAATGATAACACAGATGTGCTTGGCTCCGAATCCAGAGATTCAGCGAGGGTCTGGTTTGTATAAAGCAATAATAAATTTAATCTCACTTATTGTACTTTAGTGCACTCAAAAGCCACGACATGTTATGAAATGTTCCTAAATAGCTAGTTCCGTGCCTGCAATTTAATTACATTATGTTAAAGTGGAACAAAAAAAGAAGGGACTTCTAATCTTTAATCTATGCCGGGTAGCCATTCCAATTTTGAAACTAAGACTTCTAATTCCTATTGTTATGATCCAAAATCAATAGGCTGTTAGCTTCTATGTAATGGTGAAGTCCCTGTGGCTCGGTGGTTAGAGCACTCGCCTCACAAGCGAAAGGGCCCGGGTTCGATTTCCCAGCCAGAGCGAAGATTGGGCATTTCCCTACTCCACACATACGCCTCTCTCTGTTTCCCTAGCAGGAAGTAGGATCAGGGTTGTTTCGTGGATTGGCTGATTGTTTTTCCGCCGATAATAATCACTGGAAAAAAAACTTAATAATGATATTATTAATATAATAATAATTTGGTTACACGATCCACGACTGTTTGTGGGACATTGATATGCGCAATTGGATGCCACGTTTCGCCCACAAAACACACAGTCCCTACACTGTACAGTGCAGTAAATCCCGCCAAGTGCTTTGAGGAAGTCTCGATAACCTAAATAAGGCGCTACATCATATTAAATGCGAGGATTATTAATATTATAGTTTCCACGCACCTGCCTGTGTTCAGTGGGATTACAAAGTGTGCGTTCTATACACCAGCCACTCGATGGAAAAGCTTGTTTTTTTTTAGTTAATTAAATGTATTTTGGGGGTGGGTGGGAGGGCTCAGCGTTAGTAATTAATTAGCAATCAGACTTAGTGATATAGCCTGGATCATCTGGAATTAAAACAAAAGCCCTCCAATCTCGGAGAGTATGATAGAAATCTGAGGAAATTAGCCCTCGCTTCAGCAGAGAGCAATAAGCAACATCCCCAGAACAAGTAAATATTAATACTACATTACTCGCATTTGATATAGCGCTTTTCACATCTTCTAGACGTTTCAAAGCGCTTCAGAAACTGTAAAGTGAATTGACTGTATATTTGTGGGCGAAACACGGCACCCAATTGCGCACAGCAGCGTCCCCCACACAAACAGTCGTGGATTGAAATGACAAATTTATTATATTTTTTTGGGGGGGGAGGAGGGATTATTATTATTTTTGGACTTGTGGAGTAAGGAAACTGATAGGGTAATTGATAGGGTAATTACCCTGGCATAAGACTCTACGATCCTATCTCGCATTGTCCCCGGGAAATGTAACTGAGCACTATGAGGAAAAGTGCATTCCAAACGCATACATTTTGATTTGTGACCAATTTGATGATATCACCGGTAAGGGACATCTAGAATAAATAATGTCAAAGCGTTGAATTTCTATCCGTCCTCCGCGTCTTCGACCTTTGCAATAGGCCGACTTCAAGACAGCAACGCTCGTATTTCAAGGTAGCGTCTTATCACGTTTTTGAGACTTCTCAAAGCGCTTTCACCCAATGCAAAGTTGACTGTAAATTGAATTGACTGTACATTTTGTGGGCAGGCAAAACGCGGCAGCCAACCTGCGCACAGCGACATCCCCCACAGACAGTCAGTCGTGGGTCGAGCGACCCAATTATTATCTAGAGCTTTTTTTTTTTAAGTGGCCATCACCCCCATCACTGGTTAAGGCGATCGGTCAAACGCTAGTTAACCAGTGGCGTGTGGAATGGGAAACTTGCCCTATTCTGGGAATCGAACCCGGGTCCTATCGTTTGCGAGGGGCGAGTGCTCTCTGCAACCAAAGCCACTGCAGAACTCCACAAATTCTTCCCCTAAAGGGATGTGAATGAGGAGAGAATGTCCTTTGCGAAAGTTTGACAAGCCGTTACAAACTTTTACAGAACTTTGGCTCTGGCATACAGCAGCCACCCTGGCATGTTGGGACACTGCGCTGATGATTTATATCTCCTCTATCCATCTATATTTTCTTGACAAGAACAAAATGCAAATAGAGAATCGCTCACAGTATGAAACTCTCTGATTCATTTTTGGCCCGTCGAGCTGACAGCACTCAAGTCATTCACGACACGCGGGGGTTTTGTGAAGATTGTCAAAGGAAAAAATATATAATGTTGATTTCAATCACAACAGAGTGATTAATTTCATGAAAGTCCAACGCAGTTTTAAATCATATTAACAGACTACTTCTTTGTGTACTTTTTCCCCTTGAGCTATTCTCTGCCGTTACATTAACTTAAGTGTTTGGATGTTAATTTTAGACGTGCCGCACAAACTATTTGCAGATCCCGGCAGAAATTCCAAAGCGTCATCTTTTCTCCGCGGATTGCGTTAAGTGGTTCGCTGGAACACGTCCAGAAATCAACATCCCGAAGGGCTGAGGCATAATCTAACCCAACTTTAACACCGAGAGATTCACCTTAATAACTTTCCTGAATCAATCACGCAAACGAAGGGCAACAAAGGATTTTTTCTCCCCTCTCGTAGAAAGCTTGAACCCAAGCGTCCAGTGGCAATTTGACAACTTTTCGCGACGACCTAAGAAATCACAAGGCGCCGTTTTGATGTGGAATTAAGTGGCGCAACTTCAGAAGGTCGCTGGTTCGATTGATGGCTGAGGCTGAAACTAATTGATCTCACTTTAAAGTGGTCCGATTGATTTTTACCGGCTTGTTAATGCAGGGGAGAGATCAAGAGTGTTTCGACACCTCACTTTTCCTGCGTGGAACACGGGATAAGGATTGATATCTGATGCTGATGTTCTTCTGATGTTCGTTGCTCTCACTCTAGGAAACTCCCCTCGCCTTCGTCGGTATAATAAGTCAGTGCTGAATGTCTCACTCTACACTCTACATTCTCAGGACAAAAAAAAATCCATCTCACTGTGACCTGCTATTATTACAGAACCGTGGAGCTCCTGTAGCTCAGGGGGTTAGAGCGCTCGTCTTACAAGTGTGAGATCTGTGTCTCGAATCCAGGCAGGTCAGGGCGAAACATTGGGCAAGTTTCCTTACTCCACACACACACACACACACACCTGATAATAATCTGTCCAAAAAAACAACACAATAATAAAACCGAGTGTTGAAGTCATAAATATGAAAGGAACATATAACTATATGGGCCCGAATCTTGCACGTATGTCTGATAAGTTGCACATGTTGCTGAGAATTTGGAGAATGTTGGGAAGCTTTCACAACCAGTGACAATCGAAGTGTAGTTCAGACAAACTGATTTATTTTAGGGCGTATGAAGTTCCCCCTAAATAGTCCGTTATTGAGCTGTGATTTATGAATTTGTGGAAACATATATATGCCTGTGTGTAAAAAAAAAATCTCCCATGATAACATGATTTCATCATGAGCAAATGCCTTTTGCAACTCAATCCTTAGGAGCTTTATATTATATTAAAATATATATATTTTCCAATTCAAGTTTTTGCTACTTGTGATTCTCACGAAGATTTCTTCCTCCCCCTCCTCCTCCCTCCCTCCCTCCCTCCCTCCCTCCCTTCCTTCCTTCCATCAAGAGAAGCTGTTTTTTTTCATATGTCACACCAGGTTGTAATTAGCGGTGTAACGATGTGAGGCAGACTGAATGATGAATGTTGCTGTCTTCCAGGATGATGCAGTGTAGTTCTGTAGCTCAGTGGTTAGAGCACTCGCCTCTCAAGCGAGAGGAACTGGGTTCAATTCTCCCTGGGTGGGGTGAAACTTTAGGCGAGTTTCCTACTTACTGCTTGGTAAATAGAGACGTGTGGAGTAAGCAAGGAAACTCGCCTCGGCTTTCAGTCTGCCAAGGAATTGAACCCAGGTCCGCTCGCTGATGAGGCGAATGCTCTAACCACTGAGCTACCTCTTGCCAATATGTATTATGCATGCCACGGCCTATACTTGCCCTCTGGTGCTTTGATATTTCTGATCTACGACTAATTCTAAGGGATCGTGGCCTCAACGCTGATCAAAGAGCATTGGTTATGGCAAATAGGTCAGAATAGAATGTAATTCTATACACTCAGAAGAAATCAATCGCGGGGGAGGGGGGCGGGAAATGTGCTTTGAATACCACGCTAAGGTTATTATTCGATGATACATTAGGGGCTACCAACCTGTTCAGTGTCAGGGGATGTATACTCACCCGAAGCTATGCTCAGGCAGTAATGAGAGATCTCAACACTCGGCTGGTTATATCTCTCTGTACCGTAGTTCATCAAAGCCTTCCAGTGTGGATATTGTAGCTGGCGTTTGCTGCCAAAGTTAATTAATCTCGATCACTTCATGGTAAACTGTGCCTCGAACCGTTCCAAGAGGACTCTAAGATGAACGATGTACAGGTTGGATTCACTGCTAATCATCCGATTTGAGCCAATTTCCTTACAATATATATACTCTATAAATATATATATATTTAAAACATGGAATTTCTTATTTATCTGCCTACAATTTCATAACCGGTTGGGCAGAGGCAGCGTACACCACTCAATGAATTGAAGGATGAGGGCGGAGGAATTAAATCCAGTTTCTCAAGTAATTTCAGTCGGCTGCCGCGTTTCGCCCACAAATATACAGTCAATTCGCTTTACAGTATATGGTTTGAAGCGCCTTGAGACGTCTAGAAGACGTGAAAAGCGCTCCAAGTCAAATGCAAGGATTATTATGATTATGGTTATTATTGTATTATGATTAAGAATTGGAAATTTCAACTTCGGGGCTTGATTAGAACCTGATGTTGGAATCTGCTGTGAATGAATTCAGAACTGTCAGCCCGACCGCCAAGTTCAACGCATAGGCTGTGAACCGAAGCTAACCAAATGCCAAAACAGAAACGCTACATTTCTTGTCCTTGCGCCTGTGTATAAACAGTGCTGGTGTTACACGATGGGGCAACTTCCTTTTCCAGAAATGCTATTTACGGCACCATCATCTAACACTTATCAATATTATCGCAGTGGAGGACACTGTACTTATACTGACTGACCGACCCACTGGTTACTCCCTCGAGGGAACACTGGGCAAAATGAAAATTTTACAGAATCATGGAATCGGAGAACATTACAGCACAGAAGCTGCCCACGCTGCCTCCAGCTCAGTGGGTTAGAGCCACTCGCCTTACAAGCATGAGACCCGTGTTTGAATCCATGCAGGTCAGGGCGAAACCTTGGGCAAGTTGCCTTACTCCACACACACGCACACACACACGCACGTGCGAGTGCCTAATAATAATCCTTCCCAAAGAAACACAAGAATAAAATTGGTTATTTCAATCCATGACTGTTTGTGGGGACACTGCTGTGCCCAATTGGCTGCCGCGTTTCCCCCACAAATATGCAGTCACTTTATGAAGCGTGAAGCACTTTGAGACGTCTAGAAGACGTGATAAGGCGCTATATCAAATGCAAGAATTATTATTCTTATTGTTATACCAGCTCTTTGGAAGGGCTACCCAATCAGTCCCACTCCCCCCGCTCTCTCTCCGCATATCCTTCCAAATTTCTATAACTGGAGATTTGACTATCCAATTCTCTGTTGAAGGTTGTTATTGACTGTGTGTCAGGCAGGGAGTTCCAGACAGTAGCAACTCTGTCAAAAAATATATATATTGTAAAGTGAATCGACTGCATGTTTTGTGGGAGAAACGCAGCAGCCAATTGCGCACAGCAGCGTCCCCCCCCACAAACAGTCAACAACAACACCAACTTAGATTGATATAGCGCCCTCCACGCCGGACGGCGCCTCAGAGCGCTTGCTCGTGTTTTGAGCATTATTTGCTTAGATAGGTTTCTCGAAGGGACTGTTATAAACACGGAAAAGCGATCCGCCAATTGGCTGACAACCGGGTTCCTACTTACTGCTAGGTCAACAGAGGGATGTGTGTGTGCGTGTGCGTGTGCGTGTGCTTGTGCGTGTGTGGAGTAAGGAAACTTGCCTAAGATTTTTGAGGGAATCATTAAAGGGTGGACTACGTATAGATGAGAAACCGCGACTGGAAAACTGTGAAGGCTTCAGTTACACAACGCGGAGCGACACCGTTGTCTCAATTAGATGCTTTTATTTAAATTCTACCCGGGGGAATTTTTGGAATTGGCGACGTTTCATCCGATCGGGCAGTTAGCGGAAGGCAGCTTTCTCACGCCTTAACACGTCTCCCTAATTGACGGACAGCAGTGTAAAATAATTAGTCGGTGCGTCACAAAACCCACAGCCACATCGCTCGCCCGAGTCTGTTAAGCTGCGTGCGTACAAAATGGTTCCCAATCTCAAATCTGAGTCTAAAACCTACTCTTTGATCAGCCGTTTGGAGGGGTTGGTAATTACTTTTTGGAATTGCGTTAGTTGGTAGTTTTTCACAGGAAGATTAAAGAATCAGATCTTTTCATTTTTCCTCTCTCTCTCTCTCTCTCTCTCTCGCTCTCTCTCACACACACTCCCTGGGGGACCGTTTCCAAACGGGGGCGAGGATTTAATTGCCACAGATAAGGCTGAGGTCTGGAAACAGGGCACGGGATCCATCTGGCTGGAGAAGATTCTAATCCATCAACGCTTTATCGAGTGCCGCAAGCCAAGGCTGAGACCAAATTCAGGCAAACTCAAGACAAGACAACAAGCGCAAAACAACACGACTGTCCGAACGCACAGAATGACTAGGCGTTCAAGAGTTCAACTTCATCCTTCCACAAACCCAACTCTACAGGGTATTCCCTGCCACCCACTCTCGTCTCCTGAGAGAGAAAAAACCCTTCAGATAATTGCTAATTGACAAAGATAGTTATGCAACAATTCTAATCTATTTGTCTCTTTCCTCATGGCTGCTATTTTAAGTCTGACCTCTCCCCCTTCACCTAGTTTATCTCTTCCAGCGGTTTCAGCAAATATTCCGAGGAATATTTCGTTCATCTCAACTCAACTTCCTCCTATACAACGCCCAATTTAAGACAGGCTGTTTGGTGATTTTTCAAAGGGTGAATGGAACAGAGTCAACTAGTTTACGTTACTTCCAGCTTGTACTTTACACTCAATTTTTATACTTTTGCAACTCAACAAGGATGACCACTTAAGAATAATAATAATAATCCTCGAATTTGATATAGCGCTTTTCACGTCTTCTCAAAGCACTTCACAGAATATACTGTAAAGTGAATTGACTGTATATATTTGTGGGCGAAACGCGGCAGCCAATTGCGCACAGCAGCGTCCCCCACAAACAGTCGTGGATTGAAATGACCAATTTTATTATTGTGCATTTTTTAGGGATTATTACTAGGCGCGCGTGTGTGTGTGTGTGTGTGTGTGGAGTAAGGAAACTTGCCCAAGGTTTCGCTCTGACCTGCCTGGATTCGAACACAGGTCTCACGCTTGTAAGGCGAGCGTGCTCTAAACACTGAGCTACAGGAGTAGCTACAATGCTCCACACATTCTCCAGGAACACCATGGAAGATAAGAAAGGTGAGGGAGGTTCTGTGTTATGATGCACTTGTTCATAATTGTTCACCAACTGTGGCTGGAGTTGGCTGCCTCCAACTGTTACTCAGCCCCGCTCACGAGAGGCTAAGAGTCTCACAGATTTGACAGCTGCCCCCCCCATCCCACCCCCACCACACAGCCCAGTAAAATACCTTTTAGAGGGCAGACTAAGTACAGGAAGCCACTTACCCTTATATAATTGCAGAATTGTATACGACGAACTGTGCGGAGAGGCTACTTGCCAGACAGGCGATATATTTATCTGACGTGGAAGTGTCAGAATAACTCAGAAGCCCCCTTGATGACCAACAGAGGGTTGTGTGTGTGTGATGAATTCTGTATTCAGCATCGAAATAGTCAGCGAAATCTACAGCCGCGATTTTGCTCTGATGCTTGGCAACTGAAGGCAATAATGCCTTTGAAGAGTACAGAAGATCTGTATTGGAGGCGGGAACCTCGGGATGAGATGCTTGAGCCGAGGAATAGATAAGAGTCCCGTGGCTCAGTGGGTTAGAGCACTCGCCTCACAAGCGAGAGACCTGGGTTCGATTCCGGGCAGGTCAGGGCGAAACCTTGGGCGAGTTTCCTTACTCCACACACACGCCTGATAATAATCTCTCCAAAAAAACCCACAATAATAAAAATTGGTCATTTTCAATCCACGACTGTTTGTGGGGGACGCTGCTGTACACAGTTGACTGTCGCGCTTGGCCCACAGATATACAATCAATCAACTCTACAGCATGCACCACTTTGAAACATCTTGATGACATGATAAGGAGCTGTATCAAATGCGAGGATTATTAGGTTGTTTTATGGATGCAAAATGCATCGAGTTTTACATGACTTCTGAAATCCCGCTCATTTCAGGCCATTTCAAGGGGGTTAGAATCCTACCAGCATTTTGACGCTGCAAAACAAAATAAACGATCAAATGTGGCTGGCTTTTTAAGCGAGATACGTATTGAAATTCCCCCACCAAATTCCATTAGGTTGAATTATATTCCATCGATAGAAAAATGGAACAAAATTTTTATACCCAAGGCTTCGACTGCTTAAGCAATTAATGTCCTTTAAACTCCTCAAGAACACGGTTCAAAACTCATTCTGCAGGGGATGTCTGTTGCCTATAATCCCCGCGAGGACTATTTTTCACTGTAAGAATCCATTGTTATGAGTGACCTGCTAATCGGTTCCTTTTGTGAAGTTTCCTGAACCGGTCCCTGCGCGCGTATAAATTACTAATGTGGCTTTTATGCGTTTGAATTTATTTGGCATTTGATATCTCGAATGCCACGTTATTTATAACTTCAAATTGTATCGCAGTTATTTATGTAGGCGCAGGGACAACACCGCCAGCTGCAGAGAGCGGAGAATATTGTGGAGAATATTGTGGAGTCCTGTATCTCGGAGATTGGAGCGCTCGCCTCGAAAATCGCAAGCCAGAGGACCTGGGTTTGATTCCCCCACCAGGGCAAAAAATGTCGGGCAAGTCTCCTTTACTTGCTCCGCACACCTCTCTCTGTTCGCCCAGCAGTAAGGAGGAACCCGGTCAATATTCGATTGGCAGTTCACTGTTCCGCGGATACCAATCGACAAATGTTTTGTTTAAAAAAATCTTCTCGCTCAGTCTCTGGCTGTTTGAGGGGACGCTGCTGTGAGCAATCGGCTGCCACGTTTCGCCCACGTACATAACGCTTTACGTGAAGCGCTTTGAAACGAATGGAAGACGTGAAAAGCGCTGTATCAAACACAAGGATTATTCCGATTAATATTATGAGTAACAGTGGTGGTGTTAGCACTGAGCTCCAAGTCAACATAATTAATAATATTCATCATCGTCATAATAATACTCAGACCAGACTCCCGGCATAGACGCTCTGTTTCCTCAGCGCAGACACATTCACTGCTTTAAAACTAGAACCCCTGGTGGAGCGGTGAGTCACGGAAGGACGGCTCGAACCTGAGATGAAAACACGGTGATACTTCATTAGTTCCTGTGAGGAGCAGAGCCTCTGTCCCCCACCAACCCCCAACAAAACAAAATGTCCAAAATAAATAACTCTGACCTTTTCGCAGTGAAGTTGTGCGCTTCACAGGCTCCAGCTCTTTGTCTCGATTCAGCCTAAGGCTATCTTAAGACAATGCTTTGCTCGTGGGAGCTCATATACCCTAAAGCAGGACAGTTTACTTAGCTTAATGAATGGAACTGTTGATCTACATCATCAGCCATCTGTTTTTATATCAGCTACAACTGAGACAGTCTAATCTGCGCGAGCACCAGCTCCTGTTTCTAATATCCTGCACGGCCCCCAACCAGACTTTGATTCATTGTTGTTTGTCAATGGTTTGAGTAGATTTGTCATTGTTTTATCAGAACGCACAATCGTTTTGATTATTATTAGTATCGTTATTAACAGTAGTAGTTGTCTGTAATACAAATGCAATCCGACAGCACAGGCTGAAGACCTTTGTGAATCTGGGAGCCCCGAAAGTTTTCATTTCCTCTCCGTTCCCTGAGCAAATGTCACTGGATACCACGAGGAAAATGATTGAAATAACGAGCCTTGTGTTTGACGAAAGCGCCTTACCTCGTCTTCGAGACGTCTCCGAGCGCTTCACGGAATGCGCTGCAAAGTGAATTGACTGCGTACTTTGCGCGCAAAGTGAATTGATTGCGTACTTTGCGCGCAAAGTGAATTGACCGCGTACTTTGTGAGCGAAAACGCGGCAGCCGATTGCGCACAGCAGGGTCCCCGCCATCCAGCTAAAGATGGTCTCAAACAATACCAAGCGTAAAAAGGAGATTCTCAGTCCCGAACACTGACATCCTTTATTTGATGAGTTCTGACGAAAAGTAAATGAAAGGGGCAAAAAGTACAACGTTATTTACAGGAACAGAACATATGTTTGTGAACGCACAACACTGCAAACTTAGTGATCTACTTAGTAGGCGATTTGACTCAGGCACTATTGAAAGTTATAAGGTAACTTATTTATTTAACAGCAGCCATCCCGAAGTGACACGAAGTGATCGATTGTGGAAGGGATAATTTAGCGAGTTGCTGAAACCATTGTGTGTGTGTGTGCGTGTTTCCTTGTCAATTGGCAATAGATCTCATTTGTTTTCAGTCTCCTGCGGTTTTGAATGGGAGCCTTGGTTTGAGTGCTGGGTCACGTTACTCCTGAGATCTAATACAATAAGAGCTAGGAAGTAATTGGCAAAAGAACCAGAGGGGAGATGAGGAGACGGGTTTTTTTTAAACCCAGAGAGTTGTGACAGTCTGGAAGGCACTGGGTGACAACGAAGTAGAAACAGGTTGTGGAGCCCTGTAGATCTGTGGTGAGAGCACTCGCCTGACAAGCGAGAGACCCGGGTTCAATTCCTGGCCGGGGCAAAACCTTGGGCAAGTTTCCTTACTCCATAAGCCTAATCATAGACCCTCCAAAAAAAACACCTAATAATAAATTGGTCATTTCAATCCACGGCAACCGGCTGCTGCGTTTCGCTCACAAATATACAGTCAATTCACTTTACAGTATATTCTGCGAAGCGCTTTGAGACGTCTGGAAGACGTGAAAAGTGCTATATCAAATGCAATTATTATTATTATTGTTATATTGTGTGTATATATAATTGGGAGAGGGGGGCGTCAAGTTTGCAAGGCTATGGGGAGAGAGCGGGAGAGTGGGATCGATTTGGAAAAGCTCTTTTCAAAGAGCCGGCACAGACACGATGGGCCTTCTCGGCTGCGTCATTCTATAACGATTCTATGACTTCCGAGGTAACCAGATTTGACCGAACAAGGCAGGGCGATCGAATCGTTTTGGATGTCGGCATTGGGCCCGAAAGTGCAGGAAAATGCAAGATGTAGGGAAAGTATCAACGTTCAACGTAACAAACACAAATGTGAGCTTACAGCAACTGAATGATTAACCACACAATATTGCTGTCTGTGGTGTGGCCTTAAAAAACAATGTGCTTTGAGCGATGTAGCCAAAACCCGGGGCTGCCAAGAATTTTGCAAAACATCTTCTCCAGGCTGAAGCTATTACCAAGATCAGCTCCGCAAAATGTCATTTTTTTTCTAATCATAATAATGATGATAATAACAACAATAACATTTGGATTTGACGCAGCGCCTGTCCCGCAAACATTCGCGGATCGAGTGACCAAAATTATTATTTTTATTCGAAAGGAGTATTATTCCCCCAGGAAAAGCGATCCGTCGATCGACTAACAAGCGGGTTTCCTACTTACTGCTGGGTGAACAGAGGCGGGTGGAGTTAGGAAACTTGCCTCACGTTTCATCCAGCCCGGGAATCGAACAAAGGTCCTCTCGCTTATGAGGCGAGTGCGCTAACCGCTCAGCTGCTGGACTTCACGATGAGGTGACATTGCAAGCGGATCGAGTCAGCGAAAATCTCCAACAAGTGCACACGTCTCAGCGATTTCACTCTGGTAAACACTGGAGTGTTTATATTGGGCGCCGGGGTACGCATCAGCAATTCACTGGAGCCTAATGCAAATATACACAAGTCTGGTTTAGCATTTTATCTCTCTCTCGCTCTTTTTGTCTCTAGACTTTGAACTTCTGCACCTGAAAGCCAATGTTTGGAACAGTCACTGAAGGCAGCACAAGAAATGTGTGAGGTGTCATCGCTGATACGAACAGCTGTTATTTGGGGGATTGAAGCAGTGTGATATTCGCACTTATTTTCGCTGGAGCTCTGGATTAGGAGCCCGAGGCTCTTATCCTACCACTGTACATCGCCGTCAGCCCAGTCGCATCTGGATTCCTAAGTGGCTAAGTGGTTAGAGCGCTCGTCCTCGAAAGCGAGTGGACCCGGGTTCAATTCCCGGGCTGGTCCGGGCAAAAGGTCACCTCTCTTAGTCCATGAGTACGCCTCTGTTTACTTAGTTGTAAGTAGGAACGCACTTGCAGTCGATTGGCGGATAGCTTTTGCTTGCATTTGGTCTAGCGGTTTTCACATCTCCTGGACGTCTCAAAGCGCTTCTCAGAATATGCTGTAAAGTGAATTGACCGTCTGTTTTGTAGGCGAAACACAGCGGCCAATTTTGCCCAACGGCGTCCCCCACAAACAGTCGTGGATTGAGGGACTAAATAAATGTGTTTTTTTGTGAGGGATTATTCCTCCAGGAAAAGCGATCCACCATCCGACTAACAACTGCACTGACTGACTGAGAACCACTAAACTACAGGACTCCACTAACCAGTGAGACTGACCCTCTTCCATGATGGAAGGTGAGGTAGACTCGAACCTCCGGCACAAACGATGGGAATAACTGAGCCATTGGAAGAGAGACAGAATGTTGTTCCTTTGGAGAGAGAGTGGGATGTGTCTGCTGCAGGCATGTGTAAAAGTTCATTCGCAGAAATAAAATCGGAGGAAATATGGATTGTTGCTCTCAGAGCCAAACAAACAAATGTCCTTCCCCCAGCCCTCACCGAACATCTTGACCAGTTTTATCTGTTGTTACGTTTGGGAGGAACAGCCTTTCCCAGACACTCCTGGGAACCAAAGCTCCCCCGCAGCTCTACTTTGTGGAGTCCTGTAGCTCAGTGGGTTAGAGCGCTCGCCTTACAAGTGTGAAACCTGTGTTTGAATCCAAGCAGATCAGGGTGAAACCTTGGGCAAGTTTCCTTATTCCACACACATACACACCCACTCTCGTGTCCAAATCCCTGTCTGTCCAGCGTTTTTTGCGACGTCCTCTCGATGTGAAAGTAAGTCCATTTGCTACATTGGCCACAGTCACTGCACTACACCCTAATACTGTCTTATATACAGTATCGCTCAATACATTCCAGGGAATGTGCAGTGATTCTGGGTACCTGACCTCTGCTTGGTGGAAGAATATCGGAGGGTTGAGTACAGGAGACTCTTTGATAAGTTCAGAGAAATCATCCAGAAAAGGCCAAACTCTACCAGATGTTTGTATGTACACGCACACATACAGTTCAACCTCATGTCTGTTAGGCTTTCATCGCAGTGGCATCATTATCACACCTTGGGACGTCTCAAAGCGCTTCAGGGGTGACACTGCACAGTGTGACTATGTGTTTCATGGGCGGAAACATGAAGCGGGAGGGAAGGAGAGGTAGAGAGAGTGTGGGGGAGGGGGAGTGAGTGAGTGAGTGAGTGAGTGAGTGAGTGAGTGAGTGAGTGAGTGAGTGAGTGAGTGAGTGAGTGAGTGAGTGAGTGAGTGAGTGAGTGAGTGAGTGAGTGAGTGAGTGAGTGAGTGAGTGAGTGAGGGAGGGAGGGAGGGAGGGAGGGAGGGAGGGAAGGGGGGAGGGAGGGAGGGAGGGAGGTGGAGAGAAAGTGAGAGAGAGAGAAGTATGGAGAGAGTGAGTGGGGAAGAGAGGGAGGGAGGGAGCCTCCGATCTGACTGAGGACATCACCAAGCACAACAACACATGGACCTAAAAGCTGGTGGAGAATTGCCAATCCGCGTGAGAGATATTGAAGAACTGGGAAAATACCAGCAGCACAAATACAGACCCTGGGAACAGTCATATTCCAATGGACCCACAGGATGGAGCCAAAGCCAGTGAATGAACTAGTCTGAGCCTTATGACTCGATAGTCACCTTGCCAGAAAGTCCCGTATGTGTGAACGTGTAAACGAAGGCGTCGCGTACGAGCCAAGATCTCTCAGGAATTGGTGCTGCGAACATTCGCCCACAAATATGCCGTCAATTAATTCACGTTACAGTATATTATGTGAAGCGCTTTGAGACGTCTAGAAGATGTGAAAGGCGCTGCATCAAATGCAAGGATTATTATTATTGTTAGTAGTATTAGTATTAGTATTAACACGAGATGAGATGCAATTAAATCACTGAACCAGATGTGCATCTACACTGGTGACTCTGGGACCCATTGCCCCAGATTGCGATAGGCTGCACAGAGCAGATACGTCAGCCGTTCTGACCCCTTAATAATCCGTCCCCCCCACCACCAAAAAACCCCCACAATAATGAAATTGGTCATTTCAATCCACGACTGTTTGTGGGGGACGCTGATGTGCGCTATTGGCTGCTGCGTTTCGCCCACAAAATATATACAGAGATGTGAAAAGCGCTAGACCAAATGCAAGGATTATTATTTATTATTATAACCGTTTGGGAATCTCCACTGCCACCTCTCGTTTGTAACCCTTGCGATTTGGTTGTTTCGGCCGCAAAATGCGCAGCCAACCCTAAACCCGACCCTAAACTTCGCAATGTATCCTGCGAAGCGCTTTGAGACATCTCGAAGCTGTGGGTCAGGCTCCGTGCCAAAGGAGAGGATTACTATTTTCATTGTCTTCTTTTTAAACCTTTTTTTTAAACCTTTTTAAACCTCCAATCATAGCATTTCCAGTTCTCCTTTTCAATCCTTATCTGGATGGGAGTTTTTTTGCCTTAAGAAAATTGTAACGTTTAAAAAAAAAATAATACTAAAAGGTTATTTGATAGATGAATTGTTCAGGGCTGGTGGGGGGCAGTGGGCACGGGGGGGGGGGGGGGGGGGGTGGAGGGGAAAGGAGTGAATGGAATTCCAAAACTTTCCCCGGTGCCCCAAACCTATCCAAAGAATGAATGTTGCTTTACACTGTGGTGTAGGTTTGTTGTAGTGGAGAGCGCCTCCAGCTGATGGGAATGTATGACCATCAATAAAATCCTCTCTCCAGTCCCATCCATCTGCCAGACTGCTGCTAGCTATATATACTTAGAAACTCTCTCTCGTTCGTTCAAGAAAAGCAGCCCGAATAGCATCTTTTCCCAGGGAGTGTGTGTGTGAGAGAGAGAAGGAGAGAGAAGGAGAAAGAGGGAGATAAAAGGGGAAAGGAGGGAAAGAAAAAAAATACAATCGAATATGTCAAGGAGATGTGAAAGATTCCGGCTTTTATTTTTCCTTCTGCCAAGCTAAATGGCAAACTTCAATCTGATGTGGATTTCTCTCATCCCTGGCATTTTGTTACACCAAGGAAGCTGAGGTAAGCTAAGGCAAGCTAGTTAACTATATATTACCATCGCATATAATATAGTGTAATATGTAAGGTAATATATTATTCAGTAAAAATACTGATACAATATTCCCCTAGAAAGAATCATAGGATGCTTGGATGAAATTAACAAATTCTTACAATGTATGCGAGAAATTCTATATAAATAATATATACAGTCTATGAGGACAGGAACAGAAACTGTGGATTTATTTTGAAGTATAAAATATATACTCTGTGATGTTGGGAGGGGGAAAAAATAATGATTTTTTTCAAAAACAAATCATTTCACAAATGATTAGCAGAAAAATTGGCTTGATGTTTGTGTTTCACCCATTTTAAAAAAAATCAGTAATTTATCGGGAACCAAGGAGAACAAAAAAGAAATGTGAAAGGATTTTGCAAAACCTCTGGAGTTAGATCAGCTTAATATATAGTGAGTATGTATTCATTCGGTGGACAGCGGGCTGGGTTCAATATTTTGGTTCCCCCGTGTTTTTGAAAGCGAATCAATCACTTTACTCTCATTCCCGATTTGATTTAAGTGAATTTGTGTCTTTATGAGTAACCGAATCCCCTATGCATCTAAATAGGTGTGCATGTTTGGGATGGAGAGAGAGAGAGAGAGAGAGAGACAGAGAGAGAGACAGAGAGAGAAAGAAAGCATAATCTCAATTTGTGACTATTTTAATGCTGCTGTGAGCAACCGGCTGCTACGTTTCGCCCACAAAAAAACACAGTTAATTTGCCCACTTTGCAGTCCGACAAGTCTGCGATGGGCTTCGAGATGTCTCGAAGGCTCGACATGGCGCTGGGTCAGATGTAAGGACTGTGAATGTTTTCGCAGGTTGCGTGTTTCTGTGCTGAGGTTCATGGAGCCCAAGTGTCGGTGGAAATATCCAACTCCGAGCTGCAGTCCAGAAGCACCAACACATCAGAGGTTTAAGGCTGTGTGTGTGTGTGTGTGTGTGTGTGTGAGTGCGCGTGCGTGCGTGTGTGTGTGTGATTGTGTGTGAGAGAGACACACAGTGAGAGACAGAGATAGACTGCGAGACATCCAACGCAACAGATAAAAAGGAGGTGGGTGATACAACCAAGGTCAAGTAGAGAAACTGAGGAAAGGTGAGAGAGCGAAATCAAGGTTTTAGGGGGTAGTGGTGGTGGCGGGGTGGGGGGGGGGGGGGGGGGGAGGGAGGTGGGAGGGGGGGGGGGAGTGGGTTGGGGTTGGGAGAGAGAGGGGGGGGGGCTTGGTAAAAACGAGGGAGACAGTTCACGGACGGCGACGTGAGAATGGACGTGAACAAGACCTGCTGTGACGGAGCGGGCGCTGGACTTTGCCCCCCCCGCCCGAACGCTTCGGCCAACGGCTCCGTCCCGCAGGGCCACTGGGGCGCCTTCTGCAACGGCTCGGGGGAGATCCTGGAGAGGAACGAGACGGTGGCCAGGGTGGAGGTGGCTCTGTTGGCGTTGATCCTGGTCCTGGCCTTGACCGGCAACCTGGGCGTGTTGCTGGCCATCCACTCCAACCGCCACAAGCCGTCGCGCATGTACTTCTTCGTCAAGCACCTGAGCATCGCGGACCTGGTGGTGGCCGTCTTTCAGGTCCTTCCCCAGCTGATCTGGGACATCACCTTCAGGTTCCACGGGCCGGACTTCCTCTGCCGCGCGGTCAAGTATCTGCAAGTGGTCGGCATGTTCGCCTCCACCTACCTGCTGATCGTCATGTCGGTCGACAGGTGCATGACCATTTGCCAGCCGCTCAAGTCGCTGCACCAGCGTTCCAACCGGGCCTACGTGGTCTCCTCGTGGGTCATCAGCCTGGTCTTCAGCCTCCCGCAAGTCTTCATCTTCTCGTTCAGGGAGGTGGGGCCCGAGGTGTACGATTGCTGGGCGGATTTCGTTCAGCCCTGGGGGGTTAAGGCTTACATCACCTGGATCACCGTGTCGGTCTACATCGTCCCCGTGTGGATGCTGACCGTGTGCTACGGGCTGATCAGCTACAAGATCTGGCAGAACGTCAAGCTGAAGACCAGGAGGGAAACGAAGACACCGCAAGGCAGCTCCATGCTGACCAGGGTCAGCAGCATCAAGATCATCTCCAGGGCCAAAATCAGGACCGTCAAGATGACTTTCGTTATAGTCCTGGCTTATATCATCTGTTGGACCCCGTTTTTCTACGTGCAGATGTGGACGGCCTGGGACCCCCACGCACCCAAAGAAGGTAATTCTTAGGATTATTATTACTACACTTTACAGTGTATCCTGTAAAGTGTTTGAGACGTCGATAAGATGTGAAAAGCGCTTTATCAAATGCAAGGATTATTATTATTATATTATTATTATTATTATTATCAATCAAAATAATAATGTGATGACATTCCTTACGTTCGACACAGAGCCTTATCGTGGAGTCACCTGCAGCTCTTTAGCTTATGGAGCTCCCAGCTGTAGCTCAGTGGTCAGAGCACTCGCCTTACGAGCAAGAGACCTGGGTTCGATTCCAGGCTAGATCAGGTCAGGTCAGGGCGAAACCTTGGGCAAGTTTCCTTACTCCACACGCACAGCCTGATAATAATCTCTCAATATCTTGGTAATTTCTTTAAATCTTCGATTTTTTTTTTTTTTGGCGGGGGGACGCTGCTGTGCGCAATTGGCTGCCGCGTTTCGCCCACAAATACACAGTCAATTCACGTTACAGTATATCCTGTGAAGCGCTTTGAGACGTCTGGAAGACGCGAACGGCACGCTAACAGAATGCAAGGATTGTTACAAAAATATCAAAGGCAAGGACTATCGCCTTGTGGCGACGCCTCAAAGCTCGTCACGGAACGTAGCTTAAAGTGAAATGTCTGTGTATTCTGTGAGTGAAACGTGGCAGCCGATCGCGCACAGCAGCGTCCCCACAAACAGCCGCGGTTTGAAGTGACCTACAAGGGAATCGTACCTGGGTTCCGGTACTTTCTCTGCAGAGAGAAACAGAGCAGTGATTTTACTGCTTTAAACGTTGACATTGCAACGTGTGGATTCACACGCATTTAGGAAGAACATTTTCTAAGGTTTTGTTCAAGCATCTTGTGTGTTTCTATATATATACATATTTACATGTAGAGAGAGAGTTTAAACTACCATCAACTGATTAAGATATTTCTTGGATAAGTAAATCACATTTCACCCACAAAATACACAGTCGATTCCTGTTGCAGAATAGTCTGTGGAACACTTAGAAAAATCTCGAAGAAGTGATAAGGATCTACGTCTTGTGCAAGGATTGTTTTTATTTGGAATTCCACAATTAAGAATTGCTGGCCGCTCTGTTTATTTAGGCTGCCAGGATGCAGAGCGATGCATAAATAATCAATAACAAAACTATTTTCTTCCCCAGAAACGCTATATTAATATTTATAATCCGCTCGTAATAATAATAATCCTGGCATTGGATTCAGCGCCTTATCACGTCGTCTCAATGCGCTTCAAAGAATATACTTTAAAGTGAATTGACTGTATATTTTGTGGGCGAAAAGCGGCGGCCAATTGCGCACTGCGGCGTCCCCCCCACAAACAGCTGTGGATTGACGTGACCAATTTATTATTTTGATTTGAAGGGATTAATCTCCTCACTCGCGGAAAAAGCGCCCAAGTAATTATCATTATTAGTTCATTTATATATTTCATAAAGAAACAGTTTAGAACGCGCTTTCGTTTGAGCTTGAAATAAAACCCAAATTGACAAGGAGCGTATTCCAAAACAATTGATAATTAGCAATATATTTGTTACTACTTTATTATGAACTTTATTTTGTGAATCTAATATATATACTATATTAGATAACTGATAGAAATTCCCAAGTCAATTAATATATATTTATTATATAAATAAATACTCCCCACCACCAAAAAAAACTGTAAAAATGTTATTTGATCAAAAATTAAGAAAACAGAATCCCTAAAGTTAAGAAAAGCTTTTCAAAAGAAAGTCAGTTTTGTAAGGGCTTGAAATGTCAGGCGTGAACATGATGTAAAGTTACACTAACGAATAAAATCGGAAGAAATCACAAAGCAGCAAAAAACGAACTGCACAAAACTGGAAAAACTCAAATCAATTTAGAAGTACAAAATGTTAATTGCGTTTCGATTAAATTTCAATTAAAATCATGTGAATGAATAATGCAAGGTTAAAACAGCAATCATGTGTGGGACACTGCTGTGCGTTCGCCCACAAAATATAGCGATTATGGATATAATTTATTTCATAATTAATGCTATTTACTCTTTTCATCCGAAAGGCTGATGATAATTTGCCTGTGTTTTTAATCACGAGCCACAAATTCTGGGCTCGAAAATAGGGAGGTGGTGGGCGGGGGAATGAAACACTTTGAAAAAGCTTGCAAGAATTCTGATAAGGCGTGTAATTAAATTCAAGTATTATTACTATTATTCTAAGAAAAATATTGTTCTGCAGCAGTACATCAGTTGATATTCTGAGGTCGGTTTTCTGGGCAAAAGGTATTTTATGGACAATATATTTCTCCGGGAGCGACGTCAAAGTAAAATCATCAAACGTTTGCCTGAAGAAACCATGTAAAGAGCTGCCTTCTGCTGGCAGTTCTTTGTACGTACACCCTGTGAATCAGTTCAGTCAAAAGGCATAGATAAAATATTAGTGTGAATATTAGTGAGAAATGTGATGAAGATACACACGCGCGTGCACACACACACACACACACGCACGCACGCACACACACACACACACAATTGATGTGACGGTATTTTACTGCAACGCGATTGTGATTTTGTCACACATCGGTGAGTAATAACAGGCAGATGAACAGGTTCGAAGACTCGATAAGGGGCTTTAGCGAACTACTGCCAGGACTGTTGTCTTTCCACCAAGATTTTGTTTCTTTGAGTATGTAAGCAAGAATAATAATAATAATAATCCACAATTGCCGTTTGATTTAACGCCGTATCATATCTTCGAGGCGTTTCAAAGCGCTTCACGGAATAACACTGTAGAGTGGATGGACTGTACATTTTGTAGGCTGTGTGTGTGAGATAAGATTTGCACAATGTTTCTGCCCTGAGCTCACTCGCTCTCTAGCTACAGTACAAAACTACCTGATGGAACAAAAAGCTGCAGTGATGGGGTTGTGACTTGCATTGGTGAGGCTTATTTTCCTTTGCAATTCAGAAGCGAACCGACAATATCTGCAGAGACGCTCGGAGAGGGCATCGCTGACCTGGTCAGCCTGATTTGCACATCAATGAGGCTGGAGAGCACAGAAAATATACAGTCGAATTGCGTTCCCCTATCTGGTCATCCTTCCATTGGATACAGCGCTTTTGACGTCTCCTAGACGTCTCAGAGCGCTTCACGGAATATACTGTAAAGTGAATCGTACTGTATGTTTGCAAGCAAAACACGGCAGCCAATTGAGCATTATTATCTCTCATCAAGCTGTTCGCTGGTGAACATACTGTCTCCATCTGCTTACTATTGCGCAAAAAAAAAACCATGAACCCGTTCTCTTTTGGGCCCAGCGTTCTTGACATTGGCTATGTGTTAAACAAAAATTGGTCATTTCAATCCACGACTGTTCGGGGGGGGGGGGGGGGGGGGGGAGGGGGGGTGACGCTGCCGTGCGCAATTGGCTGCCGTGTTTTGGTGGGACAGAGAGTACGCTCGCTACGCTTTGCGGCGCATTTTGAAACTCCTCGAAGACGCGATGAAGACTGTATTAAACGCACGGAGGATTCGTGGCTATTTGAGGCCCGGGCTCCCTTGTTCCTGAGGTCCGTGCCGTCCGCTGGCGACGATCACGCTGCACTGAGAAAGACTCGCGGCCCTTTCGAGGAACGTCTCTGGGATCGCGGTCTCGGTCTCGAGTGGGAGGTGAGCGGCTGTGGGAAGGTGTTTTATCCCAGCGCGAGCCGGTACCTGGAGCGAGGGAGAGTGAGAGAGAGAGAGAGAGAGAGAGAGAGAGAAATTGACACCATTTGCCATAAGTAAACAGACTTTTTGTTAACTGCTATTATTCCTGTCACTTTGGACTGCGGAATCGTCAGTTTTGCTGACCAGCGCAGGCAGCGATGTCCACTGAGACACAATATGTGTTCTCGGAATTATCAGCGGTAATGCTTTCTCTCTCTCTCTGTCTCGCTGTCTCTTTTTCTCTCTCTGTCTCTGTGTCTTTGTCTCTCTCAACAGTGACCAGTCTCTCTCAACCCATGATTGACTACGATTTATTATCAGGCGTGCGTCTGTGTGTCTGTGTGGTATGTGTGTCTATGTACGTGTACTTGTACGTGTATGTGTGTGTGTGTGTGTGTGTGCGGAGTAAGGAAACTTGCCCACGGTTTCGTCCTGACCTGATCTGCCTGGAATTGACCCAATGCCTCCCGTTCGTAAGACGAGTAAAACTCTAACCACTACAGGACGACTGAGCTCCATGAAACTACAGCTACACACGCACACACACACACACACACACACACACAGACACACACACGCGCGCGCGGGCGCAAACTTTGACGCATGAAATTTCTTTTTTTGGGGGTACTTTACTCACCCTACGCTTCCATCTCTCCCTTTGGTCAGATTTGCCCTTTGTCCTGGCCATGTTGCTGGCCAGTCTGAACAGCTGCTGCAACCCCTGGATCTACATGTTCTTCACCGGGCGCCTGTTCCAGGATCTCGTCCACCGTTTCCTCTGCTGCTCTCTGCTCGCGGACAAGCCGGAGGCCGTCAGCGGCGAGTTCACCTACAGCAAGAAGAGCAACTCATCCACTTTTACCCTCAGCCTCAAGAGTTCCGAGAGCCAGAGGAGCGTCACTCTGCAACAACAGCAGCAAGAGTAAAACCCAGCACCCTGCTCCTTTCCTCTCTCCCTGTGTGTCGCCCGGGACCTCTCGTGTTTCCATACCCCCCCCCACACACCCACCCCCCCACTCCCCCCCCCCCCCCCCCCCCCCGCACTCCCCACCACCACTAACCCCCCTGTGTTTCGCCCGGGACCTCTCGTGTTTCCACTCCCCCCCCACCTCCCCGCACTCCCCACCACCACTAACCCCCTCCTCTCACCCCCCACTCCTCGTCTCTGTTTTTGTAAAACGATGCTTTTAGAGACTGTAAGGCCACTGGTTAAGTTACCTTATGTTTTTTTTCGAATTAAAAACCTGTTATTTAATGCACAGATCGGCCTGGCTGTGGGGATGCTGTTACAATAATAACGATCAAAGCAATAATCGTTGCGTTTCGATAACAACAGCTTTTCACGTGTGTGATCGACGTCTCAAAGCGCCTCACAGAATGTACTGTAAAGTGAATTGACTGTGTATTCGCGGGCGAAACGCGGCAGCCGATTGCGCACAGCAGCGTCTCCCCACAAACAGGCGTAGGCGTGGATTGAAATGAACCATTTTTATTATTGTGATTTTTTGGGCGACATGGATTATTATCAAGCGTGCGTGCGTGCGTGCATGTGTGTGTGTGTGCGTGTGTGTGTGTGTGTGGAGTAAGGACACTTGCCCAAGGTTTCGCCCTGACCTGACCTGGATTCGAGCACTGGTCTCACACTTGCAAGGTGAGTTTTCTAACCACTGAGCTACTGAAGCTCCATAATAATAATAATGGAATAATAATGTTAACAATAATAATCCCTGCATTTGACGCAGCACCTTATCGCGTCTTTGAGACGTACAGAATAGGCTAGAAAGTGCAGTGACTGTGTAGTTTGTGGGCGAAATGTAGCGGCCGATCGTGCACAGCTGTGTTGCGGATCGAGTGACCGATTCATTATTTTTCTTCAAGGGGGTTAATACCCCCGGAAAAGCGAGCCGCCAACCCACTAAACCACCGGTTAAACAGAGGCATGTGGTGTGAGGGAATCTGCCTGAAGTTTTACCCTGCCCGGGAATCGAACCCGGGTCTTCTCGCTTGCGAGGCGATTGCTCTAACCACTGAGCTACAGGACTCGACCTCCCCTCCGATATCTTTTAGATCAAAAAAGCTCTTCAAATAATAACCAGTAACTATTGCATATACTAGTATATTTATTATAATATAAGGTATTATTATAATAATAATTATAGTAAAATATAGTTAGACGGTACATATAACTACTGTATATTCAGTGTAACTCAACAAAGAGACATTAGAACTAATCTAAAACCTTCTGCAGCGCGGAGCAAGTCACTAACACAACCTATTGGAGTCTGCAGAGCGAACATTTCATTCTCTGTTTAAAGCAGAGGCGCTGGGCGGTCGGAGAATGACACAGAGAGTGGCGTTTGAGGCAGTGTTTATTACAGTGAATGTCAGGAATTATTACAGTGAATGTCACAGTGAAAAAACAAAGGTGAGTGAATGAACGAGTGAGGGAGGGAGGGAGCGAGGGAAGAAGGGAGGGAGGGAGTGGGGTGTAAGTGAGTAAGCGAGCGAGCGAGATTGAGTAAGTAAATTTGTGAGCGAGCGAGCGAACGAAAGAACGAACGAACGAACGAACGAACGAACGAACGAACGAACGCGCGAGCGAGACTCAGCAAATATTAACAGTACAGAAGTGAACTATAATCTGGTTTTAAGCATAAAAATTCCAAATTGAAACGCAACAAATCTAGCTGACTGTCGTTTCGAAAAACACCAAGGACATCAAAGACATTCATTGAAAAAATACCGGGCAAAATGCCCTCGGGTGGTGGGTGATGGATGGTGGGGGTAGGGAGGTGGTGGGGGGGTGGGGGGTGGGGGTGTGTGGGGGGGAGGTTGTGGAGGTGGGGTGGGGAGGTGGTGGGATATGGTATTTTTAAACTTCCTTGTGTAGGGAGATCCGGACGCTGCTGAATATTTTGCCCAGGGCTTCGAAGAAAGGGTCACAGAAAGTGTGGATGCAGAGAGAGAACACCCGGCTGACGCATTGGATCTCTATCAAGTAGCTTTTGATGCAGGGCACCACGGCCCAGATGTGACAGAACGAGAGGCAGGCAAAGTAGAATCCCCAGAGCACGGACAGGGGGATGCTGAAGATGGCCGACAGGATGCGGTAACACCAGTATTTGGTCACGGTGAAGGTGGTGAAGCTGACTTTCCACACCCCGTCCAGGCTGTAGGTGCCTTCGGGCTCCGCGATCACGTCCTCAAAGTCCACCTGCGCACACAGGATCGAACCGTCACCTACGAGACTCTCTCTGTCTCTCCCTCTTTACACGACGCGTCCTCCAATTTTTAAGAATCCCGGCTCATTAATACTATAATGCTAATTATTACAGCTTTTCCGAATCGATCCCACTCTCACGCTCTCTCCCCATAGCCCTGCAAACTTGTCCTCCCCAGTTATACGTGTAATAATAATAACAATCCTTGCATTCGATATAGTCTTCCAGACTGCGTCTCAAAGCGCTTCACAGAATATACTGTAAATGTATGTTTTTGTGGGCGAAACGCGGCAGCCAATTGCGCACAGCAGCGTCCCCCACAAACAGTCGTGGATTGAAATGACCAATTTATTATTGTTTTTTTATTTTGAGGGATTATAATCAGGCGCGTGTGTGTGTGTGTGTGTGTGTGTGTGTGTAGTGACTGTGTGTGTACGTGTGTGTGGTTGGAGTAAGGAAACTTGCCCAAGGTTTCACCCTGAGCCTGGCCAGGAATCGAACCCGAGTCTCTCGCTCGCTAACCACCGAGCTGCAGGAATCCTTCTCACCTGAAGGAAAAGCTAAAAGCTTTCTCTGGAAACATTTCAAACCAGACTCAGGGAGAGGACAACCTATTCTGCTCCCCGGCGGGTGTGTGCAAATGAATGAATCGGCTGAAAGGGAGAGAGGTTCACAAGCAGCAATCGGAAGGGAAGTAGAAAAATGTGACCAATGTAACACAGCGCTGGCTTGTCAATGGCGCCAATTCTTAACGCAATCATCCAGAGTACGTCAGGGCACCAAGCTACACAGCTCCCCTGCCTCTCTCTCTCTCTCTCTCTCTCTCTCTCAGCTTTGAAAGAAAGGCAAGCGCACAAATCATGAAAATACTGACCTATAAAGACTACACTTTCAGTGAATGAAAGTGAATGAAATTGGATCCTTGAAATCAGTTGAATACAGTAGGCTTTGAGGCGACTCAACTTCCTTCCCGATTTGCCGCAAGTTTTTTTTTAGATGGGTGGGGGTGGTGTCAATTTATCAAATCCCTGGGATAATAATATAATATAATAATAATCCTTGCATTTGATACAGCGCTTTTCACATCTTATAGACGTCTCAAAGCGCTTCACAGAATATGCTGTAAAGTGAATTGACTGTATGTTTGTTGGAGAGCGAAACGCAGCAGCCAGTTGCGCACAGCAGCGTCGTCGTCGTCGCCCCCCACCCCACAAACAGTCGGGGATTGAAATGACCAATTTTTATAGCAGTGTTTTTTTTTGACGGATTATCATTAGGAGTGTGGAGTAAGGAAATATTGCCCAAGGTTTCGCTCTGGCCTGCCTGGATTCGAACGCAGGTCTCACGCGTGTAAGGTGAGTGCTCTAACCACTGAGCTACAGGAGCTCCAAATACAGTAGATTCTGTATATAGTTTGGGGACACCAAAATTGGTCAATTCAATCCACGGCTGTTTGTGTGGGGGACGCTGCTGTGCGCAATTGGCTGCCGCGTTTCGCCCACAAAATATACAGTCAATTCACTTTATAGTATATTACGTGAAGCGCTTTGAGACATCTAGAAGACGCGATAAGGCGCTATATCAAATGCAAGGATCGTTGTTAATTATTAGTATATCAAATGCAAGGGCGATTAATTATCATTACAGTTGTGGTATCTTCCTTATTAGGAAGTGAGAACAAGGTACCCAACCCTCTCTGTCTCTCCAGTTTTAGCCGCCGCTCGGATTCCCATTCATTTATTAAACCGTTCTGGGTCACAGATGCAATCTAGAGCATTCAGAGTTGGGGGGGGTGGGGTGGTGGTGGGTGGGAGGGGGGGGTTGAAATAGACAGTTTACAAATGGGCCTTGGGTCATACAATCCTACATACCCTACTATAGTGACTGTAACTGAATCCCAAGCCAGTACATTCATAACAGCGCAGAGAGGTTTAAATATAGTTCCAATGTCAACACCCTCTCGTCTTTCAAACGGGGACGGACTTAAAGGAGTGTGGCTTCCCCCAAGCCGTAGGTTTCTACAGAACAGGAGATAGCCAAAGGCTCTGGGAACCGAATCACGGAGCGATGTAACATGAATTTCGGTCGATTCAGAATCAATTCTAAAATCCACAAAATCCTAATATCAGGGAGGCAGGGTGTGATTTATAAAATGAAGGATAGACTGTGATCCTAAACATGGCTGGTTCAGATCGATCTTGTAACTTTACAATACAATTAGTCAAGGCTTTGTTTTTTTTTGTTGGTATGGTGTTTGTTATGTTTTTGAATTATTATTCAAATTAATAATTAATATTATTATCATGTTCTCTACAGTCAGAAACACACAGATGTGCCATTGAAGTTTTCTTAAAACCTATCTATGGAAGCTGAGATCAGACAGATGCCAGCCATCGTTATGAAAATATATTTTAATATACATCTATATCTTTAAGTAATAAATAAATTAAAAAATCTACCTTTATAACATCCTCGTTGATGTGCTTGGGGTCGCGGTTGACCAGATCGATTTCCTTGGTGATGCCTTTGATCCTCTCTGCTTGGTTCGACTGAATCTCTGCCATAATCGACTTGCAGAGTTGGTAGCGTTGTGGGTGGGGGGGGGGACGGGAAGGAGGCAAGGACTTCAGGACTTCACTGCACTGGTTGCAAATGAGGAAAAGCACATTTGGGATACGGTCGAGTCGAGTGAGGGGACCGGAGATTCTCTCGACTCCCCCCCCTAGTCCGGCCGCACCCTGTCAGAGCAGTGGGGCATGTAATCTCACATTGCACCAGGGCGCTAACCGACCTCTCTCAACCCGCTCCAAGTCTAAATCCGAACCAAACTATCTGCGTGTTAACATTACACTGGCCTGTGGCATTCCTTAAAGGCACGCCAACCCTACATACCCAGACCCGACGTTTTTCAAGTCGAACTCTGTTATTATTACTCACGCCCGGTGACGAAAGATTTTCGAACGTTTTTCAAGCCTCGGCTGCACGCGTGTCGTTGTTGGTGTTGGTTTTTTTTAAAAATGGAAATGTTATTCAAATTTGAATTTTGCGCCAGGTGTAATTGTTGTCCAGGGAGAGAAAATGAATCGCCCCTCAATCGACCACAGACTGTCTCTTGACGAAACTTTTCAAAGGACGAGCGAGCCGGACTCGTGACTTCGTCCGATGGGGGAAAGTTGGAGAAATATTAATCGGTTGGGTGCTTGTGTTTTTTTTTAAAAGAAAAAACTCTGGACTTCTCTCTTTCTCACTCTCTCTGTCTCTCTCTTTCACTGACACACACACACACACATATACACCCACACATACACATACACAAGCACATAAAGTTTCTCTTGATAACTGTCCGATCACATTAATCCATACTGAAACGCAAATGAAACCCATTATCATCAACATCAACAACAACAACAAAATTGCCTTCGGACGTCCCAAAGCGCTAAACGGTCAGGTTGGGACTTGAGCGGGAGGGGGAGGGGAAGGGGGAGGGGAGAGGAGGGGTAGGGGGAAGGGGAATTGTCAAACCGCAAAGGCAAAACGAAATGTGCCAAGCTGGCTGTGTTAATTAAAGAACGAACGAGAATATGTTGGCTCTGCCTCATTAAATCGACTGAAATAGATTGGGGTGTGTGTGTGTGTGTGTGTGTGAGATGTTGCTAGGGGCAAGCTGTTGTGAAACACAGTCCCCACAAGAAACTTTCCTGCGATTCGACTCCCCCGTGTTTCGCAGCTCTGGGTGTGGAGACATTTACTTATAGCTGAGAACCTATCCTCAAACAGTGTTCAAGGCGAGCAGCAGCACAAGCCGTATAGACGCCCTGATAGTGAAAGCCACGGACACGGAATAGTTTGTCTTAAAAGGGCATCGGGGTTGAGTGTGGTCTGGTTGGTCCATTTGGGTTGTAACAGCTATTTTATATAGTCCACCCTCACCCCACCCACACCCCCACCCCCCCCACCCCCGCCACACCTCTCCTGGTGTTTTTTTTGGGGAGGTTTTTTTCGACCGCACGCACGTGATTTACAAGATCCCAAGAAGGGAGCTTCTCCCAGAGTCTGGGGCCAGCAATTACCTCAGACGAAAGAAACCCCCAGGGATTTGGGTTGAAGAAAGGTCCTTTGGCCCCGTCTGATCTTCTCAGCTTTTCAAAACACTCATCCCTCCCCCCCCCCCCCCCCCCCACTGTCGTCCCATCACAGCATCTCAATCTCAATCCACGGCTGATTGTGTGGGGGGAACGCCGCTGCTGTGCGCAATCGGCCGCCGCGTTTCACCCACAAAATATACAGTCACTCCACTTTACGGTATTTCCCGTGAAGCGCTTTGAGACACAGTCTAGCAGACGTGAAAACGCGCCGCATCGAATGCAAGGATTATTATTTACGCTATATTTATTATTATACGTCTTGGCTAATGGCAGCTCCATTAGCTTTATTATCTTTAGAGGGTCAGCATTCCCCCAGTGGGGCTGTCTCACAGACCAGGGGGCGCAAGATACTTCATGGCACTGTGGCATCTCGCATCTCTCTGCGTCATTTCACAGATGTCCATGTCACATGCGGAATCCGCTGTCCCTCTGTTTACCAGGTCTTCGTGTTAGTGACCGAGATAGCAGGTATGTCAGTACAGCACCCGTTGCCCTCGCCTCGTCTGTCCGCCCTCCTTGTCCCCCGAATCCTCCGCTCCACCATCGGCGGCCGTGCTTTCAGTCATTACGCCCCGAGGCTCCGGGAACTCCCTCCCTCCCTCCCTCACTCTCTTCGCACCCAACCCCAACACCTTCGTACTTTCAGGTCTTGGCTAAAGACTTTTCTTTTCGGCCGACCGCACTTTCGGTCACCTTCTTCCCTCCTTCTCCCTCTCCCCCTGGCTCGGGCCCGGGATCCATTATTGGGAAGCGCTCTGAGGCACTGTCCGGGGTGGAGTGAGTGAGTGAGTGAGTGAGTGAGTGAGTGAGTGAGTGAGTGAGTGAGTGAGTGAGTACTCTGTATAAATCCAAGTTGTTGTTGTTGTTGTTGTTGTTCTTCCATCGTATACTCCATTGTCCTGCGTGTATTGCTTCAGCAATGGCACCTTAATGATAATAATAATCAGAATCCTTGCATTCGATATAGTGCCTTATAACCTCTTCGAGACTTGTCACAACATACACTACAAATACAAATGCACTGCAAGCGAGAGGACACGGGTTCGATTCCCGGCATAGGGCGAAAGGTGAAAGGCGCTCTATAAATGTAATTTTGTTGTTGTTGTTTACCAAGCAGTAAGGGAGTAGGGACCCGCTTGTTATTGGGTCAGTCAAATGCCGGGATTGTTATTAGTATTATTATTTTATTAAATTCATACTCGAGAGCTTCACTGAAGGACGGACAACACAAGGCGGAATGGTGCAAGCAACAGCGAGAGTTTTATTGCAAACGAGGAAAGAAAGGTAGAGAATTATTGGTGGTTGCGACTGCCTTTATTGGAAGAATAGTACAAAGTAGAACAAAGTTGAAATGGATTATAAAAATGAGTCCTGGATGCTTCCATAAACAGTCAGAGCGCCTGGCAGCTAGGATAGTGTTACAATCTTTAAGCCAACCAATAATTTTGGTCTCACTCCCTGAAGAGCCTCAAGGGAATTTAGAAAGTTACAGATAGCAGTTGCTTTAGCCGAACGAAAGAAGAGCAAATATTAAAACAAAACCAACGGAAACCATTTAAACCCTGCTTACAGAATTCTCCAAATCCACCCCCCACCCCCGCTTAGCCCCCCCGACCCTACCCCACCTCCTCTCAGATATTTAAAAAGAATTACAAAGCACGTTTTTTGTGTAATTTCAGTGAATTTGAAGCATATTATCACCTCGACAGTCACTTTACGATTTGGTGACTCTCCCCGTTTCTTACTCGCTTTCTTACTCTCAGCTTTCTACCCCTCCCCCCACCCACCACCCCCGGAGCCAACACGGTTGAAGCAACGAACGTTTACATAGAGATT
The DNA here is from genome assembly GCA_035084275.1 of Hydrolagus colliei. NCBI lineage: Eukaryota > Metazoa > Chordata > Chondrichthyes > Chimaeriformes > Chimaeridae > Hydrolagus > Hydrolagus colliei. Next base: position 1,619,427 of record CM068753.1, read on the forward strand.
TTTTTCTTTCTTTAAAAGCCCTCCCTGCACGGAAATCCAGCGCTCCGCAGAGCTCGAAACACAGGCACACACGATGAAGTGGCTCTCGGTTTAGTTTTTTTTTTGAACGGGTTTTCTTGAAAAATGAGGCGATAAAGTTGATTGAATTTACAGGTTCGAATGAGTGTTCTTCGCGAGACCCAACCCTGAAGTCGGAACGAAAGCGGGTGTAGAAGTTTGACCTCGATGTTACGAACCCCAAAAAAAATCCCTCGCGGGTCGCTTGCGGGAAGAAAGAGGATCGGATTCTCTTCTAATCTCGCGCGACGTGGAGGTGGATGCTACTGAAACACTTGCCAATACTCTCGCAGCAAGGAGAGATCACCACGTCCACAATTGTTCCCCAGATGGTCTGAATGCAAGGCATGTTCATCAGGCAGTTCTTGACACACGGCATCACACACCTGGAGAGAGGGGGAGCGAGACATTAGACTCTCACGTGTAGCTCGGTGGGTTAGATGTCACTTTGTAGGGCCTTTACAAGCGTGAGACCTGACTGTGTTCGAATCCAGGCGGGTCAGGGCGAAACCTTGGGCAAGTTTCCTTACTCCACACACACAAATAACACACACACGCGCGCCTAATAATGATCCGTCCCCCAAAAAAACACTATCCAGTCGTAAAATTGGTCATTTCAATCCACGACGGTTAATTTTCAGAATATACTGTAAAGTGACTGTATTATTTGCAGACGAAACGCGGCAGCCAATTGTGCACAGCCGCGTGATTCCCCCACAAACAGTCGTGGAATTGAAACGACCAAGTTATTATCATTGCGTTTCTTTTGTAGGAAGGATTATCTTTTCGCCCACTTAATATGCAGCCGATTCGCTTTACAGTCCATTCTGTGAAGAACTTTGACGCGTTTCGACCACCTGATCAGGCGCTGTATCAAATGCGAAGGGTCATCGCTGTGATTTTATTATTATTATTATTATTACAAGGAACTAGTATTGATTTCACATGCGGCTTTTTCAGAACAAAAAATCTGAGTCAATGTGTGTTAGACAATGGCAACACCTTAATTACGTTTGACAGTTTATACAAGTGGGATGGGATTCTTCATTACTCACCCTGGCTGCCAAATCTAACCTTGGAAAAACATACGGAGCAAATCCCAAGGTACGATTCACGTTCCGTAGTCACACAAAAAAAACACCATTGACGGCAGAGCCTAAGACCCCGCTAACTATGTTTTAAAAGTAAAGCAGATATCGATACGTCGATTTTCATTCCCAATAACGTTCTCAAACCGAGTCAATAACCTGGATTTAAAGTGAATATTTTCCAATATTTACTGAGGGCAAAACAAATAAACTACTTTGTGTGTGTGTGGGTGGGTGGGGGGGGGGGGGGGGGCGCAGGGGAGGGGTGGTGGGGGGATGGGGGAGATTATTTGCGACACTTTGGATTTGTTTGATGAGTGACTTCAGTCACAGAGAAACGAACACAGTATTCTGTCTTACCCATGATTATTTGCTTACTTTCTCCATCAATTCTATCCCCGTTTTGTCCTCAATTCTCTCTGGATGATAGTAACTTGTTCAGGGTTTAAGCGCTCTGAGACGCCGTCCGGCCTGGAGAATGCTACACAAGTCCAAGTTGTTGTTGTTGTTCAGTTTGCTCTCAGTTAAGAACAGTGTAACTTTGGCTCTACTCTATCACTCAGTCCCATTACACGACACACAGAGTATTATCACTTTAACCTCTTCAACCTCATTAATGACGCTCATAAATGATCTAACCTTGTAGGCATATGACAACCATAAAGTCATTTGCCAGCTCAACCTGTTAAAGTATTTCTAACGTTGTAATAATCCTTGCATTTTGATATAGCGCTTTTCACATCTTCTAGACTGTGTCTCAAAGCGCTTCACAGAATTATCGTGTAAAGTGAATCGACTGTATATTTGTGGGCGAAACGCGTCAGTCAATTACGCACAGCAGCGTCCCTCACAAACAGTCGTGGATTAAAATGACCAATTTTTATTCAAGGTTATTTTTGGAGGGATTATTATTAGGCGTGTCGAGTAAAGAAACTTTCCCAAGGTTTCGCTCTGACCTGCCAGGATTCCAACACAGGTCTCACGTTTTTAAGGCGAGCGCTCTAACCCACTGAGCTACAGGACCTCATACATACAGTCCAATATGTAATAACATTCATTGGTCTCATGCACTTTATCTCTATGTGTTTCTAAACGTGTTTGGTTTTCACATAGACCTCCACCATCCATACATTGGGACATCCTCCCGACGTGAAAGGCGTTGCACAAATGTAAGCTTGTATTGGTGTCCAAACAAGTCATGATATCTACTCTGACATCCAAAATAATAACAAAACACTAGTATTTCTTTTCAGACTTATCAGTTAACAGCACAACTTAGAACTCAAACTCAATGCTACCGATCCATGACTTTTTGACTGATTTCATTATCTCTCTTCATCATTTGGCCTTGAGCTGTTACCTCAAATTTCTCAGTTAAACGAGGACCTGCGTTGAATGATAATAAATAATAATCCTTGCATTTGATAAGAACGCTTTTCACATCTTCTAGAGCTCTCAAAGCTCTTCACGATATACAGTGAAGTGACTGTGTATCTGTGGGCGAAACGCAGCAGCCAATTGCGCACAGCAGCGTCCCCACAAACAGTCGTGGATTGAAATGACCGATTATTGGGGATTATTTTCAGGCGTGCGGAGTAAGGAAACTTGCCCAAGGTTTCGCCCTGACCTGGAATCGAACCCAGGTCTCTGGCTTGCCACGCAAGTGCTCCTATGAGCAATAACATTAATAATAATAATAATAATGCCTCCATTTGATATAGCACCTTATTCAAGTCTTCGAGACGCACCAAAGTGCCTCACGCAATATACTGTAAATCAAATTATTAAACAGGGTTACTGTTTGATAATAAAAATTATTCAACAGCCGAGCGAGTTGACTTGCGTGCGAGCTGCGGGCGAGATAATAATAAGAGCCTTTGCACTTTTAATAATAGAAATACTGTAGAGCAACTCACCAGATGTGCAGACAACTCAATAGAGCAAAGAGGACTCCAGAGATCAAAGACACCGGCACTGCGAATACGGCCGAGATGATTCGGTAACACCAGAGTTTAGAAACTTCGAACAGTGCGTCGCTCCACAGCCAGATTCGGTCAAAGCTGTGCAAAGAATCGGGTTCCCCTATCACATCTTCGAAGCTTATCTTTAGAGGAAGCAAAAACAAACGGAAAACACACGCAGATAAGCGAACCACAAACATACCTTTGCGACTCGTACGTGGGTATATTTTGAGCTGAGGTAGTGCGCACTTTCTTTCATACGCTGGACCCCGAAATTCTGGAATGCTCTCCCTCTTTCCCTCCCTCTGCCTTAACCCGTTGTTGTTGTTGTTGTTATTATGTGTGTATTGTATGAATGCTGGAAATTCTTCCCTAATACAAGTCTGCTCTCTCTCTCTCTCTGTCTGTCTCTCTCTGTGCTAGCATCAGAACATATCTTGTGTGAAGCGTCTCTTTAGGTTATGGAGTCCCTGTAGCTCAGCGGTTAGAGCACTCGCCTTACAAGCGAGAGACCTGGGTTCAATTCCAGGCAGGTCAGTGCGAAACTTTTAGCAAGTTTCCTTACTCCACACACACACACACGCGCGTGCCTAATAATAATCCCTCCAAAATAAGCACACATTAATAAAAGTGGTCATTTCAATCCACGACTGTCTGTGGGGACGCTGCTGTGCGCAATTGGCTGCCGCGTTTCGCCCACAAATATACAGTGAATTCACTTTTCAGTGTATTCCGTGAAGCGCTTCGAGACGTCGATAAGATGTGATAAGGCGCTATATCAAATGCGAGGAGTATTATTATTATTATTATTATTCATTTTCACAGACGCACGGTACACAGGCACAGGAGAATTGTCCCCCTTACACCTACACAGCAACAAAATTACACTTCAAGAGCGCCTTTCACGTCGGGAGGACGTCCCCACAGAAATCAGCAGAGACGACAGATTTATGTTTGGGCCGAGGGCTGGGAGGAATGTACAGCCTGCCCCTGTCCCGGTAGTTTGGCTATTTTCAGCTTCCCCAATTAAAGTGATGCCAGCAAGCAGGAGGTTCAATTTTCGCATAGCGGAGGCTCGGTCTAGACAGGAGAGACCGAGTAACAAACACCCCGATTTCATCTTCGACGGGACAGTATCAAATCTCTGCTGGGGTTCAGAAAACATCTGCCCCTCTCTGGTTGTGTCAGCTTTTTATTCTTCCATCGGTGATTGTCGTACGCCTCTGTGTCCTGTGTCCAATCCACCGTTCAAACATTCAAAGGTTGAGTTGGATAGTTATTTTTGAAGTCAGGGTATCGAGGGGTTTCGGGGACAGGGAGGGTAATTAGAGTTGAGGTACAGATCCCCACAATAATAAAAAAACATTGTGATTTCAATCCACGCCTGTTTGTGGGGGACGCTGCTGTGTGCAATTGACTGCCGCGTTTCGCCCACAAATATATATAGTGTAAAGTGAATTTATAGTGTAAATTCACTTTACACTATATTCTGTGAAACGCTTTGAGACGTCGATAAGATGTGAAAAGCGCTCCATCAAATGCAAGGATTATTCTAATTATTACTATTACAGATCACTCATGATCTTAGAAAATGAGGGAACAGGCTCGAGGGGCTGAATGGCCTCCTCCGGTTCCTGTGCTATTGGTCTAAACATGACCACCACTGACAGATGTGGAGAGAAACGGGGCGAACGCATTATTCTTGTTCCAAAGTGAAGGGTTTTTACACAATGGCATTTCCATTGGCAGCTGTAATCGAGGCTATTGCTGGGAGAAATCAGTTCAGTGCTTAGGATTTGAGAACTAAACAGAAATAAATATGCCTTTCAAAACTAACGGGAGACAACTTTACCCTGAAACAGACACACACACATGCAAGCTCATTGACAAATTCCACTTATATCTCAAAGCAGAATTTTAGGCAACTTTCATTACTCCATATACACACACACACACACACACACACACACACACACACACGCCTCTGTTTACCCAGCAGTAAGTCAAAACCAAATTGTTGGTTGATTGGCACTTCACCTTTCTCGGGATGGGGGGGTGGGGGGGGTAATAATCCCTTTAAAATAATACTAAATAATAATAATAATTTGGTCACTTCGATCCACGGCTGTTTGCGGGGACGCCGCTGGGCGAAATTAGCCGCCACCTTTCGCCCACATAATATACAGACAATTGGCTTTACCGTCTGTTCCGTGAGACGTCTCAAAGACGTGACCAGGGGATGTCTCAAATGCACGGATTATTATTATTATTATTTATGTTATTAATGTTCTGGAATCAGTCAAAGCGAGGCCCGCGAGCGGATGAATCCTCAGCTGCCCAGCGTGGGTTCAGTGTGACTTACCTTCAAGTGGCTATTTACGCCCCTGGGATCCCTGCTGTCCACCGCTGGGGTCTTCTCCTCTTGTGGTGGGACACCCTTGTCAAATTCCTCCCCCAAGTCGATCCTCATCTCGTTCAACTGGACGTCGGTCGTCATGTTGGTACATCGGTGGACGGGAGCTGCAACCGGGAGCGAGGCAGACTTCGCAAACCTCCTCGGCAGTTCTGCTCTGGTGGAAGCCACGGAATGTGGATCCAGCCCGTGTAAACCTAGACCTCCCGACCCTCAGCGAGCCACACCGTCAGCCTGTCACTGAGCGTCAGCTGTTCGCAAACCAGCGGAGAATACGACCCTCTGACATACCGGCTAAAGGAATGTCCATCGCTCGCTCGCCAAGTAATCCGACGGCAGCTAAACTTGGATTTTCAATCTGTAGCTAAAGTCAATAGTGATTGTTTGAAGGGCAGGCGTCAGATTTTTTTTTCTCTCTCTAATTGCAGTTAAATATAGATGTCTCCTCTCACGAGCTTTTATTATTATAATAATAATAATCCTTGCTTTTGATGTAGCGCTTTTTCACATCTTATCGACAGTAAGTGTCCCACAAACAGTCGTGGATTTGAGTGAGCAAATTTGATTATTTTATGGTATATTTTTACTATATAATTATTTTATTATTTGGTATAATATTTTTTCGGGAAGGATCAACTAATCACGTTCCACAGGAAAAAGGCAATCTCATGTCGCCACCTGCTGATACACTGGGTAAAAGTGACTGGATGTCGATCTCAGTCGATCTCCCAGGAATATTGGTTTGTCTGAGGTTCGCAGGTGATTTGCTCAGCCTGGTGTCTGACACACGCGGAAACCCGTCACCATTGCTTAAGAGTCTCCAAACCCACCTGAGAATTCCATGCCTCCCACCCACACCTACGCACGGAAATCCCAGAGATAGATTGTTGGAATGGAATGAGCTCTCTCTCTCTCTCTCTCTCTCTCTCTGTTTACCAAACTCCAGAAAGTATTAATAATAATAATAATCCTCGCGTTTTTATATAGCGCTTTTCACGTCTTCTAGCCAGACGTCTCAAAGAGCTTCACGGAATATACTGTATACTGTAAAGTGAATTGACTGTGTATATTTGTGGGCGAAACGGGGCAGCCAATTGCGCACGGCAGCGTCCCCCACACACAGCCGTGGATTGAAAATGACCCATTTTTATTATTGTGTTGTTTTTTTAAGGGATCATGAGGCATGTGTGTGTGTGTGTGTGTGTGTGTGTGTGTGTGTGGAGTGAGAAAACTTGGCCAAGGTTTCGCCCTGACCTGACTGGATTCGAAACACAGGTCTCACACTTGTAAGGCGAGCGCTCTAACCCACTGAGCTACAAGAAGCTCTACAGGCGTGAGTTGACACGAGCCAAGGCTTGGGGGGGGGGGGGGGGGGGGGTGGGTGAGGTGGGGGATGGGGGAGGAGAGTGTGCGTTGGGGATAACTGCTAGAGTCTAATCAGCTAAAACCACACATAGCTTGGCCAGTCATATCTCTGTCTGGCGAGCTTTCCCGCTACTTGTCTCACTTTGGGTAACTTTACCCGTAAATAATTTTGAAAGATTAGATGAGAAAACGAAATATTAAAAACCACTTCCTGCTGCCGGAAATGGCCATTTTTATTTTGAGCGTTTGCGGTCACCCAGCGAGCTGTCTGACTCACACAGACATCCGTGGCCACCACTAAGAACCATAATTCCTTCCGCGTTACATTTCTGCCGCTATCACAAAGTGATTTATCGGTAAAATTCCTTACTTTTGCGCTTGCATCTCAGAGACGTGAAACTGAGTTGGTTGGACGCACACACGCGCGCGCACACACACACATAGACGCACACGCATACGCACGCACACACACACAGCTGTACACAACCCACAGCCTCTGCCCGACTGACTCCAACCTCTTGCATGTCCCTCGCACCCTCCTCCGCTCCACCATCGGTGGGCGCGCTTTCAATCGCTACGCCCTGAAACTCCGGAACACTCTCCCTCTCTCCCTCCATCTGGGGGGAGAGAGAGCGAGCCGGGAGTGGGAGTGACCTTGAATAGCTCTTTTCAAACAGCCGGCAAAGAGACTCGATAGGCCGAATAAATGGCCTCCTTTGGGGCTGAAAAAATTCTATGGTTCTATGAAGCGCTCTGAGGCGCTACCCTGTGCGAAGGGGGGCGGGGGGGATGGGGGGAGGGGGGGGGGGGTCTGTGTAAACGCAAGTTGTTGCGGTTGTTTTACGCCACAGGTATGTATATACATATTGGTACGTGCGACAATGTGTAATGTTTCCACTGACTTGGCACGAGCGACTGATGCACTGAGCTGCCCGTCTCAGCCAAAACATGTTGATTTTCTACAAAGAGACATTCATACATTGTTCTCACCAGTGTAAGAAAGTGCAGATAAATCTTACTCAGACTTATTCCGACTTCCGGCCACAGACACCAAGCGGATGTGGGCTGGGTCTTTGATGAAATGTTCTTCAGAGGCAAACCCTCATCCCCAATATTGTGTTCGAATCCAGGCAGGTCAGGGCGAAACCTAGGACAAGTTTCCTTACTCCACGCACACACCTAATAATAAACAATCCCCCCTCCCAAAATACAATAATAAAATTGGTCTTTTCAACCCACGACTGTTTGTGGGGGACACTGCTGTGCGCAATTGGCTGCCGCGTTTCGCCCACAAATATTCAGTCAATTCACTTTACAGTATACTCTGTGAAGCGCTTTGAGACGTTGATAAGATGTGAAAAGCCGCTATATCAAATGCTAGGATTATTATTATTTCACAGCGAGATTTCCATACGTAGCTGCCATACATAGCAAAATAATACTAATAATCATTCTTTTATTTGATATCGCGCCTTATCACACCTTTGAGACGACCCAAAGTGCTTCGCGAAACATACTGTAAAGTGCGGTGACTGTTTATTTTTTGGGGCGAAACACGGCAGCCAATTGCGCACAGCAGCGTCCCCCAGAATAACAGCTATTATCATGATGTACAACGTTATTATCATGCGAGCAATTGTGTTTTATGACGGGCGGGTTTGTCCGAGACTTTGCCTTTAAAACGCTCAATATAAAACAGACAGACTTCCTGTTGAGGATCATTTTCGAGAGCTGTAGCTGAACACATTACATAGAGAGAGAGAGAGAGAGAGAGGCCAAAGTGGCCGAGAGTAGCTGGTGTTAAAAAAAACAGCTTTGAACACACTCCCTGCTCATTCCCAGGCCTGTGTAAAGTCCCTTTTTAGGGAAAGGGAGGAAGGAAGGGATCTCGGAACAGCTGATTCGAATGCACTTTGCCCTCTCTGCTTCCACAATCAGAATAGAGAGCCACTTCAACAGAAGTGAAACTCAAGTCAGTTTCAGTTTGTGTGGGAGGCAGGCATCGCTGCTGTGTAATGGACACTCAGCCTTTGTTAAGGTAACACAACTTTTAAAATTCTTCATATGCTGTCCATGTATACTGTACAGTACGTATAATATCTGTGCAATGGCCCTTGATAACTTATGTAACATGATAATAATAATAATAGTACAATCCTTGCGTTTGATATAGCGCCTTTCAAGTCTCATCAACGTCTCAAAGCGCTTCATAGAATATACCGTACTGTGAAGCGAATCGACTGCATATATCTGGGCGAAACGCGGCAGCCGATTGCGCACAGCAGCGTCCCCACCCCCCTCCCACACACACACACACACACAAACAGTCGTGGGTTGACCAATTTATTATGGGGTTTTTACGAGGGATTATTATCGGGCGTGTGAGGTAAGGAAACTTGCCCGAGGTTTCGCCCCAACAGGAAACCCACCCAGGTCTCTCGCTTGCGAGGCGAGTGCTCTAACCACTGAGCCACAGGGATTCCACATGATATATAGTGATCAACAACAAGGGGCACCTATATAGCCCCCCCCCCCCCACCCCCCCATGCAGGATAGCGACTCAGAGCGCTTAACAACTGATACGTCAAGTGCTTTCCCCCATTACCTACTGTACTTGAGAACTGCGACACAATCGGTTGTGGTCCATAAAACCTGTTGAAATTGACTGATCACACGACCTTCTCTTATCTGAAAACGAGTCAAAGGGAGGCCTGCTCACAGCCTAAGCCAACAATTCCTCTGCCTTTCCCTTCCTCTTTCCAAACCCAGGTCCGCCAAGCATTTTTGCGTGCACACACACACACACACACAGAACACAACCAGTTTTGCTTAGGTATTAGTACAATAGTACACGACATACGATCGTTTGTGAGACAGGAAAGGTTAACAGGAAACAGAATGGAGTCCCTGTAGCTCAGTGGTTTAAAGCGCTCGCCTCGCAAGCGAGAGGACCTGGTTTTCGATTCCCATGCGAGCCAGCTCGGGACCCGAGGCAAGTTTCCTAACTCCACACATGCCTCTGTTTACCCAGCAGTAAGTAGGAATCCGCTCGTCAGTCGATTGGCGGATCGCTTTTCTCGGTGGGTTAATCATCCATTTAAAATAATTTAAAAAATTGGTCATTGTGCGCAATTGACTGCCGCGTTTCGCCCGCAAAATATACAGTCAATTCACTTGACAATACATACTCTGTGGAGAATTCTCTTTCCCATACGCTTGCAAGCTGCTCCTTTTCAAGTACCTATTTAATTAGCTTTCGAAAGTTGTTATTGAACCTGTTCCTACTACCCTTTCACCCCACGTGTTCCAGACCATTGCTCAGTGGGTTAGAGCGCTCGCTTTACAAGCGTGAGACCTGTGTTTCTAATCCAGGCAGGCCAGGGCGAAACCTAGGGCAAGTTTCCTTACTCCACACACGCGCGCCTAATAATAATCCCTCCCAAAAAACACCAGAATAATAAAATTGGTCATTTCAATCCACGACTGTTTGTGGGGGACGCTGCTGTGCGCAATTGGCTGCCGCGTTTTGCCCACAAATATACAGTCATTTCACTTCACAGTACATCCTATGAAGCGCTTTGAGACGTCCAAAAGATGTCTAGACACTGTGAAAAGCGCTATATCAAATTCAAGGATTATTATTATCATTAACTCTGTGTGTGTCTGTAAAAAAATTGACTGTATATTTTGAGTGTGGAACGCAACACGAACGAGGCAGTGTAATAAGAAGTGGATAGAGACATATGTGGCGTTTAAACACCAGCACAGACATCCCTGTCTCTACCTTTGTTTCTTACAGAGATGTTGGACAGCCATATGGAACCACCGAAGCTGAAATTTTGCCATTCCCCGCAAGCGCAGGTAATGTTTTCCTCTCTTCGCATCGCTCTTATTGACGAATGCACGGCGCCAGTAAAGGTTGTCGTTTCAATGTTGGTTTCCACAAAACACAATGAATCACTCGTCCAAGAAGATTATTTGGCGCAAGTCGAAACTTGTCATTCTGTTTCCGAATACCGTTTTTTTTTTTAAAAAAACACAAATCACATTTCAACCTGCGTCTAAAACAACAACAGAAGTCACCGGGAAACGGTGCTGCAGGTCAGGCAGCATCTATGGAGAGAGGAAAGTGCCTTTCATGTCAGAGCACAAATTCTGCCCGACTAGTTAATTGTTCCCGGCGACTTGTGTCTTTATTTCAGATTTCCATCAAGTGCAGAGTCTGGCCCTCCACGGTTCTGCGCAAAAGGAAGCCTAACTTAACTGAGACGCACAGACAGATGACATCTGTTGCGGCTGTATCTTAAGAGCGTCCTTTTAAAATTGGTCATTTCAATCCACGGCTACTTGGGAGTTGAGTCTGGCTGCCAGGCACAACCCTTTGCGACGGTCTTGTTAGTCCATTTGCTTAGACGGGCAGGTTTGCAAGGATTCCAGGATAGAGCTATAGCCCCAGGACCTCAGCCTGACCTCATCAGATGGACTGAACACTTCAGCAGGAATTCTACGAATTCTAACCTGCTCAGCTCATGTTTAATCATGAAAGCCAAAGCCCTCAATGGACGGTTAAGGGGGTGGGGGGTGGGGTTCCTAGTTGGACAAGCAGTGACCGACAGGGATATCGGTAACATGTTGCTCACACTCCGCCACCCACCCTAAACTTGGCTCTAATCATAATCAAATCGAATAATATTAATAATCCTCACATTTCCTCAAAGCGCTTCACACAATAGACTGTAAAGTGAATCGACCGTATATTTGTGGGGAGAAACGCGGCAGCCGATTGCGCACGGCAGCGTCCGTTCCCCCCCACCCCCCCCCCACCCACCCGCCAACAGTCGTGGGTTGAAGTGACCAAACAAATTGGTAACGTTATACACCAATCAATACCAATGATAATAAGCGTTGCATTTTATCGGGCTCACACCGTCAAGTGGATTGACTGTACGTTTTGCGGGGGCCGAACGCGGCAGCCGAAAGCGCGCGCGGCAAGCCAACCCGCAAACGGCCGCGGAGGAGAACAAGATCTAAAGTGGGCGAAGAACCTTCTTCACCTGGATCCATCTCATCCATTTCTCTTTGCTTCCAGCGACGTCCAGTGGCCCAGAGTTGGAGGAAGGCCCCACAGCGCCCCCTGCTGACATGTTGGATAAAGTGGTGGGGTATGAAGGCACCATTGCAGGAGGTGGTGAGTACAACAGCAACAACAACAACAACAACAACAACAACACAATGACACTTTAGTACGGACTTTCATGTCACTGCTTCGGACCCGAGCTGAGGACAGGTGGGGTGAAGGGAGGAGTTCCCAATGGATCCGTTAGAGAGGAGAGTCTTGAGGCGAGACTTGAGGGAGGCCAGGGAGGGATGGGGATGGGGGGGGGGGGTGGGGGGGGGGTGCAGAGCGGAGGGATCACATCGTAGTAATCCTTGCATTGGATCCAGCGCCTTATCCCGTCTTCCAGACGTCTCATAGCGCTTCACGGGATACACTGTCATGTGAATTGACCGTATATTTGAGGGCGAAACGCGGCAGCCGATTGCGCACAGCAGCGTCCAATTCATCGTTGTTTTCTTTTCTTGGGGGATTATTATCGGGCGTGAGTGTGTGGAGTAAGGAAACTTGCCCAAGGGATTCGCCCTGACCTGCCGGGAATCGAACCCAGATCTCTCGCTTGTGAAGTGGTGGTGGTGGTGTTGGTGGGGGGGTGGGGGGAAGGGGTGGGGGTGGAGGGATGGTGTGGGGGTTACTCTAACCACTGAGCCACAGGACTCCGTAAGAACATAAGGACTTGCTGAGAGAAACAATACCCAGACCCCCATCCACTTCGCCTTCACAAAGTACACAAAGCGAACGCGACCGCAAGTCTCTCTCTCTGCGAGCGCTGTCGTGATGTGTGCTTGCCCTGTGTCCTGTGTTCGCATTTTTGCAACACCGCGTGACTACTCTGTGAATCCCTCTCTCCGCGTTAGTTTCTAATGCATTTACTTACTGCGAGTGAGTGATTATTTCCCCCAGCGGCAGTGTCAGCCTGCTGCCAGGCCGAGTGCTGGTTAATGTAATCTTGTATTTGTATTTTGGCCGCGCCCCCGGGCAATCTAAAGCCTCGTTTCTTTTGTCCGCAGAAGGAAAATACGTGCCCCCTCCCATAGGTGTACCAGATGAAGCCAGGAGGGATGTGCCTCCCCCACGTCAAGACTGGAGGTGAGCTCGCGTCACTAAAACGTTGGCCACCGCTGCGTTAATCCAAACGAGATGTCATAAAAATAAGAAGAGGAATAACAATAGTCCTTGCGTTTGATGTAGAGCTTTTCACGTCTTCTACGCGTCTCCAAGCGCTTCACAGAATATACCGTAATGTGAATTGACCGTATATGCTTGTGGGCGAAACGCGGCGGCCGATTGCGCACAGCAGCGTCCCCCACAAACAGTCGTGGATTGAAATGACCAATTTATTATAGTTTTTTTTGGGGGGGGTGGGGGGGGGGGGGGGGGGAGACGGATTATTATCAAGCATGTGTGTGTATGTGTGGAGTAAGGAAACTTGTCCAAGGTTTCGCCCTGACCTGCCTTGGATTCGAAACAGGGATCTCACACTCGTAAGGCGGTAAGCGCTCTAACCACTGAGCCACAGGGCCTGCGTAGATATTTGATGAGGAATGAAAAGACTGACCTCATATTGTTTCCTTTTGTCTCTTCCAGGATTCCTTCCATCAGTGAAGATACAGCTAGAGACGCTTTTATCCTATTTGCGACGTCCGCATGTTGCTACAGCTCTCACCCGGCCAAAGAGATGACCTTTGAAGATTTGAAGCCATTCAATACCTACAGAGTAAAACTATTCTAACTTAGCCTAAAACTCTCTCCTAAAAAAACTCTTGTGTCCTGTTGCGTACCTCCTCCCTTTTGCAGCAGTCCTCAAACGAAGTAAAATGATTTGAATAGACTTTTGCGCAACAGGACAAGGCAATCCAGATCTATATTGCTCTTGTGACCCCTTTGTGATCAGGGTTGGTGACTTTTCAGTGGGCTGTTGAGCTCTGAAAAACTTTCAACTCATACAGAGCTTTGTTATTGTAATGCGCACTTAATCGCAGAGCGCGATCATTTTTCCCTTGACTGCTCCCCGCAGAATAGGTTTCCGTGGCCAGTTACCAAATACTTCTGTAAGAATGTTGATGAATTACGTTTTGCATGTGTTATCGTGTTGCAAATCAGTGCCTACTCAGCCGCCTCTATGCCATATAATGATTCTAAAGTACTTCTGTGTTTCAGTATTCGCTCGAAACTTTCACCGAGTCCAGATCAACCGAGTGGACGAGCGAACCTTACCATGGTGAGACATTGTACACAGAAGAGACTTAAATTCAGATCAGTACTGTACCGAGCCAGGGAAACACAGAAGATTCTATCAAACCCATTCTCACAATAAACCTGTCTTTCTGCAGGATTAAATTTGTTTGTTTAATAATAGTAATAGTAATAATAATAATTATTGTATTTGATATAGTGCCTTATCACGTCTTCTAGACGTCTCAAAGAACTTCAAGGAATATACTGTAAAATGAATTGACTGTATGTGTGGGTGAAAGCGCGGCAGCCAATCGCGCACAGCAGCGTCCCCCCCCCAAACGGTCCTAGATTAAGTAACTGAAGTCATGATTAGTATTTATGTATTTTTAGCAATAACTAGCTGTTGCAATGCATTATCAGAGATTGAAATGAAATTTCAATTGAGGTGTGAATTGTGAATTAAATATGAATATAAAGTGATGTGTGGAGACCTGTAGCTCGGTGGTTAGAGAACTCGACTTACAAGTGTGACACCTGTATTCCAATCCAGGCAGGTCAGGGCGAAGCCTTGGGCAAGTTTCCTAACTCCACACACACACACACACACACACACACACACACAAACACACACACACATACACACAAACACACACACACACACACACACACACACACACACAAACACACACACACACAGACACACAGACACACACACACGCGCACCTAATAATAATCCTCCCCCCCAAAAAAAACCAATAATAAAAATTGGTCATTTTTAATCCACGACTGTTTGTGGGGGGGACGCTGCTGTGCGCAATTGGCTGCCGCGTTTCGCCCACAAACATACAGTCAATTCACTTTACAGTATATTTTGTGAAGCGTTTGGAGGCGTCTAGAAGACATGAAAAGCGCTGTATCAAATTCAAGGGTGACTATCATTGTTAGTAGTATATTTGTGATGTCAATTGACCCAAAGGTTATGGTATTTTCTTACTGGTTGTAGGACAATTTGTCGATAGCAGTTTCCGCGGAGTCCCTCCTCTTCCCTGGACTATAGCTGTGAAGATTCCTACAATGTTTCAGGAAAACTGCAAGAAAATTCCAGTGCCTCACACCTCATCTGTCAAGGTATGCGAGTTGCCATCACAGCCGCCCAACCGCTTTGGGCGGCTGTGATGACCTGGGTTCAATTCCCGGGCGGGTAGGGCAAAATGTTGGTCAAGTTTGCTTACTCTATCTACTCTGTTTACCTCTTGCTGTACGTAACAAACCAGTTGTTAGTCGATTGGCAGGATGCTTTTCCAGGGTTAATAATTCTTTCAAAAAATAAATTCCTGTGGCTCAGTGGTTAGAGCGCTCGCTTTACAAGCGAGAGACCCGTGTTCGAATCCAGGCAGGTCAGGGCGAAACCTTGGGCAAGTTTCCTTACTCTACGCACACGCGCGCACAAGTTTTAATAAATAATCCCTCCAAAAAAAAACACAATTAAAAAAGTCGTTCATTTTAAACCACGACTGTGTGTGGGGGAACGCTGCTGCGTGCAATTGGCTGCCGCGTTTCACCCACAAATACACAGTCAATTCACTTTACAGCGTGTCCTGTGAAGCGCTTTGAGACGTCGATAAGATGTGAAAAGTCGCTATATCGGAATGCAAGGATTATTATTTTAAATCCGATTCAGAAATCAGACTGTGTGTAGAGTTGCCATGCGGGGGCAGTGTTTATCAGAAGATCACAAGAGAGAGATTTGAGTGAAGCAGGCCCTTTTGGCACCTATTGCCTTGTCCTTTTTGGGTATTCGCTGGATCTTTACGGATATAAACCCGTGTTTAAACTGTGTTTAATCTGCTCGTTCCTCTCAGGGGTGTCACAGGTGCATGACTTTGGGTCGTCTCCCTTGCAGAAAATGTGCAGCGACTGGGAAGGTAAAGTCTTGGGGTTTTCACAGCGTCCTTTAAACCGTCATATTACCCGCGTACCAGAGTGAGATTTAAATCGTATCTCTGCTCTGTCCGTTTCACCCCGACAAAATACACAGTCAGTTCACTATACAGTGTGTTCTGCGAAGCGCTTTGAGACGTCTCATAGAGGCAAAAAATGCTGCATCAAATGGAATAGTGTATTTTTTTAACAAACGCTATCTAAAATTAACGCTATACAAAATGCAAGGATTATTATTATGATTATTATTACACCCATGAAATTATGGTAAGAAATCTATAATTTCACTGGCTTTTTTTCATCTGAAAAACAGTGCTTTCCGCCACATTGCCCACAAAATAGCCTCGATCCAAAACTCAATTAAATCAATGACGTGACAAGGTGCTGTATCTCTGCAACTCTCTGTCTCGAATCTGCCATCCTGGAGGTCCTTTAGCTCAGTGGTTAGAGCACTCGCCTTTCAAGCTGTGTTCGAATCCAGGCAGGTCAGGGCGAATCCTTGGGAAAGTTTCCTTACTCCACACACACATACGCACACACCTGATAATAATTCCTCCAAAAAAAACACAATGATAAAATTGGTCATTTTCATTCCACGACTGTTTGTGTGGGGGAACGCTGCTGTGCGCAATTGGCTGCCGCGTTTCACCCGCAAATATATACAGTCAGTTCATTTCAATTTGTCAGTTGGAACATCGTCAGTTAGCCCAGCCTCACGCTCCCGACTAGCAACATGTCTGCCATGGCCTTATCATCTCTGCATCACCTTCTTGCTCAACGGCCCCACCAACTCCCACCTCCCACACAAACATTCTTCTCACCTCTGCTCACCTACTCTGTCACCTGCTCACACCCACACACACACACACACAACAAATTCACTTTAAGTATATTCTGCGAAGCGCTTTGAGGCGTCTAGAAGACATGAGAAGCGCTGTGTCAAATGCCAGGATTATTATTATTATTTTGCCCCATCTTCTAACCGATCCTGAAAACCTTTCCCTCTCCACCGTGCCTTCTGTCGCCTGTTTAAGTGAATATCTGTGTGCAGGGCGCTGTCTAAACCTGCGTCGATGTTGTGTTGTAATTGCAGGTGAGCTGCTGGGTGTGTAAGGGTCGAGGTTATCAATTGGAGGATTCCCGATGTTCCAGATGCGTGGGCACTGGGTTTGAGAGGTAAGGAGCTGAAATCATCTCAAAGCATTTTCACAGAAATTAGTCATGTTTCCAGGGAACTGTCTCCCTTGGGCAAACATTTTGCGCACAGTAAAAGTCCCACAAACAGCCGTGAAATGGACGAGCAATCAACTGGGAGGTACATTGGGAAGCAGCACATGGGGGGAAACTCTCTTTTCTGTCCTGTAGCTCAGTGGGTTAGAGCATTCGCCTTACAAGCGCGAGACCTGTGTTCGATTCCAGGCAGATCAAGGCCAAACCTCGGGCAAGTTTCCTTACTACACACACACCTGATAATAATCCCTCCAAAAAAAACCACAGTAATAAAATTGGTCATTTTCAATCCACGGCTGTTTATGGGGGGGGGACGCTGCTGTGTGCAATTGGCTGCCGCGTTTCGCCCACAAATACACGGTCAATTCACTTTGAGACGTCGATAATATGTGAAAAACGCTGTATCAAATGCAAGGATTATTATTATTAAGTCTTGCAAGGAATCTCGAACGTTGGTTTGGAACAGATCGATGAGAGTTTGGTTACTGTCTTGTCTGGCACCTCCTGTGTCTGTTGGGCTGGACTAAAACTTTAAACCCTCTAATGTGGAGCCTTAACCCTTATAATAAATAATAACAATCCTTGCATTTGATATCGTGGCTTTTCACGTCTTATCGACGTCCCAAAGCGCTTCACATTATAAACCGTAAAGTGAATTGACCGTGTATATATTTGGGGGCGAAACGCGGCAGCGTTCTCAGACTTTGAACCCGAGCGAAGAACGCTACCGACTGAGCCGTGTTGGGGCCTATTTAAGGCCAGTGGCCTTCTCCTTTCGATAAGAGTTGTTGCGGGAGATGGGACGTGAAGGTGAATTTGTTTTAACTCTCGTTTGTTAACCTCAGCTGCAGTTCCTGTTCCGGTCGAAGAACGTTACCCTGCGCGACCTGTGATCAGAGTGGACAGTTGCTGTTGTACATCCAGATGACCGTCAAGTGGTAAGCTCGAGTATTTTTTTCACGTCAAGTAACAATCAATCCCTGTTAATAACCCTTGCACTCGACACAGCGCCTTGTCACGTCTTGAGACGGCTTCTCAAAGCGCTTCACGGAATACGCCATAGAGTGAACTTACTGTACTGTAAGCCTTTTCCGGGCGTAATTGGGCGGCTCTCAATAATCCCGCTCGACAGTCTCAGCCTCGACTGCTTCTCAAGGCTCTTTCGTTTAAGACGCGGTAAAACTGAACTCGAACCGGGGAAACAAATCCGTTCTGTTTTCCTCAACTAGGAAAAACCACGTGTACAAACATGTGGCTGACCAGCAGTGCGCCCTCCCTTCAACTCACTACGAGGAAGTCAGCGGCCAAGTGGTGTTTGACAACGAGCAGTGGAGGGTGAGATCGACAAGCAGCTCGGGGAAACCGCCTTCGTTACAACAACAACAATAATAATAATAATAATAATGTTCCTTGAATTTGCTATTCAGCGCTTTTTCACATCGTCTAGGCGGTGTCTCAAAGCGCTTCACCGGATTCACTGTAAAAGCCAATTGACTGTGTGTATTTGTGGGCGAAACGCGGCAGCCAATTGCGCGCAGCAGCGTTCCCCCCCCCCCCCCACCCCCAACGGACAGCCATGGATTAAAAATGACCAGTTTTTATTATTGCGGGAGTTATTTTGGAGGGATTATTATTATTAGTATTATTATTCGGCGCGTGTGTGTGTGTGTGTGTGTGTGTGGAGTATTAAAGGGAATAACACGGGTAATCCGATTTGCCGAATAATCGCCCTCCCGCCTCCCATCTTGTCTCCTCCTCTCCAGGCCTATCCTATCATAGGATTTCCAGAACCTCAGGTCAATCAGGCGTCTCAAACAGCCATCGAAAATCACCAGATCCAGTTTGCTGGCACCTCGCGGATAATCCGACAGGTGAACTCCGTCAACCGTCTGTTAACCACCACCCCCCACTCACCCAACACCCCACCCTATCCCCCAT
The DNA here is from genome assembly GCA_035084275.1 of Hydrolagus colliei. Lineage (NCBI taxonomy): Eukaryota > Metazoa > Chordata > Chondrichthyes > Chimaeriformes > Chimaeridae > Hydrolagus > Hydrolagus colliei. The sequence continues at coordinate 1,638,714 of CM068753.1, forward strand.
CACCACCTGCCTCCCTCCTCCCCTCCTCATCCCCCAGCTCGTGTCCCCAAAATAGCCTGACGCCCTCCCGACGTGAAAGGCACTATACAAGTGTAGACCATTTTGTGGTTTTCGTTGTCGTTGTTGTTGAATGCTCTGTCTTAACCACCGCTCAACTTGTTTTTTCGTCCGTTTCTCTCTCTCTCTCTCTCTCTCTCCCATTGGCAGCGTCAGAGGATCGAACACATTCCTGTCACCCTGGTGGATTACAAGTGGAAAGAAGGGGATTTCAGTTACATTGTGTACGGTGTGGAGCACAGAGTATACGCTCCCGACTACCCAGCCAAGTGCTGTTGTACCATTCTTTAAGTCCGAGCAAGAAGCTGAGAGATCCTGGAGGAATGCCCAACAATACACACATCACTCACGCATCATATAGCCACAAAACTCACCTCAATTTCAGTACTTGCTTCACAATTGTCTCCAAACCCCTTCACAGAATGGACTGTGAAGTGGAGTGACTGTCTGTATATTTTCCGGGTGAAACGCAATAAAAAACGCCCAGATCGCATCTCCACCTAATGCTTTCCAATGCAAAAACTATGCATTGCTTTCGAACGCAACGGTCAAGGTTACTCGCCTACCCAGGGTCTCCTGATTCCCTGTTGTGTTGTGAAGAACCTCGACAGTAAATATGCCAAACAATCTCCTCACAGCGACATTTAAACTCTGCGCAATTGCCTTCCAGTCACTTATTTTTCTCCCCTCCTAGTTTGTGATTGGTTGATGTTCACCTAACTCAGGACAAACAGGCAACGCACTATATTCGAAATAACCCAGGTGACCTGAGGCGGGGGGGGGTTAATTGCTGTTCGCAATTGGATGCCGCGTTTCGCCCACAAATAAGAACACAAGAAGTAGGAGCAGGAATAGGCCATTCAGCCCATCGAGCCTGCCCCGCCATCAATAGCCCTTTGGGGTAAAGAATTCCATACATTCACCACCCTCTGAGTGAAGAAGTTTTTTCTCAACTCAGTGTGAAAGGGCTGACCCCCTAACTTTAAGACTGTGACCCCTGGTTTTAGATTCTCCAACCAGGGGAAACAATCTCCCACTATCTACTTTGTCGTGCCCCTTAATAATCTTATAGGTTTCTATAAGATCCCCTCTAATTCTTCCATATTCCAGAGAATATAGGCTCAAATTAATCAAACCTATCGTCACAACTCATCCCCCTCATTCCAGGTACTAACCTAGTAAACCTACGCTGCACTCCCTCCAAGGCAAGTACATCCTTCCTTAAATAAGGAAACCAAAACTGCACACAGTATTCCAGATGTGGTCTCACCAGGGCCGTGAGGTTACAGCTGCAGCAAGACTTCCCTACTCTTATACTCTAACCCTTTCATAATGAAAGCTAACATACCGTTAGCCTTCCTAATTGCCTGCTGCACCTGCATACTAACTTACTGTGTTTGGTGTACAAGGATACCCAAGTCCCTCTGCACGCGAACACTTTCCAATCTCTTCCCCTTTTAAAAAACAACCCGCTCTAAAGTTTTTGCAACCTAGGTGGATGACTTCACACTTCCCTACGTTACACTTCATCTGCCACCTACCTGCCCATTCGCCTAACCTATCTATATTGCGCTGCATTTTTTTAAATGTCATCCTTGGTATTAACGCTTCCTCCTAGTTTTGTATCAGCAGCAAATTTAGATATATTAAGCTCGATGTTCTTATCTAGATCATACTTTTATACAATCAATATATAATACATCGTCAAATATACAGTCAATTCACTTTACAGTATATTCTATGAAGAGTTTTGGGGACATATAGGAAGACGCGGAAAGCCCTATATCAAATGCAAGGATTAATAATAAAGGGAGGACAATTTTCACATCACAAATTCAAACCCATGACAAATTGGTTTCCGTTCCTCTCAGTTCCTCAGAAATCTCACCCAGAAATATTTGCATGTTAAACTTCCCACTGTGGAGCATTGTCCTGTCAGTGAATCATTATTATATAATCAATTAAAAGTACACTTTCAAGTTCTGTGTGGTTTTTTTTTTACCTCTTTGCCATATTGCCAGCGGCTTGGGCCGTCCTCCCTGGTGTGAAAGTCGCTAGGCAAATAGAATTTGTCGCTGACTCCCAATTTTCTTCCCCTCGTTGAAAGGATTTATTTTTCCTTCTGGGGTAAAGTTCCACGGAGGCACGGAGCCATCAGATCCTCCACCCCCCAAAAAAAACCCAACAACAACAAATGATATGTCTATTGTACCTTTCACGTCGGAACGACGTCCCAAGGTGTTGGGTAGGTAAGATTAACCAGGATCAGGAAACGTAACTGCTTCTTACACCGCTAACCCGTCTCCTGATCCACAGGTGAATTATAGTTGTGGAATCCTGTAGCTCAGTGGTTAGAGCGCTCGCCTCACAAGCGAGAGGACCTGGTTTCGATTCCCAGGCGGGTCAGGTCAGAACGAAATCTTAGGCAAGTTTCCTTACTCCACACGCACACGTACACGTACGCACACACACGCACGCCTCTGTTTCCCAACCAAAGCAGTAAATAGGAAACTGGTTGTTAGCCGATGGGCGGATTGCTTTTCCGGCGTTAATAATCCCCTCGAGATTAAATAAATTGGTCACTCAATCCGAGACGTTTTGAGGGACCTTGCAGAACTGCCGCGTTCTGCCCGTGAAACCTCCAGTCGATTCAGTTCACAGCCTTCTCCTGTGACGCGCTTTGAGACATTAAAAAAAGACATGACAACAGTAATAATGATAATCCTTGCATTTGATATAGCGCCTTTCACGTCTTCCAGAGGTCTCAAAGCGCTTCACAGAATGTACTGTGAAGAATGAACTGACTGTATATTTGTGGGCGAAACGTGGCAGCCAATTGCGCCCAGCGGCGTCCCCCACAAACAGTCCTGGATCGAAATGACTAATTTTATTATTGCGTTTTTTTTTTGGAGGGATCATTATTAGGCCCATGTGTGTGCGTGTATGGAGTAAGGTAACTTGTCCAAAGTTTCACCCTGATCTGCCTGGATTCGAAACACAGGTCTCACGCTTGTAAAGCGAGCGCTCTAACCCACTGACTGATAAGATGCCATCTCAAATGCGAGGTTTATTACAGTAACAAGATGCTCGTGTGAAATTCTCTCAAATTTTGGTGAACTTTCCGTGGCTCTCAGTTTCTCGCTGGATGTAAACTGGGTGGTGGGGGTGGGGATCTGTGGGTGGGAAGTGAAATACCAAATGCCAATTCTTGATCATGTGAGTCAATTTCTGTAGAAATTTCACCCTTAAGAGGAAATGATTGAAATATGACCTCGGAAGCAGTGGGCTGCATTTCATTTGTACCGTTCTGCTGGCCTGACAACACGCACACAAGTGGATCTCAGCAGCTGTACATTCCCCACCCAGAAGCTAGGGATTACAGTATCCAACTTCAATAGCAGTGGCTTGGATTCCTGTTTGCTGTCGTCAAACCCCCCCCCACCCCCCGCCCACTAACACATCCACCCTTTGCCTCGCCCTCCCACCCTCACCTCCTTTAAGGCACGTCTTGGTTCCTTCCTCTTCGCCCGCACCTTCGGCCGCCCTTCACACCATCCTTCCTCATCCCGACAGCCAGCTCGAGGTCCAAATCTCTGACTGTCCAGCGCCTCGTGAAAGCCCTTATGTATCCTCAACAGGGTGCAACACCATGTAAGTAAACTGGAATGTAAGATTCACCTGTTACCTTTTCAGTTGACAAGCTTTTTTTTGGTGGTGGCTGTGTGGTGGGTGGGGGCGGGGGGGGGGGGTGGAAGTGGGGGTAAAGTTACCATCTAATGTCTTGCCTTCACAATACAGGGCAGGCACCAGATTGCTGGTGTGTTCCCACAAGTAAAGGGTTTAACGGCATGCGTTTAAAACTACATTTCCAGAGAGAGACACAGAGAGAGACAGACAGACGGAAATGACCAATTATTATTATGGTGTATTTCTTTTGAGATGGATGATTATTAGTTTGCTTCTGTCTGGGCGATCACGAGCAAGTGATAGAGTGATCTCTTTTGCCCCACACTTTCCATGTTGATTCAAATCAATCAAGAAATAAACCTCTAGAACTCCATCCCACAGTCCCTCTGCCTCGCTCTTTTCCCCCCTGGCCTCCTCAAGACTCTCCTCTCCGATGAAAACATCGGCAGCCCCTAACCCCCCCCCCCCCCCCCCCCCCCCCTCACAACCCACTTCCCTCCTGATGTGAAAGACCCGATATAAGTGTGATTTTGTTGTATCAAATGCAATGACGATGATTTATTATTATTAGTTGCAAACACAATTTCTTTCTATAAGGTCTGGCATTTTAGGCGCATCTCATTACAAGGCGACAACATGTCTCGAGACAAAAGCGCCTTTGCAGTAATTATGGAGAGGCGCGCTTTCAATCGATCCATTGTTCGTCGTGAAGAGGGATTGCCTTTTGCTGCGGGTCAAGCATTCTGAGTGCATCGCATGACATTTGAGTGCCAGCGAGAACGAGTGGAAGAACCAAGCCTCATTTAATGCATTGCGTGTGAAAGCTTTCGAAACGCGACACCACCGTTCGGATTAGGCTTCAGAGGCTTTGCGTTCGGCCCCTCCCAAACTAACAAGTGGAGCTCGGTGGTTAGAGTATCGCCTTACGAACATGAGACCTCAGTTCGAATCCAGTTGCCTTACTCCACACGTTAATAATAATAATAATAATCCCCCCCCCCTAAAAAACACACCACAATAATAAAAATTGGTCATTTCAACCCACGACTGGTTTGTAGGGGACGCTGCGGTGCGCAATCGGCTGCCGCGTTTCGCCCACAAAGATACAGTTCAATTCACTTATGCACAGCATATTCTGTGAAGCGCTTTGAGACGTCGATACGATGTCTAGGTCACGGAGGGAGGAAGGAGCAAAGGCGGTTGGACGGAGATTTTACTGCTGGCTGGGCGAGGCTGGAAGAGAAAAACATTCTCTTCTCCTCAGGGTTGTTGCTTTCCGCCGATTGTGATTGCGCTCTGCTGTTAATTCCTGTTGTTATTCCTATTTCATACCAGATGGAGCTTGGCTTTTTTCCAAATCTTCTTTTAACATGCAATGTAAATTAAACAGCCCAGACCTAGTTCACAAACCACCCCACTGCCTGTTGTTTTTACATAAACACTTGCGATTGAAGATTGCTCCGTTCATGAGCATTCTCTGCTTTCATTAACACTTTCCACCCTGAAACACACACTGATATTACAACAATAAAGCTACTCACATGTCCAGCAAAGCTTTCTTCATCCGAGTAAAAATTGACATGTAAAATAATAATAATAATAATCCTACCATTTGATATGACGCTTCATGGAATATACTATAAAGTGAGTTGACCAATTTATTAATACCCCCCCAGAAAAGCGATCCGCCAATCGAATAACAGCCGGGTTTCACTGCTATGTAAACAGAGGTGTGTGTGTGTGCGCGTGTGTGTGGAGTAAGGAAACTTGCCCTAAGTTTCTTGGTGCCAGGAATCGAACCCGGTTCCCCTCGCTTGTGGGACGAGTGCACTAACCACTGAGCCACGGGTTTAGACACTAGACTAGACGAGAATAGGGGCATGAAGCCACTTTCGTTCAGCATCGGCACACAGCACAGCACTGAGTCGAGCTTAACATTTCTAACGAAAGCCTGAACGATGAACGAGCGTTGAAATAGAACGTTTAGACCACCAGCTGCCTTGCCTTCGTCTCTGTAGGGGCAGGATCCGCGTTCCCTCCAACGGCTCCAATGTTTCCTGAAGGGCCGACCGGACCGCCCGCTGAGATGCTGGACACAGTGCCTGGCTACGAGTGGGGGGGGGTCGGGGACAACGGTGAGTGGACTTTCAGCAGCTCAAACACTCGTACGCCCAGGGTTTACACAGGAGCCCTGTAGCTCCAAAGACGTCTCAACGAAGCACTTGACGGAATATACAGCGCTGTAAACGTGAATCCGACTGTATGATGCGCAATGGAGTGAGCTGGCCGTGTGATGGACTGTTGCCTATATAGGTATACACCTGACGTCCTCGCTTGACGTCGCAGTTGCGTTGGCGGAAAAAGTGCGAGTTTAAGCGAATCGGCATTGAACACAAACCCGCGCAAGAATACCGGACGTTACCGGACGCTATGTACCCCCTACGCTACCCAAAGTAGTTGATTTCCACCCGCTGTCAAACGACGTAATAGCAAACGTCGCGACTTTAAATGAATAGATGTTTCCCCTTATGTATCAGCCACGTAATAACGAAACAACGTAAAGCGAGGTCCTACCTGTGTATGTCTACATTCGGGTTATATCACTCTAAACCTCTGTGTTTCGTAGGGAAAAAGTATATTCCTCCACCGCCTTATCCTGGGGGCAATCCAGAAAGTCCTCAACAGCCTATCGCCCAGCAATGGAGGTGAGATTTTCAACATGATGGTTTATGAGTCGTCATTAGGTTAGAAGACAAGAGTTCGGTTGGGTCAAGGTGGAAATGAGATGGCTTGTAAGATGGAGCTTGTACACAAGTACATGTCGTTAGAAAATGCCCTTGTTTCTCGACAGCTTACCCTCTATCAGCGAGGACGCAGCTCGCGAAGCGCTGGTCAAATATTCGGCCGATCACGCCACTTACAGCTCTCGGCCCGCTCGAGAAATGACCATCCAGAACTTAAAATCGTTCAGCACATACAAGGTAAGCAATCACTTACTCTCGGACACCCTCCTTCTCCTGGGAGGAAGGGTAATTTGGGGTGGGAGGGTGGGGAGGGGGGGAATAATCCGCTTAACCTGTAATAATAAGGAATAACAAGACGAATTTGGTCACTTCAATCCACGACTGTTTGTGGGGGGGGGGGGTGGGGGCGCTGCTGTTGGCTGCCGCGTTTCGCCCTCAAAAATATACAGTCAATTCACTTCACAGCCTATTCCTTGAAAGACTTTGAGGCATCTTGAAGACTTGATAAAGCGCTATATCAGATTATGATTATTGCCCTGATTTTCGTTTGACTTTCCTCACCGGCCGACGATCTCTACTGCTCCTGTGTCTGCAGATTTTCCCCGAGTTTGATTCGGGGAAAAATCCAAGGGTTGACATTGTTATGCGTGTCACATACGTTGCCAATGAAGTTTCAGTCGTTACAATCACTCGGCAAAGTCAGCAGAAGGAACGCCAAACTCAATTTGTATTCCACAAAGCTTGCTGATGCGTGCAGAAACTTCTATTTTGGTTTCAAAGTAATTTTCCCTTTCTCCGCCATTTCGAATTCAATATTTCCTTTCGCTGAGGCTATCGCAGACAGAGAGTGTTTGCCTGACGGAGTGTTACGTGTAAGAGGCCGTGTTTACCTGCATTGCAACTGGCACTCCATCTCAATTCGATGACGTTCGGTAAAGAACTTTGTGGAGCTCCTGTAGCTCAGTGGGTTAGAGCGCTCGCCTTACAACCGTGACACTTGTGTTTGGAATCCAGGCAGATCAGGGCGAAACCTAGGGCAAGTTTCCTTACTCCACTCACACACACACAGGTGCCTAATAATAATCCATCCCCCAAAAAAACACAACAATAAAAATCAGTCATTTTCAATCCACGACTGTTTGTGGGGGACGCTGCCGTGCGCGATTGGCTGCCGTGTTTCGCCTACAAACTATATACAGTCAATTCACTCCACAGCTGTGAAACGCTGGGGCAAGCCAATGTGTGAAGAACCTGAAGCCCGTGAACGTGTCTGAGGATCATTGTGACGGTTAATTGAATTTCCGTTCTGTCTATTTCAGTATCAACTCGAAAGCTTCACTGAATCCAGGTCACACGAGAAGAAAACCGAACCTTACGACGGTACGCAACAGGAAATTTATACGAGGGGTTTTGTTTGAGTAAAATGGTCGTTTGCAACAACGACAACAACAACAGCACAACATTTATAGAGCGCCTTTCACGTCGGGAGGATGTCCCAAGGCGCTGAACAGTCAGGACGGGCTCCAAGCAAGAGAGAGGGAAGGGGGAAGGGGGGGGAGGGGTGGGAGAGAGTTGGGAGGTGAGGGAGAGAATTGGGAGGGGAGGGAGAGAGTTGGGAGGGAGAGAGTTGGGAGGGGCAGGAGAGAGTTAGATGGGGTAGAAGAAAGTTGGGGAGGGAGAGAATTGGGAGGGGCAGGAGAGAGTTGGGAGGGCAGCAGAAGGCACGTAACAAGATCAGCGAGCAACGTCATCAACAATGACTTGCAGTAATATAGCGCCCTCTACACTGGATAGCGTCGTAAGAGCGAATATAATTAATTATGAGTGTCCTGACTCTCTCTCTCTCTCTCTCTCTCTCTGGAACCTCCTAGGCCAGGTTGTTGACAGCTTTGGCTTCGCCCCGACTCCAATGCCCTGGGACATCATGGTCGATATTCCAGAAATGTTCGTCAAAAACAAAAAGAAGATGCAAGTGCCTCACTCTTCCTCCGTCAAGGTACGTCCTCACACAGACCTGCAGCTCGGTGGGTTAGAGCGCTCGCCTTACAAGCGCGAGATCCGGATTTCGAATCCAGGCAGGTCAAGTCAGGGCGAAACCTTGGGCAAGTTTCCTTACTCCACACACACACACACACACACACACCTGATAATAATCCGTCCCAAACAAAACACAATAAAATTGGTCATTTCAATCTGCGACTGTTCGTGTGCAGGACGCCGCTGTGCGCAATTGGCTGCTGCGTTTCGCCCACACAATATACAGTCAATTCACTTTACAGTATATTCTATGAATCCTTACATTTGATATCGCGCTTTTCACATCTTCTAGATGTCTTAAAGCGCTTCACAGAATAGACTGCAAAGTGAATCGACTGTATATTTGCGGGTAAAGTGTCAACAGAGGCGTGTGGAGTAAGGGAATTCGCCCAATGTTTCACCCGGGTTGATGGCGTGCTTTCAAACGTGTGCGCTCCGTGACCCGAAAGGCGTTGGGAGGGTAATTAAAATTAGAAAATGAACTGTTCTCCCCTAGAACTGACGCGGAGGTAGAAAAATATATACATTATCAAAACATTGAAGGAATAAAATTGGCGTTCACGTGATTTTATCACTGTTAAATCCCCGCCAACACTGTTGAGGTCACTCTATGAGGAACTATGCCTCTCTCTCTCTCTCGCTTTCATAAACCTCACTGCTGGGAGGACGTCCCTCTGAAATATTTTCGCTTGTGATTTGTTGCAGCCTTGCCATCAATGCATGGCGACTGGCAGATTGCCTTGTACCAAGTGTGTTGGAACCGGCCGGGTAAGGAGAGATTGACCTAATTTTATTGCTTTCAACCGACTTGATAGTATAACCGTGAAACGGGATATCATCAACACCTACGCCACACACAGTCTGAGGAATGCATGCCTCAGATTGCCCAGTAGTTGTATCGTGTTCTTGTTCCAACAGCTCCCTAAACCACTGATGATAATAATAATAATAATAATCCTTTCGTTTGACACAGCGTCTCGTAACCTCGTTGAAATGTCTCAAAGCGTTTCACTGTGACTGCGTGTTTGGTGGGTAGGCGAAACATGCCAGCCAGCTTGCGCAATCTATTCACTTTACAGCATATTCTGTGACTCGCTTTGAGACGCCTAGAAGATGTGAAAAGCGCTAAATCAAATGCAAGGATTATTATTAATTATTATTATTATTAGTTAGGCATCCCTACCTCCTGTTCACCTCTCCCCCGAATTGAGTCTGGATAACGCTTAACAATACGCAGGTCAAAAACTAAGCCGGCTAAGCTACTGAATTCACTTACATCTCCGTTCACCAAACAGCAATGGCTTAAACCATGATCTGAAAACCTGCTGCGATTAGATTACGCTCTTGGCCTCTATCCCAGGCAGTCACTGATCTGTAACTCACGCGCTGAAAAGTAACGTTGAAGAATTACACTTACAAAGCGGGAAAGAAAGATTTAAGAGGCTTGGAACACTGTCCTCGACACCTACAATTATCAGACTAATAAGCCTTGCGTTTGTTAGAGAACTTTCCCCAGGGGCAAAGTCATGTCGAAGTGCTTCGCAAGGTTCACTGTAAAGTATAGTGACAGTGTTTTTTTTTGAAATATACAGTTTGCTGCAATTCAAGCCTAAGCCAGGTTCTCTCTCTCTCTCCCAGAGAGGAAGTCACCTCCACAGCTTCTCCTGCGGTTTAGTTGCTTCTCCCAGTTGCTTCTCTTAGTTGCTTTCGCTTTGACCTCAATTTGAATGAATACAAAGTGCCTGACTTGAGTTATGCTGTGAGTCATCCAGAGGATCCAATTCAAGATCCTGGTCCTCACATTTAAAGCCCTCCACCCCCTTGCCCCCACCCTATATCCGTGACCTCCTATCCCCTTACCTATCTCCCTCCCTCCCTCCCTCCCTCCCTCCCTCCCTCCCTCCCTCCCTCCCTCCCTCCCTCCCTCCCTCCCTCCCTCCCTCCCTCCCTCCCTCCCTCCCTCCCTCCCTCCCTCCCTCCCTCCCTCCCTCCCTCCCTCCCTCCCTCCCTCCCTCCCTCCCTCCCTCCCTCCCTCCCTCCCTCCGCTCAGCAGGCTCTGGCCTGCTCCACGTCCCCCGCCCCACCATTGGCGGGTGAGCCTTCAACCGCTCTGACCCCCCCAACCTCTGGAACTCCATCCCGCAGTCCCTCCCTCCTCCTCGCTTGCCCCCTCCCTGGCCTCCTTCCAGTCTCGCCTCAAGACTCTCGTTTTCGATGGACTCATCGGAAACTCCTAATCCCCTCCTTCCTTCCCCCCACATCCCCCACCCGTGTCCTCGGCTCGGGTCTGAATCAGTGAACTGTCTACGCCTTGGGACGTCCTCCACCAGTTGTTGTTGTTGTTGTCGTCGTTGTTGTTACGCTTTTTTACAAACAGTTTTTTTTATGACGGCAGGAGAATTGCTTTGTCTGTAATGGGAAAGGGACCCAGTTTGGTGAAGAAGGTAGATGCCACCACTGTATGGGTAATGGTATAGTGAGGTAAGGAACGACAGTGATCCTCGCATGTGACGCGGCGCCTTACCGCGTCGTCTCAAAAGCGCTTCGCAGAATGTACCGTGAAGTGATTTGACTGTATTGTGTGTGCTCCCACCATCAGTGGGCGAGCCTTCAGCTGCTCTGCCCCCAACCTCTGGTATTCTATCCCCTAGTCCCTACATCCCGCCCACTCCCCCCCACCCCTACTGCCTCCTACAAGTCCCGCCTCAAGACCCTCCTCTTCGACAGTCCCATCGGTCACCCCCCAAATCCCCTCCTTTCCCTCCAACCCCGACCCCGATCCTGACCCCAGCTCGAGTCTGAAACACTGACCTTGGGGACGTCCCCCCCCCCCCCGACATGAAAGGCGGGCCCTGTACAAGAATCATTTTGTCGTTGTTGAAACGCAGCAGCCGATTGCTCGCGGCAGTGTCCTACGCACTTTGAGGCTGGTTCACAGAGTGGGCTGTGAGTAGGCTTCTCCCATCGAAACAGCCCTCGCACAGTGTTTGATGGACAATACGTTTGATACGGTGTGTAACGTGAGCTCCTTGTCTTGTGGCCAGCTGTAAGACTTGCTCAGGATTTGGTCAGAAGACCTGCAATGTGTGCGGTGGGAAAGCGCAGTTATTGCATTACATCCAGCTGACAATCAAATGGTAAGTGACAACAAAAAATATTCACATATACACAGTATATCATTTTCTCTGTAAGAAAAGTTTCGTTGAGAAGATCGGTTCCACTTCACCAAGCTCTCCCTGTCACCAAGAACTCTCTGTCACCAAGAACTATCACTTGAAAAGAATTACGTTTTTATCTTCGCGCAGGAAAAACAATCTTTTCGAACAGTTCATTGCCCAGGAAAGTGCATTTCCCGAAGATCGCTTCAAAAAAGCCACTGGCCAGAAACTCTTCACTGATCAGCAATATCAGGTACCAGGAGAATAATAAAAATAATAATAATAACGATCTTTGTATTTGAGAGGTCTCAAAGCGTTTCACACGATACACCGTCAAGTAAATTGCGTCCCACAAACGCTCATAGATTTAGTGACCAATTTATTATTTGTAATTTTCGGGGGGAGGAATTATTATGCCCCAGAAAAGCGTTCCTCCAATCGACTAATAACCGGGTTCCTAGTTACTCCTGGGGAAACAGAGGCCTGTGTGTGGCGTAAGGGAAAAAAATTGCCTCATGTTTTGCTCTGCCTGCCCGAGAATCAAACCGCTTGCGAGGCAAGTAACCACCGAGCTACAGCTCTCCAATAATTACTGTTAAAGAGACTGTTAAAGGGACTACTTAATTTGGGCATTTTATTAACTCGCAAGTCAGGTTCTGGGTCCGGGAGAGACATTCATCTACGGAATGTCAAAGTGCGGCTATTTGCGATCTGTCTGGCTGGCAGGAGGTTGCGCGTGGACCTCCCGTGGCTCAGTGGGTTAGAGCGCTCGCCTTACAAACGTGAGACCTGTGTTTCGAATCCAGGCAGTTCACGGTGAAACCATGGGCACGTTTCTTTACTCCACACACACACACACACACACACACACACACACACACACACACACACACACACACCTAATAATAATCTATCCAAAAATAACCTAGAATAAAAAATTGGTCATTTCAATCCACGACTGTTTGTGTGGGGAGGACGCTGCTGTGCGCAATCGGCTGCTGCGTTTCGCCCACGAATATATACAGTCAATTCACTTTACAGTATATTCTGTGAAGCGCTTTGAAAGGTCTAGAAAACATGAAAAGCGCCAAATCAAATGCAAGGATTATTATTATTATTTATTTATCTGCAGAATATCAAAGTGTGGCCATTTGCGATCTGTCTGTCTGTCTGTCTGTCTGTCTGTCTGTCTGTCTGTCTGTCTGTCTGTCTGTTTGATGTGGAACTTAAGAGTCTATTCACTCTATTTCCTATTCCTCCTCTCCCAGGTGTACCCTGTGATGGGATTCCCAGATCCTCAGATCACTGTGGTGTCTCAGAATGCGATACGAGAACACCAGGAGCGCTTTGGCAAGGAATCGCGGATAGTTCAGCAGGTGAGGGTGAAAAACAGACCAGTTTCCTTACTCCACACACACACACACCACACACACACATGATAATAATCCCTCCAAAAAAAACACAATAATAAAAACTGGTCATTTCCATGCCCCAATTCTGTGCGCAATTGGCTGCCACATTTCAGCCCACCAATACACAATCAATTCACTTTACGGTGTATTCTGTGAAGAGCTTTGAGATGTCTACAAAATGAGGTGAAAAGCGCCACATCAAATACAAGGATTATCATTATTATTATTATTACTTTATTGACTCTCTTGTGTGTGTGTGTGTGTGTGTGTGTGTTTTTACAGCGACACACAGTCGAATTCATTCCTCTGACCCAAGTAAGCTTTCAGTGGAAGGGCAAAGAAGAAAGCTATTTTGTGTACGGTACCGAAAATAGGGTTTATGCCCCGAAATATCCCGGTAAGAGTTGTTCGATTATGTAAATCTACCAAACGACAACCAGACGACAACCAGCCCACAGCCAAGCAACAACGACAGCAACAACAACTTGCCTTTACATGGCGCCCCCATGTCAGGCACTGTCTCAAGAGTCAGTGCAACGAGGTTCGGGTACTCTATCCCCCTTGAAGGGCTTGATATAAATGTCAGTTGTTGTTGTAAATTTTAAAAACAACAACAACACCACCAATTTACCGTAAAACCTCATCACAAGCTGCGGCAGTTGGGAACATACATACATTTAATGTGACTTACGCAAAGTATAAGTTTTTGTCCGATTGGCAGAGAGTATAACCTCTTGAACGAGATTCGGGCAGATTGTGGTGTGATTTATACAGATCACATTTATGCTACGCTTACAATACACAATAATAATAATAATCCTTGCATTGTTGTATCGTGCCTTATCTTATTTTTGTGGGCGAAAAGTGGCAGCCGATTGCGCCCAGTAATATCCCGGATTGTAGTGAACAATTTATAATTTGGGGGGTTTTAAAAACAATATAGTATTAATATAAAGTATTTTCATCCATTGCCTACGACATCTAAATACCTTAAAAGACAACGGCTTTGTATTTGACGGCAGCTGTGGTTCCCCCGTGAAGTGAACAATTGATAATAATCATTGTAATAATCCATGCGTTTGATAGAGCACCTTATCCCACCTTTGAGGCGTCTCAAAGCGCTTCACAGAATCTCTGCAAAGTGAATCGCCTGCATGTTTTGTGGGCGAAAATACTCTAACTGGGTAAGTTCAACCCTTCTGATGTTTCGCCCTTCAACCAGCTCGTCTTTGTCGAATGTTAATTTTTACATTCTGTATTTCAGTCACGGCGTTCTAAATGATCGCGTTGTGATTTGTTGAACTTAGTGCAGAATACAGATTGTCCTGACTTGATTGATAAGGAGCTCAGATCTGATTGCGGGGAAATCTCACGCGAAATCTGACTGGGTTATCGGCAAGCCATCAATATGTCAGGGCGCCACGAGGGGAACTTTTGCTTTCGTTTTTTTTTTTTACCTGCGTAGCTTTGTTTCTGTCTTCTACGCAGGCGGGAAACACAAAGGGACGATAGATAAAGCGGTTTAAAACTCCGTCCATCTCTCGGCCTGTATGATTGTGACTTAAATAAAACCTCTTTGCAATGTAGTCAATAATAAATGTGAAACATTAAACGGTGGCTTGTGTTTTCCTGCAGACTTTGCCAGTACACTGAGCAAATTAGGATGCGGCCGAGATGTTAACTGTAATTTGCTGTTTTAGACGGTTGCTGCAAATCTGCAGATATCTGCCGTTTAAAGATAGAAAACGATTCCAAGGATTCCCCGTAAAACACAATACTCCGTAGGTAATCAGTGGAGTAAAGTTAGCCATATGACTGACACGTGCTTGAAGCTCTCCTCTACTATAGTTCCCAGCTACTGGATTTGCATTGTGCATGTTAATAATAATGATCTAATAATAATAATCCCTGCGTTTCATGCAGCTGCTTATCACGACTTCGAGACGCCTCAAAGCGATTCGCGGAATAGCCCGCAAAGGGAATTGACTGTATGCGTTGTGGGAGAAACGTGGCAGCCAATTGCATTCAGCAGCATTCCCCCCACACACTGTCGTGGATTGAGTGACCGAGTTATTATTATTATTGTTATTGGGGAGAGGAATTATTACCCCCTGGACAACCGGGTTCCTATTTACCGCTGGGTAAACAGAGGCGCGTGTGTGTGTGTGTATGTGTGTGGAGCAAGGAAACTTTGCCCAATGTTTCGCTCTGCCCGCCAGGGAATCGAACCCGGGTCCTCTCGCTTGCAAGGCGAGTGAGTGTTCCAAACCACCGAGCTACAAAGACTCCAGCTTCACCCTCCCCCCAGGAAGCGGGAAGATACAGGTTAAATTCAATGCGCACAACTGGCGGAGGAGGCTGGAATAGAACCCTCACTGTCAGGTTCTGATGCCCGGGCCTTTCGTTCTGACCTTGCATTGGTTTAATGATCCTTTTCCCCCATTAATGGGAGCAATTTTAAGATGTAACTGACTGCGTTCATCCAGAGGGCATTAATCAGGCTTGCTTGTTAACTGTTATGGGCACTGTTAGCGGTCAGTGCATTTGCTCGCAAATACAATTCAACAGTTTCGAGGCTTTAGGGCTGTCCCTCTCTCTCTCTCTCTCTCACACACTCTCTCTCCTTTTCCATCTCCTTGTCCCTTGCGCAGGCCTCACTCTTACCCTCCAGCAAGTTCTCAATCCCTGACAGTGCCTCACATTCCCTTCCCCGCTGGTGTCTGGTTGAGTGGAGACACGTAGAGGCAGCCAATTTCATTAGAAGGGAATGCAAATTTGGCAGATCTTCATCATCAGTTAGCCCAGCTACGCACTCCGACTAGCAACGTGTCTGCTACGGCCTTATCGTCTCTGTATCACCTTCTTGGCTCAAAGCCGCCACTAGCTCCCACCTCCCACACAAACATTCTTGTCACCTCTGCACACCCATCCACTGTCACCTACTCACACACACCCACACAGACACACACACACAACAAATTCACTTTACGGTATAATCTGCAAAGCACTTTGAGACGTCTAGAAGACGTGAAAAGCTCTGTATCAAATGCAAGGATTAGTATCATTATTATTATTATCATAACAACATCTGCAACAAATTCCCCACTATTCGTCCGATGATTAGCAGTCCACTCTCTCCTCCGATTCTAAATGCAAGGAGATGATGGAATTAGATCCAGGTTCAGATCTCCTGTAGCTCAGTGGGTTAGAGCGCTCGCCTTACAAGCATGAGACTTGTGTTCGAATCCAGGCAGGTCAGGGTGAAACCTTGCTCCACACACATACACACGCACCTAATAATAATCCCTCCAAAAAAAAACCCACAATAATAAAAATTTCAACCCACGACTGTTTATGGGGGCGCAATTGGCTGCCGCATTTCGCCCACATATATATATATACAGTCGATAAGATGTGAAGAGCGCTAAATCAAATACATGTACAAGGATTATTACTATTGTATCCCAGCTCGTGTTTCATGACAAAGCTTGATTTGATTTCACTCATGACCAAGGGATTGCGTGGCTCGCTCACTGTGTGACAGGGACGGACTAACAACCAGTGACAATTGGTACGGAGGCAAAAAGAAGTCAGATAACCATTAAAAAGGAAAAGGGACAGGATAAAAGCTTTGGGTGACTAAGTGATACACCGCAGGGTGTGAGGCTAACCTGTACTGTCTCAGGAAATATGTGCAGGTTTGATACAGAGTCAAAGGTGGATTATCTGAGCACAAACAGGAACAGTGAGACGTTAAATCTAGTGTAGAAAATAATCCCCAACTGTAGGTGGCAGTTCAGTGCCTTGAACTTTTCTAATTTTCTTACTCAGGGTATCATAATATTTTTTAAAATCCTTGCATTCAATTGAGCCCCTTATCACGTCTTCGATACACGAAATGCCTCAAAGCGCTTCACCGAACATACAGTGGAGAGATTTTGTGGGCGAAACATGTAGGTATAATAATCATAATAATAATCCTTGCATTTGATATCGCGGCTTTTCACATCTTATCGACGTTTCAAAGCGTTTCACAGAATGTACTGTAAAGTGAATTGACTGTGTATTTGTGGACGAAACGCAGAAGCCAATTGCGCACAGCAGCGTCCCCCCCACAAACAGTCGTGGGTTGAAATGACCAATTTTTTTTATTATTGTTGGGGTTTTTTGAGGGATTATACGCGCAAGCGTGCGTGTGTGTGGAGTTAGGAAACTTGCCCACGGTTTCGCTCTGACCTGCCTGGATTCGAACACACGTCTCACACTTGCAAGGCGAGTGCTCTTAGCCACAGGACTCCACAAGTATTCAACTCCGCCCTAACAGAATTGCCATCAGAATCAGTCAGAATTGCGACATCAAAAATGGCTTGAATATATATTAAAAACTCCCCCTGGTTCACTTTCTCTGACAGTTTGCTTTGGTTGTTGCATTCTTGTTGCCCTCCTGAGCTTTGGGAGAACTTCCCTCCCACCCAGTGTCAAACACAAACTCATCACACTCCCAACTCATTTTTTCTCAACAGTGTGGAGCTCCTTACCTTCGCTTGGCTTTCTCTTCCTCTTTCAATCAAAACGCGTGGACGACTAACCACTTCCTTGTGTGACCGTGCCTTCTTTCCACACTGGTCGGCGTCTTGTATCGATAGTTTCAACGTTTCACCTAGACCTCTCAATTAAAAAACACGCACACACACACAGAGAGAGACCAGCACACAGAGACAAACAGATATGTACACACATGCACAGAGCAGAAGTTGGCACAGAGAGAACACAGCACGCTATAACGCGTGTATTAACGTGTGTTAACTGGTCATGTGTACATCCTATACAGCTGATAAGACCTTGGCACTCACACACCCCGCCAACTGTTCATCTTCTATACACCATTTAAAACACAGACAGAGGGGCTGGTGCTCACAGACCTGTGTAAGCTGCGGCCGTTTCGTCATTGCATGTGTGGGGTTAATATCAATCATCATAATAATACGTCTATTGATACTTTTGCAATACGTTTGACATACAGCCTTATCACGTCTTCGAGACGTCTCAAGGCGCGTCAGAGAATACACTGTGAATCTAATTATTATATTAATTGTAAAATTTAAAAATATATATTTTAAAAGACATTATTCTCCCCGACCAATTGACTAGCTTATTGCTGGGTAAACATAGGCATGCGTGTGTGTGGGTGTGTGTGGGTGGGTGTGTGTGGGTGTGCGTGGAGGAAGGACACTTGCCCAACGTTTCGTCCTGCCCGGGAATCGAACCCAGTTCCTCTCGCTCTAACCACCGAGCCGCAGGACTCCACGACAGTTACAATGGTTGGTTCATAGCGTCCGCAGAATGAAAAGCCCCCGGATCCTTCACTCGCTCAAGTTCCACCTTTTTTTTTTATTGCATTAAAAAAACTCGTCATTGCAATTCCCTTCATACAGAAATATATTAACAATATATCCCATTGGACCAAAAGGTTAAGTTTGTCACATTTAAATATTGTGCTATAATAGGTGATTAAGAAAAATTCATATAAAAATAATATAGAGCATACAGCATAAACCATTTCATATTACACATTTAAAAATACATGTTTAAGGATGCATCAGTTTCCACAGCTGTTAACAGTAAATTGTTACTTCAAATGCATAGGGTAAAACAATAGGACACATTTTAAAGCCTTTTGATATATATATTTTTTTCTTTCGGAAATACATAAAGCCGGCAACTTTTCAAGTCGCCAGCCAATGAATCAATCTATCAGGAAACCTGTGTCTTTCCTTCTTCCCCAGTGACAGATTGTATTTTATTAACAATACTGTACATTAAGTATGGCACATTGCAACATGGCAGGGATTGTCATTAGGGGGAGAGGGTGGGCGGAGGGCAGGGGGAGGGAGGGGGGATTGGGGGGGGAGGGGGGATCGGGGGGGAGGGGGTCTTGCGGGGAGAAAAAAGTGTCTGCAGGTCACCGTTCAGACAGAACATCAACGAGGAGAAAGGGTTCGTTACAGCACAATGGACGGACTGAGGTATTCGATGAGTGCCACAAACCAGTGAAAATCGATTGACAGATACACAGTGCTGAACGACTGATGGGAAATGTAAGTGGAATGGAGTGGGCTGAACTAGACAGCACAACAGGTGAGGGGAGAAAATCCCGATAGACATTATATACTACGAGCCTAATGCAGTCGATTTAACCAATTCCCCCACCCGATCTCCTTCTCTCTCTTTCCTAACCCTTGGCTCTCGTCTGCATTCATTCCATCCCCCCCCCCCCCCCCCCCCCCCCGTTAGCAAAACCAAATCAGGCAAATTTGGCGAGAACAAAAACGCACAACGCGAAACTGGATACAATCGGACGAACACAAACCCAAAAATATTACTGCTCTTACTATTTATCTATTGATTGATTGATTGATTTATTAATTTATTGCATGACAAATAAGCGAAGGAGGGCATTGAATATCACCAGATTGGGGTTGAGGGCAGAGCCAAGGGGAAAGGTCTCCATGAGAGATAGACAGATAGACAGATAGAGAGATAGAGAGAGAGATGCTGTAAGCAGGGCATGTGTGCAGTGGGATAATACTGATGGCTGTGCACTTGGGAGGAAATGAACCCACTGCGAACTCAGCCTCTCTCCAAAGAGTGGATTTCGAAGCGTCGGGAGCTAAAATAGCCGCTAACATTTTTAGGGGTTGTGAGTTTGGGGGGGGGGGCGGGGGGGGCATAAAAAAATATCCAGAGGATGCAACAATAATTTTTTCGAACCAAAACCGACAAACAAACCAACAAAGAAACATACAAATAAGGAGCTACGTGCGTCTCGACACAGAGATAGTGCACAATTTCAGACAGGAGATAACTAAAGGTACGTCTCTGAGACCAGGTGTGTCTGAGTTACGTTGATTGTGCTTGAATGTCAAAGTCGTTAGGAAAAAAAAGGATTTCCGCTATTCAAATGTATCTCTAACCCTCCCACTCCCCTCCCCAAATCACCATCAATCTTCGTGCAATTCCCCCCACCCAACCCCACCCTATCCCACCCACCCCTTCCATCAGAAACCAGGATGAACGGAGAACAGACACTGTTGCTTTGATGGTATTCAGTAGCAATGTCAAGTCTCCAATCCGCAAGTATCTACCCGACCCCACCACACCCAACTCCCCCCAATTCCCTGCCCTCTCCCAACCTCACAGTCTAAACACTCTGGGACGCTACCCTGTGTGAAGGGCGCTATACGAACACAAGTTGTTTGTTCCTCTCCAAAGATCTGAAATGTCTATTTCTATGAGGAGATGATAATAATAATAATCCTTTCATTTGATATGGCGCTTTTTTCACGTCTTATCGACGTCTCAAAGCGCTTCACAGAATATACTGTAAAGTGAATTGACTGTATATTTGTGGGAGAAACGCGGCAGCCAATTGCGCACAGCAGCGTCCCCCACAAACAGTCGTGGATTGAAATGACCAATTTATTATTGTGGGGGGGGTGGGGGTTGGATGGATTATTATTAGGCGGTTGTGTGTGTGTGGGGTAAGGAAACTTGCCCAAGGTTTCGCCCTGATCTGCCTGGATTCGAAACACAAGTCTCACGCTTGAAAGGCAAGTGCTCTAACCCACTGAGCCACAGGAGATGTTGGGCACCTGAACATATCGAAGGCCTTGCTCATCCGCCCTTCATCATATGCTATTGATCTACAGTCACTGTATTTAAAGCTTTAATCCATCGGGGAGAGGGGGAGAGAGGGAGGGAATAATTTGATGGCTGATTGTATCGGTCAACCCACCCCCCCAACCACAAAAAAAATCAAACCCTCTCTCTCTAAAATAATAGTAATCCTTGCATTTGATATAGAGCTTGATCACATCATCGGGACGCCTCAAAGCGCTTCACGGGATACACCGTAAGGTGTAGTGACTGTGCATTTTGTGGCAGCCAATCGGGCACAGCGAGGATCCACAATCAGTTATGGATTGAGTGACAGCATTACTATTATTATTATTATTATTTTGATAAAACAAAGACATTGAAAGGGGTTTGAAACCTTCCCAACAACAGTCAAAGTGCTAATACGTACCACAGGTCGGGAGAGATGGAATTAGGCAGGATCGAAAAAAGTCAAGCTGCTTGAAATACCCTCCCTCCCCTCCTCCCCTCTCTATCCCTCCTCTCCTCCATCCCTCCCAACCCCTCCCCTCCCTTCCCTCTTGATACAGTCCAGAAACTCTTCAAGAATGCTCAACACCAATTGACGGCCTCCAGGCAGGGAGGGAGGGAGAGAGGCAGAGAGGGAGGGAGTCAGGGAGGGGGGATTGGAGGGCGGTAGGGATGGAGAGAGTCAGGGAGTCAGGGAGCGAGGGAATCAATGAGTCAGGGAGGGCAGCTGGGAGGGAGGGCGGGCAGCGTGCAATGGTAATAGGAGTAGCACCATTGGAAATACATCTTCCAGCATGAGGATTGCTGAGTCTGGTGGTGGTGAGGGGTGCGGGAGGAGGAGGGGGGTGGGGGGGGGGGGGGTGGGGAGTGTCACAGTGTTCTTGTGTTCTTCCTGGCGTCCGCGCTTTCCGAGGTCTGCAGGAGGCGATGTCCCGCCCGGATCTCCTCGCAGTCCTCGGACTTGGCTCGGCCGGTCATGGCCAACGGGTTCCTGCTGACGACCATCTCCAGCTTGTCACCCGACTCGGAGATCAGAGGGACGGTCAGGCAGCAGTCAAAGTCTCTCGTCCTCACGTGATTCACCTGCCACACGCACACGGCACACACACACGCGCACACAGAGAATAGTCACATCTCATCACTTATAGAGCGGGAAATTTACTCTTCGCACACATTGCTGGTGAGTTTTAGTGGCACTAGTATGATGAGTTGAATGCTCTCTTACTTTCATTGAGTCTCACGGTTACCATGTTATTATAATAATAATAAAATAATAATAATAATAATCCTTGCATTTGATTTAGCGCTTTTCACGTCTTCTAGACGGTGTCTCAAAGCGCTTCACAGGATATACTGTAAAGTGAATTGACTGTATATATTTGTGGGCGAAACACGGCAGCCAATCGCGCACAGCAACGTCCCCCACACAAACAGTCGTGGATTGAAATGACCAATTTATTACTGGGGTTTTTTTGAGGGATTATTATCAGGTGTGTGTGTGTGTGTGTGTGTGGAGTAGGGAAACTTGCCCAAGATTTCGCCCTGACCTGACCTGCCTGGAATCGAACCCTGGTCTCACGCTTGTAAGGCGAGTGGCTCTAACCACTGAGCTACAGGAGCTCCACGAGAGGTGATGAAGAAAACGTTGAGTGTCTGACACCTATTTTGGGACTGTTTTGGGGTCTCCATTACCTGCAGGATCCGGTCGTACGGTTGAAGTCCGTTACGATCTGCCGGTCCCTCTGGTCGGATCAAGTTGACATAAACCCCTTTCTCCAAAAGGCCATCGGAGATACTGAAACCAAAGTCTTCACTCTGAGAGTCTTTCTCGATCGTGATCTGGAGAAAGAACAGGAACTGTTTGAAGAAGAATAATAATAATGATAATCCTTGCATTTGATACAGTACATTTCACATGTTCTAGACGTCTCAAAGCGCTTCACAGAATATACTGTAAAGTGAATTGACTGTGTATATTTGTGGGCGAAACGCGGCAGCCAATTGCGCACAAACAGTCGTGGATTGAAAATGACCAATTTTATTATTGCGGTTTTTTGGAGGGGACAGATTATTATTATGTGTATGTGTGTGCGTGTGTGTGTGTGTGTGTAGTAAAGAAACTTGCCCGTGGTTTAGCCCTGACCTGCCTGGATTCGAAACACAGGCCTCACACTTGTAAGGCGAGCGCTCTAACCCACTGAGCGACAGTTGTTGAAGGGCGTAAAATAAAATACAAGTTGTTGTGGTGGTGGTGGTGGTGAGGAGGACTGACCTTGTGCAATTCCATCGGAGTTGGAGACATGATCTCCTTCATCTGCTCCTTGATGCGGTTCAGTTCCGAGCTCTTCTCCTTCTCCAGGGTGGCAGCCACCGAGCACTCGCTCTGCCCCTCGCCGCACTCCCGGGAGCCCTCGGCCTTGCCCCTGCCCAACCCTGGCTGGGCGGCGGGCTGCGGGGGGTGGGCCTCCACGCCCAAACTGATGGCGCTCCCCGTCATTATCGAAGCCTGCGGAGAGACGGCACAGGGGGAGATAGAGAGAGGGGAGATAGGCTGACAGCAAAACCCCGCCGGGAATCACCGTTGCCCAACCGACGGGTTTCCACAGCTCCCCTAACAATGACCAGTCCTGACACAGTCGTACTCTCGAGCGAGCGAGGAGAGGAGGAGGCCGGCTCGAGCCTTTCGATTGTAAGCTTGTCGGGTGTGCCCTGCCTAAAGCAAAACACGATCAAGGCAATCCCACGTGTGTTCGGAACTGGTGGGAAACTCGACCAGATCTGATCGGACGCAGTCGACCTCGCCGTGAACGGACGCTTTCGTCAACCGGGACCATTTTGACACGGTGAAGCACGTTCCTGCGATGGATTAACCGAGGGGGGCAGGGGCGGAGGGGTGGAGGGGAGGGGGGGGGTGGTGAATACACTGACTGGAGTTAAGACTGAGCCTCGACGAACGAGGCAGGCTCCAGGTTCTATCACTGGATCTGGGCTGAGTTGATCGAAGACGGGAGTGGCAGAGTTTTACTGCACTCACGCACTCACGCACGCATAATGTGCAACCATTGAAGCATTCCCCCAGCCTCCACCACCCGGACAAAATAGCTGACACCCACCCAAATTGAGCTCAGATCAAGGGTGGAGCTTGGCGAGCTTGCGGAGGCTGACGAGGCTCAGAGTTAAGCCAGGCCGGAGGCTTCGTTCGACTCTCGAGTCATCGGTCGCATGGGCGTAATTTATTTTTTTGTTATCTGACTGGCGATGACGGCGGGACGACCGAAAGTAACTTACGTCGTTGGGCTGCGTGTTTGTACACATGAAAAGGTTTGCCAGACACTGGCGTTGCAGGTGGCAGCCCTTCACAGGGGGAGGAACAGGTGTCCGGCAAGCGGCAAAAAACAAAAGCAAATCGGAGAGGAGAAAAAATTTAGTCACCGAGAAACCTTCGCTTTTCCCGGGGGGGGGGCTCTAATAATAAATCCCGTCCAAACCAAACCAAAAAGCACCCCCCCCGAAAGTACAATTTTTCAAAAAAAATTCGATTAAAATTTTTAATTCATGAGAATTTGGTCACATCGACTCCATCGTTGTTGCCCCGCGCGCAATCGGCTGCCGCGCTTTGCCCAACAAAAACGCACGGTCACTTCGCTTTACAGTCCACCCCGTGAAGCGCTTTGAGACGTCCGGAAGACGTGACAAGGCGCTGTATCAGATGCAAGGATTATTATTATTATTAATTAATTTTCCAACCGAACAAAGCCGCATTCAATACACGTGTGTGTGTGTGTGTGGGTTGGGGGGGGGGGGGAGGGGGGCGAGGTTGAAAAGTGGGGTATTTGTAATAGAAATTGTAACCTTGGGCAAGTTTCCTCACTCCGCACGCGCCTGATAATAATCCCTCAAAAAAAACACAATAATAAAAATTGGTCATTTCAATCCACGGCTATTTGTGGGGGACGCTACTGTGCGCCATTGGCCCACAAATATAAAGTCAATTCACTTCACAGTATATTCTGTGAAGCGCTTTGAGACGTCGATAGGATGTGAATGCGCTACATCAAATGCAAGGATTATTATTATTATATAGAACATCTCATCTTTGTACGAACTGCGGTAAAGAGCATGAGATGCCTCGGGCCTGTGGTGCTTTCTCCAGCTCAAAATATCCCCAATTGTAGCTTTAAACATGCATTAGAAAATCAACTCCCAGATCCACGTGAAGGGAGTGTTACATAATTACATCCAGATTTTTTTTTATTATAGTTCAACTGCCAACAAGGCCAAGTCCCTCCTAGACTTGAACATTGCTCTCGTGTGTTTGTGAAGGTTTGCTTCTCAGTAATAAAAAAAATAAAACATTGCCCAGGCAGAGAATCAACATTAAGATGAAATATTCCATCCATGGCATCGAGTCTATTCCGTAAAACACAGGGTTTCAGTCCAGACATTCTCAGTGTTAGTTCCTCCTCTCACCACCACCACAACAAGTGACATTTACGCAATGCCTTTCACGTCGGGAGAACGTCCCAAAGTGCTGGACAGACAGGAATTTGCACCCGAGCTGGGAGTTGGGATCAGGACAGGGTGGACAGCAGGGAGGAGGATAGGGGTAACTGATGGTTAGAGCACTTGCCTTACAAGCAAGAGACCTGAGTTCAATACCAGCCAAGGCGAAATCTTGGGCAAGTTACCTTGGTCCATAAGGCTAATAATAATCCCTCAACAAAAACAATACTAAATCGGTCATTCAACGGCTGTTTGTGTGGACGCTGATGTGCGCAACTGGCTGCTTTCCCACAAATATACAGTAAAATTCATTTTACAGTATGTTCTGTGAGGCATTTTGCGACGTCTAGAAGATGTGATGAGGTGCTATATCACATGCAAGGATTATTATTATTAATTATTATTAGGGGTAGGAGGGCAGGCGGTCAAAGTTCTTTATATTTAAAACCGGGGTTTAAAAACATCGCGATCCTCCGAAGGAATCGAGCGCATCCGGTTTTGAAGAACCTTTAAAAAAAAGAATATTAGAAAAGAAAAGATATAGTGAGATATAAATTTACCTCAATCTCTCTCAACAGTTCCGATTGTCCACAAGTCTCTAGATCTTCCAAAGCCTGAGACCAAAACTTCTCTTCCTGATCTGGGTCAAGTCCATTGTGGTTGCTAAGATATCTGTTTAATGTACGAACCAAATGATCAGTACCTCGGCATCTAGTCTCTCGCCAACCGACCAACACAGGTGGTCAACGGTCATGCAGTAAGTTAGCTCACGTTAGCAATTCTCTCACAGTTTGAACGGAAGGCAGGTCAGAGATAGCTTCTCAATAAGTGGCAAGTCTTCATATTTTGGATATATATTGTCAAACGGGGGTGGGGGGGAAGGGGAGGGAGGGCGGAGCGGAGTGGAAAACACACACAGAGTACATTGGTCCTAGTTTTCGGAGACATTCATGCAAGCAAGCAACTGGTGAACTTCCTCCGAAAGCGAGTTTGTTTTTTCCCCACATCAATAAAGTTCGGAGAAACAAAAAATGGCAAGGAATACTGTGGGCTGGGTTGGGTTAGGTTAGGACACTGGGTGGGAGACACGGAAGCGAAAGGGTGACTGCGGAGTGAGGATAATGCCAGGAACCTCACAGACGGTTAGAGTAAGAAGGTTTGATGGGAAAGAGTTCAGATCTGAGACACAGACAACCTGAGAAGAGAGAGAAGAACACACAATGTAACGGACATGGTGGGAAAAATGAGGACAGCACCACTGTGTGCATGAGTTATTTGAGGATTGGGGAGAACAGGATTTAGCACATACGCAGAAACTACTTGGAGACAGGAAGCATAGAAAGGAGGAGAAAAACAGGGATTCTAAGTCCCACTATAATATTATAATATTATAAATAATATGAATATTAATAATAATCTTTGCATTTTTGATATAGAGCTTTTCACATCTTATCGACATCTCAAAGCGCTTCACAAAATGTACTGTCAAGTGACTTGACTGTATATTTGTGGGCGTAAGGTGAGAATTCAAATCACTGCTCAAGTAGAACAAGTGGAACTCAATCATGCAATAATTGAGTAAGATTTGAAAAGCTGTACATGTGGCGGCCGCTCGATGTTCGAAGTACATTATATTTCCTCAGTCCTGTACCTCAACGGTTAGAGCGCTCGCCTCGCAAGCGAGAGGACCTGGGTTCGATTCCCAGGCAGGCAGGGCGAAACGTTGGGCAAGTTTCCTTACTCCGTGCACACGCCTCTGTTTACCCAGCAGTAAGTAGAATTTTTTTCTCCCCAAAAAGTTTGTCACTTCATCCACAACTGTGTTCTGGGGGAACGCTGCTGTCCGCAATTGGCTGCCGCGTTTCGCCCACAAAATATACAGTCTATTCACTTTACAGTATATTCTGTGAATCGCTTTGAGACATCTCTACGATATGATTCAATCAATCTAAGATATGATTCAATCAAATGCAAGGATTATTATTATTGAGTGTTATTATTGTTTTTATAAACAGACAGAAAGAGTCAGACAGAGACAACTGAGTCATGTTGAGGAGGTGTAATGTTGACAAAACGTGGGGCAGAAGGAGACACAGAGAGAGCGAGAGGAAGTTAATGAATTTTTTTTAAAAAATGAGCAAGCAAGCAACAAAAATAAAAACAGTGAGCAACACGGCTTCGAGGAGAAAAATAATGGGGCAGAGGATTAGAAAACATTGGCAAAGAGACAGAGACAGCTAAACCGATAGAGAGACAGAGAGAGAGAGATAGGGGCACACATTGTCTAGCGAGTGCACACACTAAGGGCAAGGATTCCTAGGGATAAAACCCTATTATCCACAGGTATCTGTTACATGCATTTGTGTGATTAATTTTCCTCGCTTCCCTCTACAAGACAAAGCACAGAAGAAGGGCCACTCAGCCATCATGTATGTGCTGGCTCTTTGAAACAACAACAACAACACCCAAATTACATTTCACGTCTGGAGGACATCCCAAGGGCACTGGAAGCATTCAGTACCTTTCCCATTCAACCCACCATAGATTGGTTCCGCCCACAAATACATACAGTCAATTCACTTTACGGTATGTTCTGTGAAGGCGCTTTGAGACGTCGATAAGGGGTGAAAAGCGCTATACCAAATATCAGTATATTATTATTATAGAATCCTATCGCAGAGAAGGAGGCTGTCTCTCTCTGAAAGAACTATCCACTAGCCCCACTCCCACCGTTCTCCTACCCCGCAGACCTGCAAATTTTATTTAATTTTTTTCCGGGTAAATAAACAATGCTCTCTCGCGGGTTATTATCCAATCTGCTTCCACCGAACCTTCCGGGCAGCGCAGTCCAGACCGTAGTAACTCTCTGGTTGCCGCAAATATTCTCCTGGCCTGCCCTCAATCCGATGACGGGGCAGATTAACAAGCGTAAAACTCCCAGGGCTTACAAAGCAAACTAGTGTCGGCTCAATGCTTTAGGGCGAGAGAGTCCGGCTACTCGTTTGCACAAATGTGTCACAAAGGAGGGCAATGAATGTCTTACCCACTTGGTTTGTCCCACTCCTCTTCGCTGAATCCCCCATCGACGTAAGGGTAGGTCTTCCTCCGGCTAGCCGGGGGTGGAGGGGTGGTGAGTTGCCTTGTGTTCTGCCACTCGTGAGGGTGAAGGACGACGCCTGCGGTTTGATGACCGACGGGAACTGCAACACCGACAAACCCGAATCACACACGGCAACTGTTACCATCATCACAACAGCGACAACAACAGCAGCTTGCGTTGGCACAGCGCCCCTCACGCATTATAGCGCCCCAGAGCGCTTGGCAGTGGCAGATCACGACGTTGAGGCCGGGGAGAGGGAGGTTACAATTGCTGGAACGTAGGCGCGATCTGAAGATAATCGTAATAGTCCTTGCATTTTATATAGCGCTTAGACTGTGTCTCAAAGCCCTTCACAGAACATACTGTAAAGCGAATTGACTCCATTGTTGTGGGCGAAACGCGGCAGCCAATTGCGCACGGCAGATATAGCGCCGTTCGCGTGGATTGAGAACGTCACAGAGCGCTTTAGTCCCTGTCTCGCAGCGTTACACACGCAGCCAGCTCACCTTGGCTTCCGAATCCACAGTCAATACCTGAGCCATCCCAGGATTCCATGGCACTGTCCACACTCGGGATGGTGGCGGAGTAGATCTCGGAGAGTTTACTGGTTTTCTGCAAGTCCGGCAGCTCGTCCTCGGGGTCGCTCAGCTCACTCACAGCCCCCGACGTCTTCTTTGTTAAAGTCCCTGCAAAAAAAAAAAAAAAAAAGTGTGTGTGTCCTCGTCTTGACTTTGGTCACGGAGAGAGAAAAAAATGCTCGCCCCCTATGGTAACCTTTGCGGAGCTCGTGTAGCTCAGTTGGTTAGAGCGCTCGCCTTGCAAGCGTGAGACCTGTGTTCGATTCCAGGCAGGTCAGGGCGAAACCTTGGGCAAGTTTCCTTACTCCACACACACACACACACACACACACACGCGCGCCTAATAATAATCCGTCCAAAAAAAACCACAATAATAAAATTGGTCATTTCAATCCACAGCTGTTTGAGGGGGGACGCTATGTGTTATTGTCTGCCGTGTTTCGCCCACAAATACACAGTCAATTCACTTTACAGTACAGTATATGCTGTGAAGCGCTTTAAGACGTCTAGAAGACGTGAAAAGCATTATATCAAATTCAAGGATTATTATTACTGATACTCACCTGAAAGATCTGCATTTATATAGACAAGACCAGGGCTGATCTCGAACTGTTTGATGCTAATCGTCAGTTATCAGAATGGAAAAAGTGTTTTATTTCCCAGTCCTATTTCCCACTATCCCTCATAGTGTCTTAAAATAAAATAAAATAAAATTGAAAGCTACTTTGCAGGGGGGATCAATCCTCTTCAAGACCAAGCGATGCCTCAAAGAAATAAAGATGTAAAGATGATTTTTAAGCCTCCGTAAAGACAAGTCATGATCAGACCCGTTTGATCTGTGGCTTTGGTGTCTGCTGAATGACACAGAGTTACTGTGTGGGAATTGCTACTGTCTGGTACTCCCCTCACCTCGGGGCTCAATGCAGTAGATTTATTTCCCTACCCGCAGGCAAGCAAAAGACAAACTAACGAGAGCCTCAGTGTCACAGCTAATGGAGGCTAACAGCAGGGGAATCCACAGGGAAACTAGCACACACAGAACACAGCCCATCTGTTACCGTGTGGTGATGGGAAACACCACTTATAATAAAATAATAATTCTTGCACTTGATACAGCGCTTTTCAAATCTTATCGACGTCTCAAAGCGCTTCACGGAATATACTGTAAAGTGAATTGACTGCATACTTTGTGAGTGAAACGCGGCAGCCAATTGCGCACAGCAGCGCCCCCCACAAAACAGCCGTGGATTGAAATGACAGATTTTTATTATTGTGTTTTTTTTTTGAGGGATTAACATTAGGCGTATTATTAGTAAGGAAACTTGCCCAAGGTTTCGCCCTGACCTGCTTGCTCTGCCTAGATTCGAACACAGGTCTCACGCTTGTAAGGTATACCAGTATATCACAGTATATTCTGTGAAGCGCTTTGAGACGTTGATTTTACGAAAAGCGCTATATCAAATGCAAGGATTATTATTATTATTATTAGTAGCGGCTTATCATGTCTTCGAAGACGACTCAAAACACTTCACAACCGACTCTGTCTCCCCCCACCCCCGACTGACAGCCAATTGTCTCGTCGTCACTCAGCCGCTCGGCTTGTTCTCCCAGCAGCTCCGGGGCTGATCGCGGAGTTTCAAAGATGTTTCTTGTAACAACGGTTAACATGCGAAACCTTTCGGCAAATACGCGCAGGTCTGTCTCCCCTCCGAGTGTCAGTTTACTCACGATCGGCTTGTTTCTTGATCTTGAGAGTCACTGTTTCTCCAGCCATCTGGAGCAGGTGGATGGCTTCGCTCAGTGGTTTGCCCTTAAGGCTCACGTTATTAATGGCTAATATCCTGTCTCCTATGTGAATGGCTCCCGTCCTTTCGAACAGGGTGGGGGTGGGGGGGGGGGGGGGGGGGGGAGGGGGGGAGGAAACACAAGCAGAGAACAAAGGTAAAGTTTGCCTTAAGAAAAACCATTATGTAACATTGACGTCCTCGCGACGTGAAAGGCAATTTGAAATTCAATTTTCCTTACTCCACACGCCTAATAATAATCCCTGCAAATAAAAGTTGGTCTTTTTCAATCCACGACTGTTTGTGGGGGACGCTGCTGTGCGCAATTGGCTGCCGTGTTTCACCCACAAATATACCGTCAACTCACTTTACAGTATATCCTGTGAGGCGCTTTGAGACGTCGATAAGATGTGAAAAGCCACTATATCAAATGCAAGGATTGTTATCATTTTGTTGTTGTTGTTGTTGTTGTTGCTGGACGCCCTATTTGAGAAACGTCAGTTGGCCAAAATAAGCAACTTCTTTGTGTTTTCCATCCAGAAACCTAACACAACATTTAGGGGTTACAGAGGGAGCGGGTGAGACAGATGAAATAGAGGGAGAGGAGGGGAGAGGAGGGGAGAGGAGAGGAGGGGACGGAAGGTGGGCCGGATGTGGCCTGCTGGCCGCAGGTTGGAATACCCAGATCTAAATCAATGCCAAACCTGAGTTGGGAATGAATATATAATGGGGGGGGGGGGGGTGGGGGGTTGGGGGGGTAGTGAGGGAGAAACGAACAATAAAAAAAACTTTTTGCATCCACCGCCCACATCTCTGATCTTGATGAAAGGGTGAGTTTCGAGCGCTGTGTGGAACTCCTACCTCTCGGCCAATCCCTTTTTGGTAAGTCCACTGATGATGATGGGATCGAAGGGTTCCTCCGTCCCAGAGATGGTGATTCCCAATGGGCCACCGTACCTCTTCAGTTCCACAGTGTATATTATGGCCCCGGTGCTCTCCTGTTCATCTGGAAAACAGGCACAAGTCATCGAAACCAATAACTAACCATCAACTACACCTTTCTGGCTCAAAGACCCTCCTCCATCCTCCAATTATTTGGATTCAATAGAACAACACCTACTCAACAACCGAGTTGAGCTTGAAGCCCGATACCTGGGCGTATGTGAAGTCCTGTAGCTCAGTGGTTAGGGCACTCGCCTCGTAAGCGAGAGGACCTACCTGGGTTCGATTCCAGGCCAGGGCGAAAGGCTGGGCAAGGTTCCTTACTCCACGCTCACGCTCCTGTTTAGCTAACGGTAAGTAGGAACCCGGTCGTTAGTCGATCGGTGGATCACTTTTCTGGGGATAATAATTCTTTCAACAAAAATGGTAAGCTGTGTTCGAATCCAGGCAGGGCAGGGCCAAACTTTGGGCAAGTTTCCTTACTCCAACATTCCTTACACGCGCCCTAATAATAATCACTCAAAAAAATAACAAGTTGGTCGTTTCAATCCACAACTGTTTGCGGGGGAACGCTGCTGTGCGCAATTGGCTGCCTGATTTCACCCACAAAATTTACAGTGACTCCATTTTACAGTATATTCTGTGAAGTGTTTCGAGACATCTCGAAGACGTGATAAGGCACTCTACTGAATGCAAGGATTATTATTAGTATTATTATTATTATACAGGATTATTAGCTGATGGGAGTACCTGAGTTGTCCTCATCCTTTCGAACCTTCAGTTTGACGAGCTCCTCACACTGCTGTAGGATCTGTACCGCGTCCTCCATTGAACAGCTCTCCAGACGGATATTATCAATAGCTAAGAGCTTGTCTCCGGGCTCCAGAGTTCCAGTTCTGTTGAGAAACGGAATCAAATGTCATCTTAGAAAAAGCCCACTGTTAGAAGAGGGACAAATGCAAGTGGTGACAGTTGAGCAGAGATCAAGGCTGTATTTATAGAGCCGGGAGAGAAGCTGCTTATCAACCGAATACACCCAAATCTGCCACGGTATTACAAGTAACTGGCTTCCAAACACACGGCGAAACAATTCCAATGTAATAATAATCCTGGCATTGCATCGCAACTAGTTAGGAAATGTAGAACAGGTCTGTTGGCCAGAGTTGGTCACTTCAATCTATGACTGTTTGTGGGACACGGCTGTGGGCGACTGGCTAGCCCGGTTTGGCCCACAAAATACACAGTGACTCCACTTGACAGTACATTCTGTGAAGCGCTTTGAGACGTCGGTAAGATGTGAAAAGCCGCTATATCAAATGCCAGGATTATTACGATGATTAGTAAACAGCGAAGGAACTTACCGGTGAGCCACGCTCCCCTTTTTAATGTCGGATATGATTAGTGGATCTCCAGGTTTCCGGCTGACAGCTGCTGGGTGAAAAACAGATCACAAATGAAACGGATCGCTGGAAATAAAGAGGTGTAAACACCAGAAGCACACGACAGTAATCACATCGCACTCTGGCCATCTCCGATTGAAACTTTCGTTAAAACCAGAACCCTTCACAGAGACGTTACATAGACATTTTACTTTCTCCCCATTGGCTCAGAAGTGACAAACCGATTACCTACCCAGGGACACTCTAAGGTCTTTAAGTTAGCAACAACAACAACGACAACAAAATGACACTTCATGTCAGGAGGACATCCCAAAGTGCTGGACAGTCATTGTTTCAGACTCGAGCTGGGGAGGGTGGAGTAGGATGAAATTGGGAGTGGAGGGGGGTTCATACGTTTTGTTAAGTGAAGAACATTTGACACGAGCAACGCAAACTGGTACAGAACACTGAAAGAGTCAACGCGATCGAACGACATATTTCATTCACGTACAAAGCAGTCATTCTGGGTGTTTTGCGCTCTGGGACGCTACACTGCGTGAGGGGCGCTATAACAATAATATGATGTATTTGATATGGCGCTTTTCACGTCTTCTCGACTGTGTCTCAAAGCGCTTCACAGAATATACTATAAAGTGAATTGACTGTATATGTGTGGGCGAAATACTATTGAAATGACCAATTTATTATTGTGTTTTATTTGGAATGATTTATTATTAGGCGTGTGTGTGGAGTAAGGAAACTTGCCCAAGGTTTCGCGTTGACCTGACCTGCCTGGATGCGAAACACAGGTCTCATGCTTGTGAGGCGAGCGCTCTAACCATTGAGCTGCAGGAGCTCCACAGTTGATACAGTAGATCTGTGGTGGCC
Source organism: Hydrolagus colliei (assembly GCA_035084275.1). NCBI lineage: Eukaryota > Metazoa > Chordata > Chondrichthyes > Chimaeriformes > Chimaeridae > Hydrolagus > Hydrolagus colliei. The sequence goes on from CM068753.1 coordinate 1,672,648, forward strand.
AATACAACAAATGTTCTCGATGGAATATTTCTTAATTCTTGATTTATAATAATAACATTAATAATCCTTGTATTTGATACAGCGCCTCATCGCGTCTTTGAAACATCTCAAGGTGCATCACAGGACACTGTAAAGTGAATTGACTGTATTTTTTGTGGGCGAAAATCTAAACTAAATAGACATCCCATCTGAAATATCTCTCTGTAAGTGGGAAGAGTGTTATTTTATATATATAATCTAATTAAAAAAGTGAAGAAAATAATGACTCTCTTAACTGTTGATTACATTATCCTTTCCTACCCCCTCCGATCTATATCCTACCAGTTCCTGAACTCGCAAGAAATAGGCAATGATGGATGGTGTTGAAGATACTTGCAGACTCGCAATACAGTTTCTTGTTATCTTAATGAAGCCATTCATCAACCCATGACATTCCCTTAACGAGGATCTCAAAGCCTAGTATATGATGCCATAATCGATCTATTCTCGAGACAAATTGATAGAACCGGGATCCTCTAGGCTGTAGAGTTTGAACCAAATTCTCCTCGAGTGAGGATGGAGTTGGTGCAAGACTTTACTCACAGCTGATGGTAATTCCGAGCTCCACGCCTCTCTTCTTCGGGAGTTTAACATGAAAGGTTCCACTGCTGGGGATTACAGACTCTGCAGAAAAACAAAAAAACACACGCAAGAAGCAACAGCATAAAAATCCAAATAATAATAATAATAATAATCCTTGCATTTGATACAGCGCTTTTCACATCTTATCGATGTCTCAATGCGCTTCACAGAATGTACTGTAAAGTGAATTGACTGTATATTTGTTGGCAAAACGCAGCAGCCAATTGCGCACAGCAGCGTCCCCAACAAATAGTCATGGGTTGAAATGACTAATTTTATTACTGTGGTTTTTTGGAGGGATTATTATTAGCGTGTGTGTGTGTGTGTGGTGAGTAAGGAAACTTGCCCAAGGTTTTGCCCTGATCTGCCTGGATTCGAACAAGGGTCTCATGCTTATAAGGCGAGTGCTCTAACTACTGAGCTACAGGAGCTCCATCATCCAATATAATCCAATTTGCTGTTGTTGCTATTCTAGTTGGGTAATGATCTGCCTGGGTTCCCTGCCCAGGATAAAACATCATCAACAGAAACCCTGACTTGCCTAAGTGTGAACTTACCTGCCACGTCAAACTCTACTTCCAGAGTAACCTTGTTGGTTAGAGCGGCATCTCGTAGCTGCTGGTTGGCCTCCTCCAAAGTTCCATCCTCCGTTGGCATGCCATTGATGGTCAGAACTCGGTCTCCCACCTGCAGTAACCCACACCTTCAACCGGGAGGTTGCCAGGAGGGAGAACGAGAGAGAGAGAGAGAGAAAAAAAAAAGGCAGAGAATTTTCAAACCATCAGTGCCTTCATTCACGCAACGATTTCCAACCTCAGTCCTCTTAAGTAACCTGGCACATTGAAAGCTCCACCGCCTAGACAACACAAAACAGTAACGATAATAATCCTTGCGTTTGATAGAGCGCCTTTCGAAGTCTTCGAGACATTGCGAAGCTCCTCACTGAACACACCTTGAAGTGAATTGACCTGTGTGTATTTTGTGAGCAAAACGCGGCAGCCGATTGCGCACAGCAGTTGTGGATTGAATGACCAGATCTTCACTAGTGTTCCACCCGCAGAAAAACAATCCGCCATTCGATTAACAACCGGGTTCCTCGTTACTGAGTGTGAGTGAGTGGAGTAAGGAAACCTGGCCAACGTTTCGCCCTGCCTTGTTGATTGAACCCAGTTAATCTCGCTTGCGAGGCGAGCGCTCTAACCCTAGCAGGAGAATATGAAAAAGAAAAACTCCAGGATGTGGTCATTCTCGCACTGGCGTTGGCTAGGAATGGGCCTTGAGAAAATTAAGCGCACTGGACTGAGATCAATCTTTGCCATATCCAGCCAAACCCGTTCTGAAAGCTGCGCGGAATAAACAATCGAGAAGAGGATGGAAGTGGGTAAAAGACTGGAAGGGGGCGATGGAGATGGCAACGGCTGGAAGCCACAGGAAATGGGCAATCAACAACGCGGAGAAATGGTTAGCAACCGGTAATATTCAGTCGCTGTTTCTGTCTTAATCGATTTCAAGATCCTCCCTCTTGTTTTGAAATCCCTCCACTCCTTTGCACCCACCCCCACCCCCTCCCTACCTCTGTGACTTCCTCTCTCCTCACAACAGCACCCGTTGCCTTCGCTCCACCGGGCCTGTCCTCCTCCTTGTCCCCCCGAATCCTCCGCTCCAACATCGGCCTTCAGCCACTACACCCCGAGGCTCTGGAACTACCTTCCTCACTCCCTTCGCCTCCCTCTCCCTCTCTCCCTATTTTCAGGTCTCGGCTAAAGACATTTCTTTTCGACCGCGCTTTCGGTCACCTTCTTCCCCCTTCCCCCCCCTCCCTGACTTGGGCCTGGGATCCGTTACTGGGAAGCCGTCCGGCGTATAGTGAGGGAGGGAGGGCGCTATATAAATCCAAGTTGGTTGTTGTTGTATTCTCTGTCGTGGGGGGAGCGAGGGAGGGGAATAAAGCATACACCGCATCTTACAATCTGCCGTTGGGAAACAGCAGTAAATGTCATCAGCCATCAGCGTAACATAAGAGTGATCAGTGTATCACTCAAGAGCTTTTGAGCTGAAACGGTCAACGCCACTTAAAAAGCATATTAATACAAGAAAACATCTCCAATCTTGTTGAATGGAGATAATGAACCCCAAGGGTCACACTCCCGATATTGTGCGGCAGACATTAAGTCTATTGTAAGCTGCCCCTATTGGCTTTGACCCACTCCCATTTGCCAAGAATTGATCGATTATCAAATTATTCGAGTGTATCTTGTAGCTGTAAATCGATTCAAAGTGTTTTCAGTTACACAGGCTCCTTCTCGTGCTAACCCGTGGATTCTGTTGGCAAATGTAGACTTTCAAACACAATAATTCAAATGTACCGTTAGTTAGTTAGTTAGTTAGTTAGTTAGTTAGTTAGTTAGTTAGTTAGTTAGTTAGTTAGTTAGTTAGTTAGTTAGTTAGTTAGTTAGTTAGTTAGTTAGTTAGTTAGTTAGTTAGTTAGTAGAAATGATGCACTTAATTTAATCAATTCACGAGAATTTTCTAGTGTTTAAAGCAGTGTCCCTTTCATTTCAGATGAACATTTGTGGGTTTAAACCCACAAATGTTCATCTGAAATAAAGAGAGAAATTCTCTCTCTCTCTCTCTCTCTCTCTCTATCTCTCCCTCTCTCTAGCTCTGGGATTGTATTTCCAATTCAAGAATAAGTAGCGGGTAAGCAGCAGTAATGATGTTAAGATATCAATAAATGTGATTTCTTGATATCTTAACAGTTAGAAAGTGTTCCAGTTGAAAGTGGTTTGCTTAAAGCTTGTGTCCGCGTGTGTGTGTGCGTACGCGTGTGTGGTGTGTGTGTGTATGTGTATGGAGCAGTTTTACACCCAGAAGGGTTGTGCACAGAATCCTCACATGGCTGACTGCTTAGTTTACTGCAATAATGCGTAGCATTTGCATTGCATTTGTCATTTACTGTGTGGCTGCCATGCACAGTGCTCTATGCAGGAAGTGTAGGAAGCTCACGTTATAACAGGGTTGGCCGGTAGGTAACTGTTGGACAGTAATTTGAGCCTTTGCCTCGGTTCCTCTCCCTCGCACTCATGTATGAGGCAGTTTGACAGCAATGCTGGGACACAGGGATTTGTTTCATGTTTTGCTTTGAGAACTTGTTTCCAATTCCCTCTGACAACGCAAACTCAAACTCAGCCCCCAAACAAGGCATCTCATCCAACTTAATTTCCTCTCAACTCGCTAATCCTTCTCAACTCACTAAAGCCCCCACCTCCCCCCCAACTCCGTTCAGCTGTCTCCGGCCTGCTCCATGTCACCCGCTTGACCTACCTACCATCGGTGGCCGGGCTTTCAGCTCTCTAACCCCATACTCTGGAACTCCATCCCGCAATCCCTTCACTCGCCTCGCTTCCTCCCTCCCTCCCTCGCCTCCTTCAAGGCCGATCTCAAGACCCTCCTCTTCGACTGTGCCTTCTGTTGCCCTCCTAACTCTCTCACTCCCCTCCTAACTATCTCCGTCGTTACACTTGACGGAAATGATCTGCCGAGCGCTCTGAGGCGCTTTGAAATGTACTTTAACTCCTTTCCCCCCCTGGAGGGCTGGCAGAGATTTGAAAGTAGAGCATTCACTCACTTACCCGTTGAGCTGTGCTTGCTTTAGTTTGCGTTGGGGCTGTTGACACCACTCCAACACATCAGAGGATTCAGACTTCCGCCTCTGTTTACCCAGCAGTAAATAGGAACTCGGTTGTTAGTCGCTTTCTAGGGGGTAATAATCACACCAACCGATTATCACACCAACCCCCCAAAAAGTGTGGGTCACTCTCGATCCACGGCTGTTTGTGGAGACACTGCTGTGCACAATTGGCTGCTGCGTTTCGCCCACAAAGCACACAGTCACTCCACTTTACAGCGTATTCTGTGAAGGGTTTTGAGGCCTCTCAAAGACGTGAAAAGGTGTATATCGAATGCAAACAATTATTATTATCACTATAAGCCACTGCTCTGTCTGCCCTCTGTTGTTTACCCCATGATGGCTATAAAGGGATTGATAATCGATAAAGACGAGCCTTTGATAAAAATTGCTTCGACAGAAAACACACAATAGTTTCAATCAATTCTCCCACATATAAGATATTTTTTAATCAGCTCGTCGAATTTTAAACTACGGTTTTAAATCCGCGACAATCAACGTAATTTACTTCTAACCTTTCGCAGAACTGTCTGGCTCTATAAATCTTATCAGTGGCGGAGACGAGAGGGTTTCAGTTGCAAAGATTCCTCCATGGAGTTGGATTCCAAATCCGTTCAACGGATCCCCTCTTAGAAAAATCTCTGTCGTTTCTGTGTGAACAATCTGTCCTCCGGGGCCTATTGTACTTGAAGCAAGCGATACTAGAGGATAAAAAGAGCAGCGTTAAAAAACATCCGATGGCCCTGGACTTTCCACACGCTAACCCTTCCGTGCCTTGCAAGACAACTTCATCTGCAAAAGTGATGACGGGTTAGAGATGAACAGAAAGAAAAAAAAAAATTCATTCAAATCACAAACTCCGCTGCCTCCCCCCGCCCCCCCCCCCCCCCCCCCCCCCCCCCCGCCCCCCCCCCCCCACGCCCACCCACTTTTCCCAATACTGAGTCAAGATGCTCAGAGGAATTCCTGACATTATCAGCCTGTAAAGAGAAAATAAATTCTTGGCAACAAACCGTGATGAACATTAATTGCTTGGATAACCGCCTTCTGTAGATGTCGCTGCAAAAGCTGATGTCCGTAGTAGTGACAAAGCAGTCATTGAAAAATAAGCACCAGGAGGAGGCCATTCAGCCCTTCCAGCCTGTTCCGCCGTTCTATAAGATCATGGCATGATGGTTTGTCAGTATTTTAGTTTGGTGAGTGTATAGCCAGTAAACACACTTGATGTGAGTGATTCACTGTTAGAAAATGCATTATATATGCAATACCTCAGTGATACAGTGCCTTATTTTGAAGGGATTGTTAGCCCCAGAAAAGGCATCCAGCCAATCGACTAACAAATGGGCCTCTTTACTTACTGTTAGGTAAACAGAGGCGTGGGGGGGGTAAGGAAACTTGCCCGAGGTTTCAACCCGACCTGCCCGGGAATCGAACCCAGATCTTCTCGCTTCTGAGGTGGTGTGGTCTAAACACTGAACTACAGGGTTCCACTAAGCTATTGTGGATGCGCTTGGGGAGGGAGGGAGGGAGGGAGGGAGGGAGGGAGGGAGGGAGGGAGGGAGGGAGGGAGGGAGGGAGGGAGGGAGGGAGGGAGGGAGGGAGGGAGGGAGGGAGGGAGGGAGGGAGGGAGGGAGGGAGGGAGGGAGGGAGGGAGAACGGGAGGGAGAACGGGAGGGAGAACGGGAGGGAGAACGGGAGGGAGAACGGGAGGGAGAACGGGAGGGAGAACGGGAGGGAGAACGGGAGGGAGAACGGGAGGGAGAACGGGAGGGAGAACATGAGGAGACAGAGATGAAGGTTGGTAAAGGGTAAGCGAGATTTTTCAGTCTTGCACCGGGGGACACTTGAGGCAAGTCGTGTCATAAAGTATCCATCATGTTTGGAAACTCACTTCCTCACGTACACCCAACCTGCCCATGGCTCTTGAAAGTGCCCAAATGGGAAATGGCAAATGGAACACATCGAGCCCTTAAGAACCAGTTTTCACCAACAATCAGGTTCGTTGTCGGACTCCGCCACTGTGAAGCGCTCGGGGACGTGAAGGCCGCTATACAAATGCAAGTTGTTGTTGTTGTTGTTGTTGTTGTAGTAAAGCAGTAAACCCTCTAGAGTTTGGACGGAGGGCAAAATTCTCTCCACTTTACCCGACAAGAAACCTTTCCGTCCAGACCCCAATTCTGGAGATCGACCGCTTCGCTTCGCACAGCTCCGTACCATTTCAACTCACAGTTTTGTGGGTCAATATCTGGTAGGAACGCAACCCATTGTTCTGACTATACGGACCACATAAGGGTTCCTGATCATGTAACTAATCTGTTGATACTGATCACGGTGCCATGGGGTGAGCTATATGGATGATTAGGGGGCAATGACAGAGGTATTTCACCCACTACGCCCCCAAACTTTGGAACTCCCTCCCTCAACCCCTTCAACACCCCCCCCCCCCGCCCACCCACCCCCACCCCCGCCCACTCCTTTCCCATCCTCAGGTATTGCCTGAAGACCTTTCTCTTCGCCCAACCTCGTTTATGGTCACCTTTCTCCCTCCCACTGGCCTGGCCTCAGCCATTGTGAGACGCTGCCCAGCGTGGAGGGCGCGAGATAAATGCAAGTTGTTGTTGGTTCTTGTTATTTCAGAGGTTCTCGCGGTGGAGTGAGGGGGAGATGGAGATCCCCTTGAAGGTTTGCCACCGGTATTTTTTTTTACCCAAGTGTCTCCTCCGCAAGCGGATTCCAATTAATCCTACTTGTTAGTGCACAGGCGGAATCTCAATCCTTGAACGAAAACAGTCTACGGTTCATACTACTTTACTTCCACCTCAATATCCTGAGAGTGTCCGACAACGCTGATTCACGCCACTAACCGCAGCAGCCTAACCGCGACTACACATACACACACGCACACGCACCCACGCACACACACGCACACACACGCACACACACGCACACAACACCAGCAGAGTGACAATTGTGCAGGAAAAGAATACGGATTTCTTCACCGTTTAGCAAAACGCGATTGTTAGAATTAACGAGTCGATTGTGGTGACGTCCCGAGTCCTCAACCTGGCGCTAAAAACCATCCCTTTCCAGAAGGTCCGCAATTCAGACGCGCGTTGGCTCCGCGCTTTATCTCAAAAGGGAAGGGAGATTTTCGCGACCGGTTCCACTCGCTAAAACTCAGCGAAGAATTTGGAGAGAGCGAGAAAAAATATATATCTTGCGTAGGACACAAGACAGCCGGCGTTTCCTGTGAGCGAACAACCACTTTAAATGGCCAGAGACTGTTTGGCACCAGCGTAGAGCAAGAGACTGATCCTCACCGTGAGACTAATGTGGGTATTTTGACTTCAATGTCATTCTTCACGATAACTGGGAAATGAGTAGCTTGTCTCTATTGCGTTCAACGGGACCATCAGCCCATCACTCATCACCATGTATCATGGGACAAATGACATTTATGTCGTACGAGGCTGAACGGTTCTGTCAAGGATTTAGCATCCATTCTGCGCAGAAAGATCCATCAATAGGCGGATCGATCATTCCTGTTCAGAACGCATGCCGGTTAATCAAAAGATCCAAGGCCTCGCTTGGCGCATGTCGTCATTCTGTTCAGCCCCGCGCGCCACAAATGAGCAAATGTGGACAGAAACACGTTGAACATCCTTGCATCGAGGAAACGCTAGTTTTAACAATTGAAACAGCGTTTTGTTTCATTGATCAGAGATCTAACACAAGCGCCACAATAGCTGCTGTTACGGACTCGATGAAAGGTTGCTTTGTATGGATTTTACTTGCAGAGACTGCACCTTTGCTATTTTAAAAAGGCATATTTCCGATTAAAGTAAGCAGGAAATCTAGCATCAAAAAAGACTGCGCTGGATATATACAGTGGACGGCACATTAAGTACTCCAAAGTGTACAGATAAAACAGCAGCTCACGTGTAATAGCCTGCTAGATCACTTTGATACTGAAATTAACACGCTGAATATCCCAACTCCTCTATTTAAACGCTATAAGATAAAGAGTTTGCTAGGCAAAGGAAGACCAACTCATATCTAGTTCGCTTTCCACTATCCTGGCAGTCGCTTGACTTGTCCTATCCCCAAAACTATCTACTGTACCTATCCCCAGGTATTATTATTTTCTGGCAGAAATCTAGCCGATCTGGTCTCAATACAAACAAGACTTTCTGCTTCCACCGTCTGTCTCCCGAGGGAGCCTGCTCCACAAGTTTACTACATCAGAACATAAGAATTAGGAGCAGGATTAGGCCATTCAGCCCCTTGAGCCTGCCCCACCATTCAATAAGACCATGGCTAATCTTCTAATCTAACTCCTTATCTCCACATCCCTTAATCCCTTTACCCATAAGAAATCTGTCATTTCGGTCTTGAGAATATGTTCAAGGACTAACTGAGCATCTACAGCCTTTTGGGGGTAGAGGATTCCATCAATTCACTAACCCTCTGAGTGAAGAAGTTTTTCCTCAACTCAGTGCAGAAAGGCTGACCCCTAATCTTAAAACATTGAGCCCCTAGTTATAGTTTCTCCAACCAGGGGGAAACAGTCTCCCACTGTCTGCTCTGTTACTCGCTCACTCTGACGCTCAACCTCCCCTGGTTGCCAGTCAATCCACTGCTCAGCTAGATGGGATGCCTCATTGGCGTAACAGGGAAAAGGAAGGAAGGAAGGAAGGAAGAAAGGAAGGAAGGAAGGAAGGAAGGAAGGAAGGAAGGAAGGAAGGAAGGAAGGAAGGAAGGAAGGAAGGAAGGAAGGAAGGAAGGAAGGAAGGAAGGAAGGAAGGAAGGAAGGAAGGAAGGAAGGAGCGGGAGGAAAAGAAAGGGGAAAGACACCTTGGACGCTAAGCTGTCTGACTCACCCAGCTCCAATCGCGCCTCCTGCTGGCTGATCAGGGAGTGGCACTGACGGCGGTCATGGAAGAACCCACGGCCGAGACCGTCTTGCCCATCCGACTGGAGGTGAGGTGGAGGTGAGGAGCCTGCAGGGAGACACAAAGGGGGACAACAGACACAGACACACATATATATACAAACACACACAAACACACACACACACAGACACACACACACACAGACAGGAAACAAAAGAAACAAATTGGGAAAGAACACACACGCGCACACACACACACACACAAAGAAAGACGACGGTTTCAAGGACACATAAGGAAGGAACACAGGTGATTCAGCCCCTCGAGCCTGCTCCGCCATTCTATAACATTACAGTGGCTGATCTGTGCCTCAACTCCAATCGATGGAGTTGCCCTTGTGCATCAAAGAACAGTATCCCCCACCCACCAGCATCTGACAACGTAGCTACTTTCCTCCCCCTCGCCCCCAAAAATATGAAAAGGTTTCAAAGGTCTTTGGCCCCTCAATTAAAGACAAGTTTAATGGAGTTGTTACATGGCAAGCAGTGTCTTTACTTAGGGAGGAACTTAGGAGAAATATTTTCTCCTTCGCCTGTTCAAGGCTACTGATTGCAATCCATTGAAGTTAGGGGCCAAGCAAACGTCTATCTTCTCATTATCTCTCATCAAACCGGAGTGTCATTTCGTTTTAAGGTTATTCAACTTAAAAAATAATTGCCTCGTTTCATATAATTTTCTCCTCATAATGCATGAGGTCATCGCCGATGACTGTTCAGCTGTGGGACGAAAGCATTTAGCGTGGGACAATGCACATCATCTTATAAATATTAATAGGGGACCTAGGGATGAATCTTCCATTAAACTGTCTGCTGCTGTTAATAGTAAGATTTAATAGCTAGAAGAATCTTACTAATTATCCATTCCACCATCGCTGCACCGTATCCATACTGTACGTAAAGATTTGAGGGGGGGAGGGGGTTCGTTTGACATTTCCACCCCCCCCCCCCCCCCCCCCCACCACCACACTCTCTCTTTGCAAACACTGTCCCTCACCAAAGTGGGGAGGTGAGCGGTCTTAAGAGATACAAGGGAGAGGTCTATCAAACGGTAGAGAAGAGAATTGGGGTCAGACAACCTACTCAGGGTTTTGCAGCTCTTGGATAAGCTACAGGGAAATGCTACAACAGTAAACCCAGACTACCTGTCCGCTCCCTCCACTCAGCTCCATGTCCACCCCCCTGTCCACCCCCCCCCCCCACCGCTTGCTCACCCCAACATTGGCCTTGAGCCTCTCCGGAACTCTATCCCACAGTCCCTTCATCTCGTTCGCCTTCCCTCGCCTCCTTCAAGGCCCGTCTCCAGACCCTCCTCTACGACTGCGTCACCCTCCCACCCCCAGCGCTGGGTAAATTTGTTGGTGTTGTTGTTGCTGTTTCCTTCCTGATCAGAATTGGCTTCACTTTTGTGATGAACTGGTTCCTGAAAGTTCCAGCTGGAAGAGGAGCTTTGCTGGACAGGTATAATACTACTAAGAATCCTTGCATTTGATATCGCGGCTTTTCACATCTTATCGACGTCTCAAAGCGCTTCACAGGATATACTGTAAAGTGAATTGACTGTATATTCGTGGGCGAAATGTGGCAGCCAATTGCGCCACAGCAGCGTCCCCCACAAACAGTCGTGGATTGAAATGACCAATTATTATTGTGTTTGTTTTTGTTTTTGTGTGTGTGTGTGTGTGTGTGTAGTAAGGAAACTTGCCCAAGATTTGGCCCTGATCTGCCTGGATAGATGTCAATCAGTCACCTACTTGGAGTCACTTGATACGAGGTTGCCTCTGTTAAATGTCTGAACCACATTTGCTTTGTGAGACAGCATAGGAGTGAGTGATCTCAGGAATGAGGCCGCTTCAGTCAACAGTTTTGGAACTCGCTCAAAGACAGACCAACATACAGAGTTGGTCGAAGAAGGCACTTAAAGTCTTTAAATTCCCCTCCCGCACCCCATGTGAGTTGACTACTGTTAGGTCAAGAACCGTACTAAGTCTCGGTACTCAGTGAAAGAAAGTTTATACAGTGTACAACAATGAGTGTCCAAATTGGGTGTCCAAGTAGGCAAACCTTTCTATTTCCCAACGCCGAGCTTCAGTTTAACAAACAAAAATTCACAAGAATACTTTTGGTGGCCCACTTATATTGGTGTGGAGTGGTTTACCAGTTCGTACGCGGCCAGCTACATAATACCGGCAAATAATAATAACAAGACGAAGAATCCTTGCGTTTGATATAGCGACTTATCACGTCATTGAGACGTCTCAAAGCGTCTCACAGAATACATTTGGGGAGTGGCTGGGATGAACTGGTTGGTGGGTGTGGTTCTGTGGCTGTGAATTTTGCTGGCGGATGTGTAGGCGTCATAGAAAAACATGTCTGCAACACCGAGTGACTCGACCATTCAGAAAAATCAGTGGGTGTCAAAAATGCCTGGAAATTAAGACTGTTTTGCGTGTGAATCAGGCCCCGACACGGGCAAAAATCAAAAGTTTATTAAATGAGTACTCACAGGCATCCTCCTGGACTGGATAATGGAGCCCGGGGTATAAAATATACATCAGAAAAGAATGAGTGCAAAGGCGGCAGGTCATTTAACCCCTGTTTATCTCCATCTCTCCAACTTCACTTGTACTGAACCCTCATATGTGTGTTTATATATATATATATATATATCTGGAATACACACACTCACACAAACATGCACACATACACGCACAGACAGACACACACACAGACACACACGCATGCACACACTCACACACGAGCGCGCACACGATAGCAATATTTTTTTGGGGGGGGCGGCGGTGGGATTTTACATTTTATATCACACCTTATCCATATCATCGGCCAAACTTCTCAAAGCACTTCACAGGCTATCACTGTGTAAAGTGTAGTGACTGTGAGTGAGTCAGTCGGGGGCGAGGCCTACTTGTGCGTAGCCAGCATCTCACGCAGAGCGACCTTCGCTGTTGGTCGGAATGACAAAACCTGAACAGGGGAAACGTGTTGGCTTTTGGACGCAGGAAGAAAGTTAAGTTCCCTCTCACACCCGACCAGGAAAGCCACCCCTCGTTCCGTCTCTCAGCGTCAAGAACACCTTTCGAACCCTCGACGACACTTTTCGAGGAAATGCGGACCCTCGAAAGGAACGAGCCGGGGGGTGGGGGAATGGGGGGGGGGGGTGGTGCGGAATCAAAGGGACACTTACACGAGCTCTTGTGCTCCTTCTTCTTGACTCTCCTCCTCATCATGGTGGCACGGGGACTCATTGGGTGAGCTGTGCGGGACAGAGTGCTGGAGTTCTGAGAGCTGGCACCCTGCGTGCTGGAAGAGGCTGGCGAGTAAGTAGCTGGAACCAAAGCTGTGAGAGAGAAAGACGGAGAGGGAGAGAGACAAGATGAGATGATGATAATAATAATAATAATCCTGGTGTTTGATACAGCTCTTTTCACGTCTTCTAGACCAGTGGTTTCTCAACCTTTTTCAGTAATGTACCCCTGGTTAATTTTATCGTGTACCCCTCACCCAACCACATACACACACACCTCCCCAACCACCCAACCACACACACACACACACCACCCCACTCATTTCACTTTCATTTTATGACCAAGCTTTTCTTACATAACAAAATAACTAGCGACATACACATCCAGGGGAATAACAATTAAATATACAATTTGGAATAGCTATAAAACGCTAAATAAGAGAGCGAAATAAATCAATGTCCCGCCACCTGAACCCCCTGGAAGTCATTCTGTAACCCCTGGGGTAGGTACCCCTGGTTGAGAACCAATGGTCTAGACTGTGTCTCAAAGCGCTTCGCAGGATATACCGTAAAGTGAATTGACCGTATATACAGGTGGGCGAAACGCGGCAGTCAATTGTGCACAGTATATTCTGTGAAGCGCTTTGAGACGTTTAGAAAATGTGAAAAGGGGTTTATCAAGGATTATTATTATTATTATTATTTCCTCTCCTCGGTGTTTGAAAGCGAGGCATACATCAAAGTTTTTTTCCAATCCAAAACGAAAAAAAAAAGATTCATTATTCACTAAGGGTCCATCTGGAATGAAGTTGATCAGGCGTCAAAATATACCATTAACATAATTTATTATTATCGCCAAATTGCAACAAAATAAATGGTGTGAAATACAAAAAACATGTTAAAGCAGAATGGTGTGGGTGGGTGGGGGGGGGGGGGGGGGGGATGTGGGGAGGGGAGACATTATCCTATTCTGTTTGTCTTCAGACAGACACATACACACAGACACACAGATACACAGACCACATCATTGTCACGTTACTGTACATTTGCAGTATTCTGGGTTAGGTGGAGGGTTGCCTGTGTTCCAGGTAGGAGTCTTGCAGTGTCCTGGGTGATGTGTGTGACAGTAGTTGACACAAGGATCCCAGCAGTGATGGTGATCGCTCTTCTGAACCTTAACTATCCGTCCATCGGTTGGAGATTTGACAAGCAGAGATGGGTGGGGGGGTGGTGGCGGGGGAGTGGGGGGGGGGGGGGTTGGTGGCGGGGGAGTGGGGGGGGGGGGAGGGTGGGGAGGCGAGAGAAACGCAAAAGAACGTTAGCGGAAAGGAGGAGTCAATAATAATAATAATAAACCTTGCATTTGATATCGCGGCTTTTCATGTCTTATCGACGTCTCAAAGCGCTTCACAGAATGTACTGTAAAGTGAATTGACTGTGTATTTGTGGGCGAAACGTGGCAGCCGATTGCGTATGGCAGCGTTCCCCCCACACAAACGGTCGTGGATTGAAAATGAACAATTTTTATTCTTGTGATTTTTTGGGGAGGGATTATTATACAACAACATGAGTGTCTTTCAGGTCAGGAGGACATCCCAAAGCCGAGGGACAGATTGCGCACGACCGCAGCATCTTGCCTCTCGACCGCAACAACCTACAGGAACGCTCAAATCATCATCGTCAACTCCGGTCAGGTACCAAGCAAGGAAGCTCACTTTGACTTTTCAAGCAGGACCACACACCCTCACCCACGCCTCCCAACCCTCCTCCCGATTTAGCTTTAAGTGAAACCATTCTGGGAGCAATGGATGGGCTTGTAAAATGAGAACCAACCTGAACCTCCGTGCTATTTCTCCGCAAAATATGTACATTATTTTAGTTGGTGGGCGTTTGGCCCACAAACATACAGCCAATTCACTTTACAGTATATTCTGTGAAGCGCTTTGAGACGTCGATAAGACGTGAAAAACGCTATATCAAACGCAAGGATTATTATTATATTGGGGGCGGGGGGGGACGAGGACGAGAATTTTATCCAAATAAACACTGCAACGTACTCCACAATTTTGGTAGTAATTGGTACCAGAGGTAATGGAAGTGACTGGACCTTCTGTTCTATATATAACAACTAATTTATCGTGTAATTATCTCCCTCGGAAGCAGCCTTGAGCAAGCCTGCACACAGCGCCACCAGATTCAGAAATGCCATGCAGCGAGAGCCAACATTCCCTCCGTTTCTCTCTCTCACTCTGTCACGTTCTCTATTTGTGTACTTTCTTCACTCAACTCATTCTATAGTCCTTGTGTTCTTTGTACAGCGTCTTCTGGACGTCTCAAAGCCCCTCACAGAATGTACTATAAAGCGAATTGACCGTATATTTGTGGGCGAAACGCAGCAGCCGATTGCGCACAGCAGCGTCCACCACAAACAGGCGTGGATTGAAAATAACCGATTTTATTATTGTGTTTTTTTGTTAGCCGGATTATTATTAGACGTGTGTGTGTGTGTGTACTGGAGTAAGTAAAACTTATCCAAGGTTTCGCCCTGACCTGCCTGGATTCGAACACAGGTCTCACGCATGTAAAGGCGAGCGCTCTAACCACTGAGCTGCAGGAATCCTAAATGTATTTCTCTGCCATCTCTGTTTTACACTTTGTCTCCATCTCTCTCTCTCTCTCTCTCTCTCTCGCTCGCACTCTGTTTTAAGCAACCCAGCCGTTTGTCAGCTCCCTGGAGAAACTATTTGATGCCTGCAGTTTGTGTGATCCGTGGATGATTTTCAATTTTCTAAGCAGTGAGATTTCTCCTAATCTAAACACAGTGTGGACCAGGTAAGATGTGTAGTTTGATGTCTGGCTGAGTGATGATTTGGAGGGTGGGTGGGGGTGGGGTGAGTGGAACAATGTTGATCACTGACATCAATTGTGTCATTACTGTCCTGCGACGCAACCTTAGCATTAAAGATAACAGTCAAAGTTACAGGTCAAGCGTTGTGCTCGACATTGCAACGTAAAATGTAGGGATAATAACGTAGGTTTGTTGTATAACACGCTGTAGCTCAGCGGTTACAACACTCACTTCACAAGTGAGAGACCTGAGTTCAGTTCCAGGCAGCTCAGGGCGAAATCATGCGCACGTTTCCTTACTCCACACACACACACACACACACATGCGCCTGATAATAATCCCTCAAAAACACTATATTTAATTGGTTGTTTGAATCCACCACTGTTTGTGGGGACGTTGCTGTGCGCAATCGACTGCTGTGTTTGATATGTACAGTCAATTCACTTTACAGTATATTCTGTGAAGGGCTTTGAAACATCTAGAAGACGCGAAAAGCTCCAGATCAAATGCAAGGATTATTATTATTACATTATAATAATAATTGGGCACTCAATCCACGACTGCTTGTGGGACACCGATGGGCGCAATTGGCTGTGAAGCGCTTTGAGACGTCCTGAAATCTTGGTGAGGCACTATATCAAACGCAAGGATTATTATCAGGACAAACTTTGCGCGTCGAGATATGTGCTGTGAACTGGAGGGACTGGTTTCTGAAGAGCGTTGTGCGGTAACAGCTGCAGCTCTGGTGGGAACCTTCAATTAAAAACGCCTCCAACTGCAAGCTAGGGAGGGGAGAATTTTCGTGTCTCAAATTAAACATTTTCGAGGCAACCAAGCAAGATGGAATCTGCTGCAACAAAATGGGTAAGCAAACACTTTGCCTGAAAAAAAAATTTTTGATGATCGAGATTGGGTTCATTCGGGTTCAAGCGATCAAGGCACTCTGCAAAGTCTTGCAAATCAAGCCAAGGGTTCCCATCCATTTAAGATCGACTTGTTCTACAGTGCCTTAAATGAAAATGGTGGAGCTCCTGTAGCTCGGTGGTTAGAGCATTCGCCTTAACAAGCGTGAGACCCGTGTTCGAATCCGGGCAGATCAGTTTTCCTTACTCCACACACACACACACACACACACACACACACACACACACACAAACGTACACCTAATAATAATCCGTCCAAAAAAACACAAGAATAAAAATTGGTCATTTTCAACCCATGACTGTTTGTGGGGTACGCTGCTGTGCGCAATTGGCTGCCGCGTTTCACCCACAAATATACAATCAATTCACTTTACAGTATATTCTGTGAAGCGCTTTGAGACGTTGATAAGATGTGAAAAGCGCTATATCAAATGCAAGTATTATTATTATTATTATAGTTGTTTTCTTCAAGAGAAAAAGTGCTGTACAAATATAATTTTATTGTTGTTGTTGTAGTTGTTTGCTAATCTTGAATGTTTGGTTCATGGAGAAGTTGTAACACAGAACGTTATATGTCTATACAATTCATCCTTTCCTGGGGGAAGTATCAAGCAAAGAAAAAAGCGAGAAATATTAGCAAGCACTGATTCAAAATGAGGGTCTTCATTTGATCTACCTTCACATTACAAAATATATATTCAGTGAATTGCACAGCATAAGACTTTGTCCATCAACGTCTCGATAGCTGCAAGGACCGTATAATAATTACAAATCCAGATTTCCTAATGAGAAAAGATAATTCCTCTTTTACAAACGCAGCTGCCAACCCTCATCTTGTGGCTTCCTAATCCATCACAGCTCCCTGTGAGCGCCCAGCTCAAGAGATAGAGGAATGCGGCGTTTTAATATCGGGCACAAAAGCGCTCGGAAATCCCCAGATACTTAAAACTTTCAAGTAATTCCCTGCGGAAAAAAAACAAGGCTCTCTTTTAAAGCCCTGGGCAGAAAACTTTTACATCTCGTACAGTTTCGAAAAGGGATTATTGGCGTGATATGTTCAGGACCCTGTGAATCAAGGTATTAGTCCTACCTTTTAAAATAACTTAATTATTTATAGGATAGGGATTCTATTTAAGATTCTCCCCTCCACCTTCCCTTCCCCCACGCCCACCTAACCACCCCCCCACCCCCCCAAACCCTCTTTAAAAAAAAGATAATCCCAAACTCTGTGAGCTGGCAAACCTGAATGGGATTTGAGTGACATGAAGTTAATGAGGCTCTGATGTACTGAGAGCAACCCTGCGGAGAACAAAATAAAAAAATCCTTGACTGGTATTTGACTATTTTTGCTATCTTGCATTGGCTTCTGTGCGCAATCAGCTGCCGCGTTTCGCCCACAAACATACAGTCAATTCACTTTACAGTATATTCTGTGAAGCGCTTTGAGACGTCGATAAGATGTGAAAAGCGCTATATCAAATGCGAGGATAATTAGTATTATTATTATTAAAGGGAGGACGGTAGTCACATCGCAAGTCCAAACCCTTGAAGGAGGAGAGGGAGGGAGCGAGGCGAAGGGACTGTGTGATGGAGTTCCAGAGTGTGGGAGCAGAGAGACCTCGATAAGACGTGAAAAGGCGCGATATCAAAATGCGAGGGTTATTATTGTTTCTATGACTATTATTTGACCGACAGTTGACCGATGGCATTTTTTTTTTGTCTCGATGGGCATTTTTTAAGGACTTTGTGGGAGGGACTGATTGTGATTAACTGAACCTGCTGGAGAAAATGTCACCTCAGCCGAACTCTAGCGCTCGATCCACTTGGGATCAGTCCCACTCCAAAACTGCTGAGTTGCAGCAGCGAGTTGGGAATATCGGTTCCTGGGGCGATTCAGTTTAAATTATTATTACTCTCGGAGGCAGAACAGCAATGTTTCTCCCCCCCACCCCCCCCCCCCACCTCTCCCCCCCACACTCTCCCGTTCTCTCTCTCTCACTCTCTCTCTCTCTCTCTCGTGCGAGCCAAACAAGCTGTGGTGATCAGGATTATAATTGATAGAGCGAATAGCCACTTGTAGGCGACACTGGCATCAATCAATCAGTGTGTTCCAGTGCCAGGCAAACTGGTTTGGAGCTGGACTGTGCGTGCTTGGATTCTGAGGCTGTCGAGCCCTCGATCCACTTTTTGTTTAGGCAATAATAATAATGCTTTGATACACCGCCTTATCGCGTCTCTCTCTCTCTCGAGACAACAACGACATTTGTAGAGCGCCTTTCAACGTGAGAGGACGTCACAAAGACCTTCACGGAATATACCGTAAAGCGAAGTGACTGTACCTATTCTGGCGAAACGCGGCAGCCGATTGCACGCGGGGCAGCGTTCCCCGCAAACAGTCGTGGATTGAAAACGACCAAATTATTAGTGCTTTTTCCTTCTTTTTTTTAAAAACAAAAAACCCCCCCCCCGAATCTTAGCAAAAAATAATGCACGGCCAGAAATAAAACATGAAACTAATCAGAGGGACGTTGCTGGGGAATTATGTTTAGCCGTTCCTGTCGAGTGTTTGGTGTGTCGGCAGGCGCAGTACCTTGCTCTGTTGGTTTGAGGGACAGTCTGCTCTGATGGACTGGAAGGATCTCCAATTTGACGTTGTCTGTGGTGCTCGCCAGTAGCTGGGTGGCTTCCAGCAGTGAGCAGTGCTCTGTGCTGGTCCCATTGATGGACAGGATGTGATCCCCGACATGCAAAGCCCCACACCTGCAACAAACACAAACAAAGGCACCAAAATAACTCACCAGAATAACTCTCCAGTCACCCACCGGCACAAGCTTATTGTGGGATCCTCTCTCAACAACAACCACAACCACAACCACAATGACGACAACGACACCTTGGATGTATATAGCACCGTCCAAGCCGGACGGCATCTCAAAGCGCTTCCCAATAACGGATCGCGGGGCCGAGCCTGAGGGAGAGAGGAGTAAGAAGGGTGACCGAAAGCGCAGTCGAAAAGAAAGGTCTTTAGCCGAGACCTGAAGGTAGGAAGAGAGGGGAGTGGGGGTATGGGGGGGGGGGGGGGGGGGGTGGGGGAGGTGAAGGGAGTGAAGAAGGGAGATTCAGAGCCTCGGGAGCATAGTGGCTGAAGGCACTCTCCCATCCGATTGTCTCCTCTCCACGTTCCGGCCGTTACAGTTACTCTACAATCGGATTGGGTCCAACTGACGATTCCACTCCCTTCACTCTGCGGGCTCCTGCCTGCCCCACGGACTCATTCAGCTCACCCCACTATCGCTGGTCAGGCCTTCAGTATTTCTGCCCCCCCACCCCACCCACCCACCACCTTTCAGAGCTCCATCCCACAGCCCCTTCCGCCTCACTCCCTTCCTCGCCTCCTTCAAGGCTTGTATCCAAATCGTCCTCTTCACCCGCGCCTTCTAGTGTCTACTCGACAAAAAAAATACTTTCTTTGGCGCTGGCTGGGATGGGATTGTGATTAACAACAGCATGAATCATTCACGAACCAGATTTTTGACATCAAAATCGTTACTTGCAAAAAAGCAACGCGATATATTTTGCCAATAACGAACACAAGTTGATTTCCTTAAGGTTGGCCAATTTTGTGAGGCAAAATAACAGTCACTACACTTGACAGTGACAGCCAATGCAATGCTTTGGAGGTGTTTTGGTGTGATAAGGCGCTTTATCAACGCCAGGATTATTTCCATCCTTGTGGATCTTCTGTGGACCACTTCCAATTCATCTATCTTTTCGAGATTTCGAGAGAGAGACGAGAAAGAGTCCAAACGCTCTTTTTTTTTCAGTGTACATAATTGGCCTTATTGCACTATTATTTAAACGGAGCTAAGAGAGAAGGGCTTATCCTGTCTCAACTCAAGCTACAATAGCATCCATTGAACCGCTACCAAATTACAGAGACTATTAATGGCAATTGCCCAGATTAGCGGAGGCAGGCGACACTTTCATTTGTATTCTACTCCGCTGTGCGTTTTTCAGAAATTAAAAGCAGACAATAAAGCGTTTTAATTACTGAATGTGATAATGAGCCACGCACCGAGAGAATGAACAATCGCTCGAGTTTAGTATATTGAAAGACTCAAATTCAACGAGAAAATGTGACCTGCGTAACTGGGGCTGGAGTCTATCACACACACACACACCTACATTTAGTGAATTCTTCTGAAGTGCTTTGAGACGTCTGGAAGACGTGAAAAGCGCTACATCAAATGCATGGATTATTTTTACTGTATTATTATTATTATTATGACGAGCAGACTACGCTCCTTACCTCTCTTAAAATGGTACAACACGTAACACAGACGCAGTAAGATCGTTGGGACTTAGTATTCCACATATCAGGGACCCCGTTATTAACCTTTGTGGTAATACATACTGAAAATTAATGTTCTCAGAATACATTTACATTTCATATAAAGGTCCAATTATAGAGCAATGTGCAGTGAGCTTCCTCTCACTGAAACACACTGTTCTGTATTCTCAATGCTAAGCTTCAACGTGTACATTTCCTGTAGCCGGCAGTTAATTCGCTCGACAGTATAACCTGTGAAGCGCTTTGGGACGTCGACAAGATGTGAAAAGCGCGATGTCAAATGCGAGGATTATTATTATTACTGTGTGTTTTTTATTATTAACCTGTTTAACCACTTGCCCTTGAATTGAAACATCAGCGGCAGGGCGGGGCGGGCGGTGGGGGGGGAGGACAGAGCTAAAGGACATCAAGTCAATCAACTTGCTCCCTTTGTAACAGTGTTAGAGATGGCGTTGACAGCCAGGCCAGCCCACCAGCTGGAGGTGTAGTCATGCAAGGACTATCGATCTCGGAGGGAAGACAGACTACAAATGGAAGTAGGGCAACGATGGGAGAGTTCCAGTCTTGCGAGGCGGGGGCTGTGCTCAGGGACACTCCAACAAGAACTTTATCGCCCGCAGATCTGACATTTTTTCAAGCCCAGCTGCTATTTTTTCTCTCTCTCTCTGTCTCTCTCACACTCTTTAGCTCCAGTACAACGAAAAGGACAAGCTTGCTTGCGTTCTGCGCAAACTCGGGGATAAATAAAGGTCACAGCACCAACACACAACGTGAATAAAGTTCCAGAACGGGGTAGAAAACGCGGTAAATAACGATAGTAATAAATATTATTATTATTGTTTATTTCCGTGAAGCCGCTTTGAGACGTCTAGAAGACATGAAAAGCGCTATATCAAATGCAAGGATTATCATTAATGTATTATTATTATTACACAGTACCCAATCACCTCTTCGAGACGCCTCAGAGCGCTTCACAGAACACAGACGGTAAAGTGAAGTGTAGTGACTGTGTTTTTTGTGGGCACAACATCCCCCCGAAGATTCCTAAGCCCTGGGAAGTCCTTCAAGAACTCTTGCCACCACCCAGAAACGGTTCACCACAAACAGAGAGAACTTTCTCCTATCCCAGAAACAATGTAAAAATAATATTAATAATAATAATAATCCTTGCATTTAGTACAGCGCTCCTTACGTCTTCTGGTCTGCGTCTCAAAGCGCATCACAGTACATACTGTAAA
Source organism: Hydrolagus colliei (assembly GCA_035084275.1). Taxonomy (NCBI): domain Eukaryota; kingdom Metazoa; phylum Chordata; class Chondrichthyes; order Chimaeriformes; family Chimaeridae; genus Hydrolagus; species Hydrolagus colliei. The sequence continues at coordinate 1,694,527 of CM068753.1, forward strand.
GTGAATTGACTGCATGTATTTGTGGGAGAGCGAAACGCGGCAACCAATCGTCCCTCCCACAAACAGCCGTGGATTGAAACGACCATTTGTGACTCCGAGTCCCCAATGGCCAATCGATTTTCCAACACAGATTCAAGCTTAGAAGTAAAAAATATTGTTTCTCTTTGCGTGACGACGGGTTTAATCATCGCGCGATATAGTGCACAGTTTGTGATAAGACGTGTCAAGCGACTGCCTGGAGGGATTATCTACGTTTCTTAGATTTTGTTGTGGGTGGTGGGGGTGGGGGGGGGGGAACCTTACCTGTCCACAATGCTGGCGGGTTTGATTTTATCGATAACTATGACTTGTTTGTTACGGTGCATTCCCGTAGACAGGGAGATGCCCAGAGTGGAGCCAGGAGACTTGGCTATTTCCACCAGCAAAGGCCCAGAGGCGTTTGTCACCGAATCTGTGAAGGTGAAGAGAAATCGTGTTCAAAACGCCAACCCGTGTAAATCTCTACAGAGCTTCCCTCTCCCCACCCACCCACCCACCCACCCACACCCCCCCACCCCCCCCCAACCAACCACCAAACCCTCCCCACCTCAATCCAACTCAACAAAAACAACAACTTGCACTTATAATGCACACTCTGCGCCAGGTAGCGTCTCGAAGAGTTGAAATATTTCAATAAAAGACCTCAAAATAATGGAACAAACAGTCGTGGATTGAAATGACCACATTTATTATCGTATTGTTTTTTTGGAGGGATTATTATTAGGCGTGTGGAGTAAGGGTTATTAGGCGTGTAATTTCAGGGTTATACCCCCTCTGAATCCACTTTACCAACAAATCCTGCAAAAGTCCTTTGACACATCCTCTCCATCCTGAAAACCACTACATTAAATGTAATTATTATTCAGATTAATATCAATAACAAATTGTAGACAAGGGAAATTCACCCATTTATCTTTACTTGGGAGTACGGGCTAGCAAATAAATCAATCTAAGTGGGACCCAACGTTCTTATTTTTCAGCTACTCTATCATCTAAAAATTTATTTACCAGGATTTCTCTAAGATTTGTTAGGTATGTGGAACGATATCACGACTTTTTGGTCACCCTGTAGCGTATAATAACCAGATGCAATCCCCGGGAGAGCGAGTCGGGCTGAATATTTTGGCTCGTGGTGATCTGCGAGATGACACTACTTTCCATATTCATCGGGCTGGATCCATTATCCCTGATATCTGTGCGATAAGTCAATCCTGTGTTGTTTATTTTCCCCGCTGTCTCAGCAGCCAGTTTCTGACAACACTGCAGTCTAAAAAAAAAAGTCGCAAGGCTGGAGTGGAACTGCCGTTTACATTTAGAATAATCAGATATAGATTGGTACTGCAGCATGCCAACAGTATTGGAATGAGTTGCTATAGGTAAATCCTGCAAAATGAGAATGGAATAATGATAATCCTCGCATTGGATACAGCGACTTATCACAGAATGTACTTTAAAGGGGAGTTGACTTGTACATATATATATAGATATATATATATATTTTTCGTGGGCAGAATGCGGCAGCCGATTACTCTTTGGAAGCTGGCTGAGAGCCCGAGACTGGAGCGGCAGGGAACAACGTTTTGTGGCGTTTCGTTGAAGTCAAACGCTTTTGTTGTCGGGATAAGTGTCTATTTCATCTTCCTCCTCAGTTCCCCGCTCAATGCGTTCGATTCAAACCCGAACCTGAACTAATCAGCCCCTTCTCGGCACGGCACGAACTCACGAGGAGACGAGGCGGGAGAGAACAAGGCGAGATTGTTCCATCGGGCCAATCGTTAGTGTCCACTAAAGGACACTTCTCTTTGCCTGGGAACTGTAGATCAACAGGATCTTTTGGTCGGAGGCAAAGTGAGAGCGCTTAGCAAAGATTCATCTGCCCCGTAATCTGTCAGAGGGAGATGGATCTGGGAGGAGATTCAAAGACATTATCTCCCAAGTAGATTCTCAGAGCCCTATCTCTTTCCCCATTTGGAGGTAGGGATTATTTGTTGCGGTACTTGTACTCATCGAGACAAGGGATCTTATCAGACTTTGAGGTGGGAGGCTTGGAGGTTGCAGCCTGGGTAGGTTTTGGTAGTTGAGTTTCTACCTTTGAGATCTACCTATGAGAGACCGCATATCAAGCTATCCAATGCCTCTACTCTGAGGCTGTGTCTCCATGTTCCACCCCACCATTGGCAGTCGAGCCTGCAGCCTCTCTGCACCCCCATCCCACATCCCCTCGCCTCACTCCCTCCCTCGCCTCCTTCAAGGCATGTCTCAAAATCCTCCTCTTCAACCGAGCCTTCAGCCACCCTCCTACCCCCACCCTCCCCACCTTCCACCCCCTCCAATGCTTGGGCCCCCAGCTCGGGCCCTAATCCATGACCGTCCAGCACCTCGGGACGTCCTCCCGACGTGAAAGGTGCTGCGTACATGTCCATTGGTATGGTATTGGAGTAGGGATTCCAGCTCACGAGGGGGACAGTTCAGAGTTGATGATGTTACCCGGAGAGAGTGGGGGAGTATTGGGAATAAGCCACCCAGGGAATTAGCGGAGGTTGATTGGGGGCAATCGGTTATCTATTTTGGTGATGATTGCAATTCAGAGGCAATTGACCAATAGATCAATAAGTTGATCAATAAATCACTCGATCAATAAATCAGGATAACTTCTATTTCCTTAAAAAGAAACTTTTAAGAGACTCCCTGGAAAGACACAGGGGCCCGTTCAAGTCTTGTACATTCCCGTGACCAGAGTCGAGGTGATGGAGCTCTAACAGTGTTCCAGTAACCTTGCTTTCATTGGTTTTTTAAAAAAATATATAAATCAGATTACATACTGTTCCTGGAGGTTTCGTGCTTGGCAGAAGTTGCTGAATAGATTTGGCGTTCTGTTGTTCTGCTCTGTGAGAGCCTCTTTATTGAGCATTGTGTCCAAGTGAAAGGTAATCACACATAATAATCTCGGCTTTCTTTGTGCAGAGAAATCCATCGATCTCAACCTCAGAGAAGGCAGAGATTACTCTAACTACTCGTCATCCTCTACCATCCTGTATCCTCCTCTCTGACCCCCTCTTCTCTCCCCTCTCTCTTCCTCTCTCCCTTCGCTGCCCCCTCTCAACCCCCCACTCCTCTCACCCCCAGTTAACAATGGACAACATATTATTTGTTCAATGCTGTGTTGCAGAGAGAACGACACTATGTGAAGGACGCAGTTTGGTGGGGGTGAGGGCTAGTGGTGTGGGGGTCAGATTTTGCAACAAGAATAGTGGGGGAGAAGAGATCAAGACCAGCATGCAAACAATTCACATGACGTAATACAGTATGCTTGTAAAGGGGCCACACATACACCTAAAACCTTCCCCCATTATCTGCTAAGCGACGATAGACCTCTCAGATACTGCAACCCAGCAGACTGCCACATAACTCGGGCAAGTTTCCTTACTCCACACGCCCGATAATAATCCCTCAAGAGTAAAAAAACACCCCCCAATAATAAATGGGTCATTTTCAATCTACGACTGTTTGTGTGGGGGGGGGGGAACTTTGAGGTATGTGCGATTGGCTACCGCATTTCGCCCACAAATGTACAGTCAATTTGCTTGACCGTATATCCTGTGAAGCGCTTTGAGACACAGTCTCATTGCACACCAAACTCAAGGGTTTTACTATTTACTGTTGTACAAGCCTCCAGCCTCCCAATATTTGCCGATTGTGCAGCGGTTTGCCGATGGCTCGCTCGCCCGCCATCACCCCCCAACACTTACCCATGATGGTGACGTCGTATTCCATCTGGAAGGCGGCCTCCTGCCCACACTGCCGGATGATGGTGAGGGCGTCCGAGTGAGTGACATTGTGAAGCGCTATCCCATCCACACTCAACAGCCGGTCTCCAACTTTGAGCGTTCCCTCCCA
>CM068753.1:1698662-1781371 GCA_035084275.1 Hydrolagus colliei
GGCGTCCGCCAAGTGCTTGGACGCCATCATGAGCACCAGGCACGAGATGCTGCAGGAGTTCTACAAGACCGTGTCCCCGGCCCTGATCAGCAGATTCAAGGAGAGGGAGGAGAATGTCAAAGCGGACATCTTTCACGCGTACGTCTCTCTCCTGAAACAGACTAAGCCGGTCCAGAGCTGGCTGCAGACAGCGGATGCGCTGGAACAAGGCGGTATGCCTCTTAGGATGCTTCAGAACCAAGTGAGTATCGTGCTGTAGTCACTCCACCTGATTATAACGTCTCTTTTCGCTGATCCTTTCCCCGAGGAGCGGAGGGTGGGGTGGGGTGCGGGGTTGGGGGGTGTAAAGAGGTTCACCTTGTTACACTCTCCCTCCCCCCCCCCTCCCCACGTTGTCTCCCTTCACCTTTGTGGAAGGTCCCCAGCAAGATTAGTTGATGGCATTCGCACAGGTGGAAGGCAGCTCACGTTCCACCGACTCAAGACAGCAAATGGAAGAACATGGATGTTTCACAGCTGTTCCTCCCAAACACACACTGAATCCTCTTTGAGCCAACCTGAACTATTGAGGAGATGTGCCAACTGAGAACACCACGCCTGTGTTTTCCTCAAGAGATTATGATAATATTTGAGGCATCACAGACACTGTTACCACATACGAGGGTTTTAATGGGGTGTGGTCGCTGCAGTGTTTTTTTTAATGAACAAATATTACGCGAGGGAAGTTAAGTAACTCGTTGCTCTTTCCGCATCTATTTATTGTGTAGGTGCCCAGTATAGTCAAAGCCTTGCACAAGCAGCTTAAGGAGAAGAGTATGAAGACACGGCAAGGCTGTTTCAACCTGCTGACCGAATTGGCAAATGTCTTGCCGGGAGGCCTGTCTGAGCACGTTCCAGCGTTAGTACCAGGTACGAATATAAGATCTAGGAGCAGGAGTGGGCCACTCAGCCCCTCGAGCCCGCCCCGCCATTTAATAAGAATGATGAGCAAACCTCAGCCCCGACAGTGAGAGCTGGTACACAATAAGAAAGTTAAGGGTGGAGCGTTAGGATCCGGTTCAGATCATAATCCCTCAAAAAAACAATAATAAATTGGTCATTTTCAACCCATGACTGTTTGTGGGGGACGCTGCTGTGCTCAATTGGCTGCTGCGTTTCACCCACAAATATATACAGTCAATTCACTTTACAGTATATTCTGTGAAGCGCTTTGAGGCACCGTCTGGAAGACTCTTCCTTCAGTTAAAAGGCTGTAGATAGCACCTGCGATTGGCCTGGGCAAAGTGTCCAGGTTGGCCTATATACAACAACAACAACAGCAAAATGACATTTATAGAACGCCTTTCACGTCGAGAGGACGTCCCAAGGCTCTGAACAGCCGGGTCGGAACCCAGGCAGGGGAGAGGGGCAGGCTACAGGGAAGGAAGAGAGTTGGGAGGGCAGCAGAAGGTACGGTCGAAGAGGAGGGTCTTGAGACCAGTCGAAGGAGGTGAGGGAGGAAGCGAGGCCAAGTGGCTGAGGGATGGAACTCCAGAGTGGGGGGAGCAGAGAGGCTGAAAGCCGGTCGGGGGACACGGAGCAGACCAAGTGTATAGTCTGGGAAGGGAAAGGCTCATTGTGCAGAGCGTTTGATTGTTTTGTTCAAACCAACTTGTCTTGTTCCTCTCCGTGTTGCCCCCCCACCCCCACCCTCCCCTCCCCCAGGCATTGTTTACTCCCTGACGGACAAGTCGAGCACCTCCAACATGAAGATCGACGCTTTGTCTTTCTTGCACGTCATCCTGTGCAGCCACCCACCGGAGATATTCCACCCGCACATCAACACCCTGCTGCCCCCCACCGTGGCCTGCATCGGCGACCAGTTCTACAAGATCACCTCCGAAGCCCTGCTGGTAACTCAGCAACTGGTGGAGGTCATCCGCCCGCTGGACAAGCCTTGCTCCTTCGACGCCAAGCCTTACGTGAAGGATCTGTTCAGCAGCACCCTGAAGAGGCTGAAAGCGGCCGATATAGACCAGGAGGTGAAGGAGCGAGCGATAGCCTGCATGGGGCAGATCATCTGCAACCTCGGGGACAGCCTGGGCGCGGACCTGAATCCCACCCTGCAGATTTTCCTCGAGCGGCTCAAGAACGAGATCACCAGGCTGACCACCGTCAAGACCCTGACCCTGATCGCCAGCTCCCCCCTGAAGATCGACCTGCGCCCCATACTGGGCGAGGGCGTGCCCATCCTGGCCTCCTTCCTGCGCAAGAACCAGCGGGCATTGAAGCTCAGCACCCTGGCTGCTCTGGATATCCTGATCAAAAACTACAGCGACAGCCTGAAGCCCATCATGATCGAGTCGGTCTTGATGGAGCTACCGTCGCTGATTGGGGAGAGCGACATGCACGTCTCCCAGATGGCCATCACCTTCCTGACCTCGCTAGCCAAGGTCTACCCATCCTCGGTCTCGAAGATCGGTGGCTCCATCCTGATGGAGCTCTTCAACCTCGTGCGCTCGCCCCTGCTCCAGGGGGGAGCGCTCAACGCCATCTTGGACTTCTTCCAGGCCTTGGTGGTGTCCAAGACCGCGAACATGGGCTACATGGAGCTGCTCAAGCAGCTGACGGGGACTATCTACTCGTCCACTCAAGCAGGAGGCTCGGTGGTCTTGCACAAGCAAGCCTACTACTCGGTGGCCAAATGCGTGGCCGCGCTGACCTCGGCCAGCCCCAAGGACGCCAGCACTGTAGTCAGCCAGTTCGTCCAAGACGTGAAGAACCCCAAGTCATCCGATTCTGTCCGCTTGCTGGCTCTGCTCTCCTTAGCCGAGATAGGCCGCACCATGAATTTGAGCGCTCAGAAGGAACTCAAGATGGTCATCCTGGAGGCCTTCTCGTCGCCCAGCGAGGAGGTCAAGTCGGCCGCCTCCTACGCCCTGGGGAACATCAGCGTGGGGAACCTGAACGAGTACCTGCCTTTCATGCTCAAGGAGATCGGCAGCCAGCCCAAGCGGCAGTACCTGCTGCTGCACTCGCTCAAAGAGGTCATCAGCTCCTCGTCAGCAGATGGCTTGAAACCCCACGTACACGACATCTGGGCGCTACTGTTTAAACACTGCGAGTGCACGGAGGAAGGGACTCGAAATGTGGTGGCCGAATGCCTGGGCAAATTAACCCTCATAGACCCGACCCACCTCCTGCCCCGGCTGAAGAAGCAGCTCACGTCAGGTACGTAAGGCGACATTCGATTATCCTGGCTCGTATATGAGAATGGATGGCACCCATAAATAATGATGATAATAATAATACCTGCATTTGATCGAATGTCTTATCATCTCGTATAGGGTAAAGTAAATCAACCTGTGTATTTTGTGAGCGAAACGCTAATTGCGCACAGCAAATAATGTTTTAAAATTACTTATTGTTTTGAAGATGGATCACTACTTTCAGGAGAGCAATGGTAATTGATGGTGGGGGAGGGTGGTGGTGGTAGAGAGGGAAATAAATTAGAATATCACTGTAGATGTGCAGCCTGTAGATGTACCATTGCTGTCTGATTACCAATTCCTCCCCCATGGAAAGGCATCTAGATGCTGATTGATGCTAATGCGCTTACACCCTAGTTGAGTTAGGAATTTTACAAGTGGTAGATTGAGAACTCAATCCCACGTCCCACCTGCCCACATCACACAGACACAAAGGCGCACACACACACACAGCTGTACGTGGGAAGGGTAATAATGGAATGATAATAATAATCTCTGCATTAGATATAGCGCTTTTCACGTCTTCTAGACGTCTCAAACTCTTCACAGAATATACTGTAAAGTGAACTGATTGTGTGTGTATATATAAATATATATATGTGTGTGTATGAGTTTGTTTCAAGATGTTCAGTTGACAGTTTGAAACTATTATTTCCGCAGGTTCAGCGTTTGCACGGAGCACGGTGGTGACTGCTGTCAAGTTTACGATCTCAGATAATCCCCAAACCATTGACTCGCTGCTGAAAGCTTGTATAGGTGAGTTTCCCCAACCATCCCGTCCTTCTCCAAAGCTACATCTTTCTCTCCTGTGGCGCTATCCAACTCTGAAACTCCCTCCGTCCCTCTAACCCTCCCCGCCTTCCAAATCCTACTTAAAAGACCTTCCTTTTTGATGGGGCTTACGGTCACCTCTCCCCCTCCCTCCCTCACCCCCCCCTGGCTCCGTGTCAGACTCCGCCACTGTCCAGTGCTCTGCGTCACTACTACCCCTCGTGAAGTTCGCTGTGTAAATACCAATTGGAGTGAGTGTTTGCTGCTGGTATTTGATGACGTCCGGCTCTGTGGTCGCACTCCCTTTCTCAGGAGACTTCTTACAAACTTTGGAGGACCCAGACCTGAATGTTAGGCGTGTGGCTTTGGTGATGTTTAACTGTGCGGCTCACAACAAACCTTCACTGATCAGGGACCTGCTCGAGACTGTGCTCCCTCATCTGTACAACGAAACCAAGATCAGAAAGGAGCTCATCAGAGAGGCAAGTGCATCCATCTCTCTCTCTCTCTCTCTCTCTGTCGCGTTTCACCCACAAAATATCCAGTCACACTTACTTACACTTACAGTAAATTCTATGAAGCTCATTGAGACGTGTCAGTGAATTGACAAAGTGCTAAATTCAAATGCAATGAATATTATTAATAACTTGATTTTAAGGGAAGCGAATGGCAAATTGGGTATACGTTTGCCTCAACTCTAAACCATCCTCACCCATCCCAATCCAATCCGATAAACTTCCTAACGGTAACATTTTGTATCATCATCCCCCGGTGCTGACACGAAGCTCTCGGATTTCTTTACAGGTGGAAATGGGACCTTTCAAGCACACGGTAGACGACGGGCTTGACATTAGGAAAGCCGCCTTTGAGTGCATGTACACACTGCTGGACAGCTGCCTCGACAGGCTGGACATCTTTGAGTTCCTGAACCATGTGGAAGACGGCCTGAAGGATCACTATGATATCAAGGTAAAGTGGGATTTACAACCCCTACTCGATCCGTTTGTGTTAAGTCTGTGCGAAGACTAGGTTTCTTTTGTGCACCAGTGGCAGCCTGTACATCTCTTCTCTGGGTGAACCTGGAAAAATTAGGAGTAAATTAGTGAGTAACTGATTTACTGGAGTTACGTTCACTCAGAACCAGTTTAACTTCTCACTTCTGAACCTGAATTTGTCCACGGTGGGGAACGAGTGTTTCTGCCGCCCGCCTCAGCAGCGCATCAACATTAGCTTGAATGTTTTGAGCTGAATAAGCGATTTTTCCTATCCTTCGCCAACCGCGAGTGTCAATTTGGTTTCCTGGTTGCGGTTGATCGTGACCTCTGTTTCTCGCCGTCTTGCAGATGCTAACGTTTATCATGCTGGCTCGCTTGTCCACGGTCAGCCCCAGTGCAGTGCTTCAGAGGCTGGACCGGCTGGTGGAACCACTGCGTGCAACCTGCACCACAAAGGTTAGTGAGCTCTGCCCCACCATTGGCGCTCAGGCCTTCAGCCTTTCTCCACTCCCCACCACTGCATCCCGCATTCCCTTCACCTCGCTCCCTCTCCTGCCCCTTTCAAGGCACATTTCCTCTTCGGACACTCTCCCCCTCTCCTCCTGATCCCAACCCCCCAATCTCGGGTCCAAATCCCTGGCCGTCCGGTGCCTTGGGAACGCGTAAATGTCACGCGTCAATATGCAAACCTCGTCAGGGGGTTAATATTCCCGTTTCTTCGCGCCCTGTCCAGGTGAAAGCCAACTCTGTGAAGCAGGAGTTTGAGAAACAGGACGAACTGAAGCGTTCGGCAATGAGAGCAGTGGCGGCCCTGCTCACCATCCCGGAGGCCGAGAAGAGTGCTCTGATGGCAGAGTTCCAGTCGCAGATCCGTTCCAACCCGGAAATGTCAGCCATTTTTGAAAGTATTCAGAAGGACACCACCTCATCCAGTAGTACAGAAACAATGGACCTCAGTTAAAAAAAATATCAAAACAAGTAAAGCAAAAAAAGGATCTGAACAAGATGCCTTGGCTTCCTACCTAACTCCTGTGTGAAATGTTATTTATACCTTACCCCCTTTTTTTTGGTGTGTGTTTTTTGCAGTATATATTTACCTCATTTCAATGCTCTTGTTCTGGTAGATGGGACTGTCCAGTTCAGGGCTGCCTTTGCATGAGTTTTATTTCTGGATGTAGTGTTGATTCAAAATACAAAGACTAAACAAACGCCCCCCCCCCCTCCCCCCCACCCCCGCATTCCCACACACACCCTGCCGCCGCTGACCTCTCCTAGGGATGGGAGGAATGAATGGTTTGCAAGTAAATAGAGAGTGAAAATCTATTCAAATTTCAGCCACAAAATAAGACAAGTCAATTTACTTTATAGTCTATTCCGTGAAGCACTCTGAGGTACCTCAAAGACGTAATAAGTCACTGGATCAAATATAAAGGTTACTATTGTTAAATTTGGGTTTTGCTGAACAAGATTGCGGATTCTCAGTGTCGCGTTCGTAATATAATCCTTGAAACACGGGGTTTAAAGTGTGCATCGAACGCGCCCAGCTATATTTGTCAGCTGTAAACCCTCACTATCCCTTGGTTGCTGCGTGTTATGTGACCTGCGGCAGACAGCTAGGCCAAACGATAGGTATTGACGGTCCAATCAGCATCCATCCAATCACATTCAGCACAAAACCCACCCACATGGAAATTGGAATGGATTTTCAATAGGTCACAACTGATGCTAAATCACTCTCCCTTTACTGATAGCCGTTCAGTGTTCATAACAGCAAGGCCGTACTTGTGACAGGCATCACCGCTAGCTTTGATGACAGGACAGTAAGCCAAACTGCAGCCATTTTCTGTCTGCACTTTCCTGGGCGGACGAATGGACAGGCAAGGGGGTAATTATTGTCACATCTCAGTCTAACCCAACAGGGACGGGAGTGATTCATTTATAGTAACAGTACCATGTTTAATTTTGGACCAGACTTGACAAGTGTAAGTGAATGTGTAATCGGTCTTCCCACGAGGTTGATGTGACCCTCGACTCCACAGCAGTCAAAACACCAAACGGTTGGAGCGAATGAACTCAAAATTGAGTAGATTGGACAATCCAACTGCTGCCCTTCTCCTAGATTGTACAACTATTGCTTTCTCTACTGGTATTAAGTGATATTAAGGTGATTTATCAATCTCACGAGCAGACTAGGACAGTGCACAGCAGCTAAGCCCATTCCACCCTGAAAATCAGACTTAAAAACAACTGACTTGACAAAGTGCCAATAAATTTGAAATAAAAGCTTCCATTTGGTATAGATTCTTATCTAAACAAAAACTGATAGCAACGGGTTAGTTGAAGACAATTACAGGTAGAACGTATGCATATTTACTATTGATGGTACCTACTTTTTCCCCTCCCCCCACCCTCCGCTCCCCACATTAAAAAAAAAACTAGAAGCTGTGAAAGTATATCACTATAATACTTTTTGTTTTTATATCAGTATAAATGAACTGACGAGTTGACAAATTAGAATACAGGTTGAACCTGCGAACAAGGCAGGATTCCCATTGTGTAGTGCAATCCCGATCAGGTTGAATGTTTGTAGAAAGACAGAATGTCTTCCAGGGTTCCGCTCTGCTTTCCTGAACCCGGTTCCGAGTTGCCTCGCGGCGTTGTCTCTGATGTTTGGTGCGACGGCTGGTCTGGTCTCCACCGAGGCCCAGTCGCCCGGGGGGATTGCGTGAATTGGCTCCTTGCCCTGCCTCGGTCCGCTGGTTTTTTGGAGTCGCTGTAATAATCCGAAGGGGGCGCAAACTCGGACGGCCTCTCGTCTTGGGGGTTTGCGTTTTGCCCAGGCCAGCGTCCGTACATCTCTGCAACTTTTGGGGGGGTGAGGGGATGCGGGGGGGGGAGCAAGAAAAAAGGGTAAAAATCATTACCAAATCTTTACTGGACCTGGGTAGTTGCTTCTTCAGTAAATTGAAAACTTGAATGCAAACTTTTACACGAAAATAAAAAGTCCAGAAAGAGTACTTTTTGTACGATCGAGATCAGATTTAAAAAGTCGTCAAATAGCTCTGTAGCCAAACTGAGCAATCGCTTCTTTTATACAGGCACTTAACAGTTAACAAGTCACTTGCAGATCACGTCACCTGTGGTATTCTGACATTACCTCCGCTAGCCAGGCTCGCCTATCAAGAGACGACACTCCTTAGCAAACTACAAAAGGGGGATAGCGATGCGTTTATTTACCCAGTGAGCAACTCATGTTTTCTTGTACCGTAAACGTGTATAAACTCGATCAGGATTGTACCTACTGGTTTGGCAGCCTGATACCCAACACTTTCTCCTTCCCGGTTTACCTTTCTCTCTGTCCCATTCCCGAACGTGCAGTAGACCAAAATTCGAGTCCTTCCGTTCTTGTACGACCACCTCCACCTTGTTCCTGGCTGCGGGGGTTTCTGTCTGAGGTACGTTTGGTTCCAAAGTCGTTGCCGTTTGTCCCAACAGCTCAGCCTCTCCTCCTGCACAAGGAAAGGATTAGCGCGAGTGACACACAACTGAGGAAACCCTTTTACTGAATTAAAAACCAAATGCAATTAAGATAACTCCCCATTAACTCAAAGCACTGCATACTTTATAAGTTGTTGGTAATCTGGTTGACTTATCGTTATAAGCAAATACATGAGCTAATTAATTATACATACAAGAAACTTCTGGTGAACGTGAGAGTTAAATAACCAATTAAAGTTGTCAGTCTCGCTCCCCCAGGTGAGAGGTTAAAGCGAATCCCTCCCCAAAAAATTACTTACATTTTTTTTACTAAAAATTAAGATTGAACCATTCTGTGGCGATAGGCTGGCTCTCTGCATCACTGAGCCACAGGAATGTTTTTAACCAACACGGCATCACGGCATCGCACTATTACCCAAATCACACAACGTTTGAGACAATGTCGTGGATCTCTTAAATCTCGTCTCGCTCTCCCTCCCTCAAGCTTCCTGCAGCCAACCATTCATTCCCCTAGCGACACAAACACTTGCTCACACACCTTCGTTGTTCTCTGCAGGCAACTCGGAATCTTCTTCAACTCCTTTCAGTTTCCTCATCTTTCTCTGACGAATCTTTGCCAGCCTCGCGTCTAACATGCTTTTCCGTTTCTCCTTCAACTTCTCTCGCTTGTTTCTCTGATCCATCGTCTGTTGTTACACAAAACACAAGGAATTCAGGCTCCTACTCCAGCCTGGAAAGTAACAACTAAACAGATTGAGCCCAGGACTGCCATGCGCTCAGCCAGTGTGGACGGACATCTAACACTGTTGTCTGCTTCACTCAAAGGTTTCTTATCAGTCCATCTCTACCTAGCAATTCGAGAGAGCGCTTGCCAATAACTAATAATAATAGTGATCCTTGCTTTTGATATTAGGGCCTCATCACATCTTCGAGACGTCTCATCTCAATTCACAGGATATACTGTAAATTGGAGTGGCTGTACACTTTGTGAGCAAAAACACAGCAGCCTATTGCACACAGCGGTGTCCCACAAACTGGATTGAGCCACCAATTTTTTTTTGTGTGGGAGCCTATTCTTAAAGCAAAGAACAGGATGTAAGTAAGGTTGCTGTTCAAACAAAACATCTAATAAGTCGGGACTGAACTTGAAAAACAATGAGGTGTTTAATATTAAAGAGATTTTCTTGGCAATATTGATTTTTAAGAGACATTATCAAATCAATAATAATTCTTGCATTAGATATAGCACTTTTCACATCTTCTTGACGTCTCAAACAAGTGATGCAGAATTTTGGCTTATAAAAGGGGCCTTCATTGATCTGGTAGCCCATGGAAACATTACCTAGCCAAGTGGCTCCTCACCATATGCAAGGAAAAGGCAGCATTTCTGTCTTTGGGAGTTGCCAAAGTTTAAACCTGCTCCTTCCAACTCAAAACAAATGCACATCACATGTATCTGTGGAGGGTACCTGCTCTCTCAGCATATCCAGTGTTTCAATCTGTTTCTTCCTGGCGCTTTCTTCACGAGCGAAGGCATAGTAACCCACACCCATCTCTCGAGCCTCTGGAAAAACATTGAGTTAACGGAGAGTGAGTCCCTGGCTATTTAACGTCAGCTCACTGGGCTCCGTTACCACGCTTCAACAACTTCCACTTCGGTGGTGGAAGCAGATGCGATAATAGCTCTCGAAAAGGTATTGGGAAAGGGAAAGGGCAGGACTACGAGGTGAGGGGATGGGGACTATTTAGGTAGGTTTTTTAAAGAGATTTACCTTAAATCTCTGCAAATATACTAGGAAACCGAAGTAGCTTTTTTTTAAAAAAAAATTAATGATAAAAGGAGAACCAAATATATGACAATTCCCACTTCAAATATGAAACAGAAACGACTTGTGACTGACCCGAGAATGTGTTTAATGAGACGGTTGCGTTGTGAGAAAACTTCCTACCTTGTTCGCGAATGTCTTCGTAGTGCAACGGGCCGACCGGTGTGCGCAACGCTTCCTCCTCCTCCTTCTCCCACTCTTCCCGCTGAAGCTCCCTTCTCATATCCTTGGATAACAAGGTCTTCTCTTCGGCCTTGTGTCTGCAAACAGTATAAAAACGCAGAAGCTATGTACGGAGCGAAGCAAATGTGGGAACTATCAAGAGTCACACTGCAGCGTTTCTCACTCCCAATTAACGGAGGTCACCGTGAACGATGACAATAATAATAATCCTTGCATTTGATATGGCACTTTTTCTCCGTCTTCCAGACTGTGTCTCAAAGCGCTTCACAGAATATACCGTAAAGGGATCCGGGACTATTGGTCAGGAGCCAGGATCAGGAATTCCTTTGCTCCAAACTTCAAATTTGTCGACATTCACTATAACAAGGTTCACGTATGAACAATAGTCACTTTAGGAGAGGAAAGGCAAGGGTATTAAAGTGGGCAAAGAGACTGACAGGGTGTGACAGTAAAGTTAAAACCAATCCACTGCATTCACAGACATTGGCTGGGTACCGGACACTGGCGGAACTCAACCCTGCACATACCTGGAGCCTTTCAGGTCTGTGTCCATAGCAAGCAGTGCCGTCATGTCCTTCTTCATACACCGTCTGGATCGACCCAAAGAATCTACGTAATCAACCCTAACAACCAGAGGAGGCAGGGGCAGGGGGAAGAAAAAAAAACCTTCAGTTCAAAATCTCCCACAGTAATTAATTATCTACAAAACATTGCTGCAAACGTTCAACCTGTGTGCACTTGCGAGATAAAAGACTGAATGTGGAGTTCCTGTAGCTCAGTGGTTAGAGCACTCGCTCTAACAAGCGTGAGACCTATGTTCGATTACAGGCAGGTCAGGACGAAACCTTAGGCAATTTTCTTTACTCCACAAACATACTCACACTAATAATCCCTCCAAAAAAATCCACAATAATAAAATTAGTCATTTCAATCCCCGACTGTTTGTGGGGACGTTGCTTATTATTATTAATTTAAGATTACACTTCACATGTGGGAGCTGAGGGTTGTCACATCCCCTAACTCACGGCGGGAAACTCACCATTCCTCGTCGGGATTCTGCGGGGGTGGAATTTCAGATTCCGGCGTGGCCTTGTCCTCATCTTTCTTGTTCTCACTCTCCCGCACAGCCTGCAACTCCTTCTGCTTGTCAAAGATCTTTTGTGTGAAGTCAACCAAGTACAGACTTTCCGTTTCTTCGTCTGTCACAAAAGGGAGGTCATTTTACATAAAAGGCAGGGAGGAGGAGGAGAAGCAAACTGTGGCAACTTAACCCATATTATATATCACACCAAACACTAACATCAGCTAACTCATGCTATCATACTCACTCAACAAACTGATTCATCCATTAAAAGCCGTTAAGTACCAATACTTTTATTTTCATACTTTTATTCACATCCACGCAAATCTTCCAAGCGCGCAGTGTTCAACATTTAAGGTGGTGCTTCTTTAGAGTCAATACTATCCTTTTCCCCCACAATTAAGCGTAAAAGTTTGAACAGTATCAAGTCGGGTAACCTACGCATTAAGAATCAGGAAATGGACTGTCACCTGGAAAGTTTCCTTTTGTCATCTGATCGTACAGTTTGGCTTTTTCCTCCAGCTTCTGCCTGAAAGGAACAAACGCATTCAATTGACTAACGGCGAAACCTAACTGAATCATTTGAAAGATCATTCAACGCTTGTGTGTCCCATAAGTGTGTGTGCGCGAGTGCTACACGGGCTTGTGCTCTGATGATCTAGGTTGACACTCAAATTGCAATGCTGATGAAACGAGTCACGACTTCTTACTTTGATTTATCCAGCGTTTTCTGTTCCTCTGATTTTTCTTCCGCATCCTTCTCAGCTCGTGCATCAACACCCGGGTTAGCTTGGACCCAGATATTCGGTTTCTATTCAATAAATATAATAAATAAGAGCTTTACACACTTGCAGTCTCTCAAGGTGCAAACTGCACACACACACACACACACACTGTAAACTTTAGCGAAATTAAGATGGTAGACTCGGTATCCTGCAAGTGCAAAAAATGAGCAAGTGTTTCCATCAACATCAATCAATCCATCAGCAACAACAAAATTTGGTTGGTTGGTTGGCTTCCCCCCGCCCCCCCCCCACCCCCCCACTGACCTTGTTAGCCGCCCTGGCTTTAAACGGAGCCCCCGCTGCCTTCAGAAGCCTCTCTTGCTTGAACTCCTCCTGTTTCCGGTAAAGTTCGGCCTTGAGGTCGACCAACTGGAAAAACACCAAAGACAGACACCCCCACACACCCCCACACACCCCGGTCACATCATTTCATATGTCAGGCGCCATGTTTGTTACATCTGCGACAACAACAACAACGACGACGACGACGACGACGACGACGACGACGACGACAACAACGACACGGTTTGTTGCCTGGGCAATGGGGGTGGAGGCCTTGCCTCACACACTGACACACTCACTCACCCTCAAGTCCTGACACACTCACTCACCCTCAAGCCCTGACACACTCACTCACCCTCTAGCCCTGACACACTCACTCACCCTCAAGCCCTGACACACTCACTCACCCTCAAGCCCTGACACACTCACTCACCCTCAAGCCCTGACACACTCACTCACCCTCAAGCCCTGACACACTCACTCACCCTCAAGCCCTGACACACTCACACCCCCGCCCCGGAAGCCCTGACACACTCACCCCCCCGCCCCGGAAGCCCTGACACATTCACACCCCCGCCCCGGAAGCCCTGACACACTCACACCCCCGCCCCGGAAGCCCTGACACACTCACCGAGGCGGCCGTCACGTTAAACGCTTTCTTTTTCTTGTCCATAGCAAACGGAAGAGCTCCCGCTCTAAGCCGCCATCTTCCCAGGGTCACGTGGCTCCCCCCTACCCCCCCCCGATCACATGACTGCTGCGGTCACGCGGCTCCCCATTGATCACGTGGCTCCGGCAGTCATGTGGCTTCCTTGGTTCGCAAGCCACCCGTGGTCACCTGCCTGGTTTCCCCCTGATCACATGGCTCTCCCTGGTGTCACATGGATCTCAGAGAGCACGTGACTTACCACCTGTATCAGTCTCCTAGTTTACTCTGGGTTCCCCTTTCATCATCATCATCATTATTATTATTAATACACTTTACACTAATAATAATAAACCCTAAAAAAAAATTGGTCATTTTAACCCACGGCCGAGTGTGGGGGTGGGGGGGGGACGCTGCTGTGCGCAATTGGCTGCCGCGTTTCGCCCACAAACATACACAGTCAATTCACTTTACAGTCTATTGTGTGAAACGGCTTTGAGACGGGAGGGCTGGCCCACCGGGACCTCAGCCTCTGTGCCCCACAACTTCCCGTCTTCTCGGCCTACAGTGTGATCCAGAGATTGGCTCACGTGTGTTCGGATATCGGACATCCTCCATGGAGTCCACATAGTGTTGCCCAACCTCTGGAGTGTAGAAAGGTGCCAAAGAGAGAGAGTGTAATAACTTTAGTTGACACCGTAAAGTTTCCACAATTGCACTCACCTGATGTTCCATGAATCCCAAGGTCCCTCGACTGACCCGAGGGAACTGCACTGAGCCAGGCAGTCTTCTAGAAGACGTGAAAAGCGCTGGATAAAATGCAAGGATTATTATTATTAAGTAAGCTTGTTTCAGGCAAGTGTCTTTGCCAACCGTTCTGTTAAGAAGCTATTGCTTCCATTTTTTCTAAATCGATTCATACTTTGCTCAGAATTCAGTGTGAGAAAATGATAAGAGATGTTTCCAAAAAGAGTACTGTTCTCATACAAAACCATTTAATGACAGCTCTGTACAAATATACAGTCAATTCACTTTACAGTGTATTCTGTGAGACCTCTAGGAAGACGTGAAAAGCGCTATATCAAATGCAAGGATTATTATTATTATTGTATAGATAATTCTCCTCGTTAGGTTCAATACTTCAATCATTAAAACGGAAGTCAAAGCCAAACATGTACAACATGCGACATCTAGCGTTAGCGGCAGGCGTATGATAGACGGAGGCTTGTTTGTGTATAGTGGATGTTCAGGAGTGACTCTCGAGATTTTTATTCTTCCTCTAAACCCAGTTTATCTCCCATCTGTGGCATTATATATGTACAAGGACTGGCTTCGTTCGGTCAACCTGTAGGAAACAAACACAGAGTGAATGTGTACGACAGAACAGGTTCTCAGCAAACACAAGAACAACAAAATTACATTTATAGAGCACCTTTTATGTCGGGAGGACATCCCAAAGCACTATGCGCAGCACAGAGGAAATTGTGCGTGAGCTTCCCTGCTGTTAGCAAAGGAATGATAGCAGGAACAAATGTCAAAGTAGTTTCCTCCCAGGATTATCGCAAACCTGCAGATATCGGTGGCTTACGTACCTTCTTCGGGTAAAGAATGAACCGAGAGGAGCTGCGCACTGTCGATCTGATCCTCTTCATACAGAAGGATCTTATCCAGGAGTTTCTTCTTGTGGGGGTTGATCGTGAGGTCTGAGCAAGTGAAGAACTCTCCCACTACAAAACAGAAGGTCATAGGTAAATGACTGCCTCACTAATAATAATAATCATCAACGTAATAATCCTTGCAATTTGATATAGGGCCCAATCACAGCTTTGAAAAGTCTCAAAGCGCTTCACAGGCTATATTGCCAAGTGAATTGACTGAATATTTTGTGGACGAAACATGGTTTTACTAATTATTAACTGATAATTAAGACATGCCTGTGCTGTGTGTTGAAGAGGGTGATGCGCACTCGGGCGTACGTCGCGGCCTGTCGCTCAGCTCGTCAACGAACGAACTTTGGCAAGAGGTGTATGTTGGAGAGTATTGTAACTGTTGAGACGCTGTGTTGCTCGCAGTCCGCTGGCACGCGCTGCGAAGAGCGGAGCCAGGAGACAGAGCGACGTTAGAGTTCCCACAGGGTGGCTGAGTGGTCACTGAGAGGTGGCTGTAGTCGACTTTGGTGGGGGTGAGAACATTGACCTTTAGATCCAGTGAATCTGGAGGGGACAGAACAACACCGGACCAATCCAGATGGCTGCCAAATCTGTTTGGTTGGAGCAACCCTGGATCAAAGCCTCTCATGGCCTCTGTGGATGTCCACGAGCCTCCGTAGTCACGGCCATTGGCGGGCGATGAAGTTTCCTCGATGGCTTTGGAGCACGAGTCAAAGCCAGAGTTACGACGGGTCGACGTGGGCTCCGCACTGCAGCAACTCCCCGCGTTGGCAAACGGCGTGAGCCGAGTGGGGACGGGGCAATGACCAAAACTGTCCGACTCGTCCGACTCGCAAGGCGTCCTTGGTAATTCTTCAGTTGTCGTTTGCGATGAGGTCTCCGGCAGGTATTTGAAGATGGCCGAGTCCAAAGGCTGGGCTTTCGGGGAAGGACTGAACACCTCCGTGTTCTCCTGCGGGCACGAGGTCAGTTGCTTGAACTTGAAGACAGTGGCCTGGACCTCCTCGGGAGTGCTGCTCAAGCCTTGCAGCTGATGTTCAAGCCTTTCCAACATCACATAAACCTGCAACGCACAGAAGTACAGCCATTACTTAATTATCAAATCATCCCAGCTGTTATTGTTTGTTTTTGCGATAGAAAAAAATACCTCTTCTTTCCCCCCCCCCCCCCCCCCCCCAAGCACCTCCCAGAGTCAATGTCATTTTAACTTAAAACTGGCTGCTGCGTTTCGCCCACAAAAAATACAGTCAATTCACTTTATAGTATATACTGTGAAGCGTTTTGAGACACAGACATGAAAAGCGCTATATCAAATACAAGGGTTATGATTATTAATATTATTATGTTACACTGCCTTACCAAGAACTCTCAGGTCACATACGCCACGGATTAGATGCCCCAATAATGAACCTCTCTCCCCCCCACCCACCCACCCCACCCCACCCCCAAATCCACTTGGTCTCATTTCAGCCACTCTTGAAGGTTTTCAAGTGAAATTCCTCTCAATCTCAAACACAACCATCAGTTATTTTTGGCAGGGTCATCCAACCGGAGCACTGTGGGCCACATCCGGCCCGTGGACTGATTCCATCTTCTACTCCCCACCCTCACCCCCTCCCACCCACATCCATTTCAGGTTATAATGGATTCAGCATCTATGCCCTGAATGTAAGCAAAGTTCCACCTTAGTTAAATAAAACCAACATTTGATTTAGTGGGTTTTTTACCTGCATCATCTCAGGCCTTTTCTTTCGGACGCAAAGGCAGGCGATCTCAGCAAAGTTAACAGCGACTGTCAAAGGTACTGGCCCACCTTTGCTGTCCAAATAGTTCTGGCAGATGTTGTAGCTCACATCACCAACACTTCTTGTTTCCTTCGCTGCCTCCAGCTCTTCCAACATGAGATCTTTCTGTTTGGAGACCATCGAGGGTTAAAAACAACAACAACACCACACAGGAATAAAGATTAAATACAGTACCTGGTGAGGAGGCTAACCCTGTAGTTATTAAGAGAATCTACTTGGAGGTGTCTCGAAGATGTCATAAGGTCAGGAGGATCTGAGATGTTTTATTTAAAAACATGGTTTTGTGGCTATCAGTGTCGGAGAAATCAGTGCTTAGAAAGTGGAACTTAACGTTTTCTAACAGATTGTTTGGAAAGGTAGCCAAGGACATCGCAAATCCCTCCATTATGTCTTTGCATTTGTATTGACACCAAGTTTCCTTACTCCACACTCACGCTTAATAATAATAATCCCTCCCAAAAAAAGATAATAAATTCGTCATTTCAATCCACGAATGTTTGCTGGGACGCTGCACTGCGCAATTGGCTGCTGCGTTTCACTCCAAATATACACTCAATTCAGTATATTCTGTGAAGCGCTTTGAGACACAGTCTGAAAAGTGCTATGTCAAAATGCAAAAATTATTATTATTACAAATGGTTACGTTTACTCCCCTACCATCCAGTCCTCCCGATCCCAACCCCCAGGTCGGGTCCACTTCCCGTAGATCTTCTTACCAAAAACACAGGCTTCCTGCTCTCATCAATGGCTTTCATTCCAGTGAGAATCTCAGATAGAACCTAAAATAAAATAAAAGGCAGAATACATCAGGGTTTAACTGAGGAGAATGTGGCAACTCTCTCAAAATGAGAGGCAGTCAGACAGAGCATTTATCAACGTCTCAAAGCAATTCACAGAATACACTGTAAAGTGAATTGACTGTATACTTGTGGGCGAAATGCGACAGCCAATTGCACACAGCAGCGTCTCACCCAAATTTTTATTATTGTGTTTTTTTTGGGATGGATTATTATTAGGTGTGTGGAGTAAGGAAACTTGGTTTCGCCCTGATCTGCCTGGATTTGAACACAGGTCTCACGCTTGCAAGGCAGTGCTCTAACCACTGAGCTACAGTGGTTTGTATATACTGTAACTGATTATTGCATTGTTGAGACATCTCAAATCTGCTTCACAGGATAATCTCACAGGAGACAGGGCTAGGGCAGAGAGGGTGTCAATGACATGTCTTCGATAGTAGCCTCACATTAACTGGATATTTTGAATGAATTAATTATCGTTCATCTCAACAAAACCTTCAAGGAATTGACTTACTATTCCAAAGCTGAAGGTGTCAACTTTGACAGACAGCTGTCTGTGTCGCATATATTCATCGGGTAAATAGGCCAAAGGTCTCTGTAAGGTTTTGGTCTTGACAGCTGTGGAGCCTGTACTGAGACAAGCAGTTTTCACCAGGCCAAAGTCTCCCAGCTTGGGTGTGAAATATTCATCCAGCAGAATGTTGGAACTGTGGGAACAAGGTAAATATTAATAGGACGTATAACGCACACAGTAAACTCCTGATAACTCGACCCTGGCTGTCACTATCACTTAAGCAATCGAGTGATAGACCTGGGTTCGATTTCAGTCAGGGCGAAACCTTGGGCAAGTTTCCTTGCTCCACACACACGCCTGGTAATAATCCCTCAAAACAAAACCATAATAAATTGGTCACTTCAATCCACGACCGATCGTGGGACGCTGTTGTGTGCATTTGGCTGCCGCGTTTCAACCACAAAATATACATTCTCTACACTTCACAGTATTTTGTGTGAAGCGGTTGATAAGGGGCTGTATCAAAGGCAAGGATTCCTATTGTTGTTATTATCGTTCAGTCAATGAACTAATTGCTGTGAAGAAATGCTAAGCTACAGTAGTTCTACATTGCTTTAAGGACACAAGTGGCAATTGAATGTGGATGACGCAAAGATAAAAGTTATTCTGGGAAAGTGATTTGAAAGAGACAGATTTGAAAGAGGTTGTTTTGTCAAATTGGAATTGAAGGACTGCATAAATCTACATTGTGTTTTGGATTATATAACATTGCAAAGGTAAGACCAGTCATTTCTCACCCCCTCAAAAAACGGAAACAACACAAGAGATATGAACCTGCTAATTCATAGCAGCACCAGCTAAGGAGGAACTCAAAATCACTACAAGCAGCGACAGAGTGACTCATGGATGGATTAAAGAATAATGATAATAATAGTGATTTTCACATCTAATCGACGTTTCAAAGCGCTTCACAGAATATACTGTAAAGTTAATTGACTGTATATATTTGTGGGCGAAACGCGGCAGCCAATTGCGCACAGCAGCGTCCCCCACAAACAGTCGTGGATTGAAATGACCAATTATATATATTTTTTGAGGGATTATTATTATTAGGCGCGTGTGTGTGTGGAGTAAGGAAACTTGGGAGGGAGGGAGACAGTCGAAAAAATTTTGTTTGTTCCAAGGACAAATGGAGATAGATTTCTGTTGGAAAGTAATATCTCGGGATAGACAGGGTATATGGTTCAGGGACACGACATGTCAAGCGACCGCCTGGATGGTGGAAGGCCAACGAGGGGGAGACCTTGGTCTTCTTTGGCCCAACAAATGTTCTAACGACGGACCTTGTTGTGATTTTCTAACCCTTCATCTCCCAACAACCCGCCATCCCAAAGTCCGCACCTCACCTCTTAACGTTCCCGTGAATTCGCGGGACGTCGCCGCTGTGTAGATAGTGTATCGCTCTCGCTGTGCCCAGCGCAATTTTAACCCGTGTGCTCCACGGAATTCCATGACCAGCATTCTGTAAATAACACAGAAAGAATTTCATATTATCATCATTATTATTATTATTATTTTATTCCCTAGTGAATTTTGACAGTTTGGCTTTGTCTTATTTCTCTCTATTCCTTGGTAAAAGTGTAAGCAACTTCTTAAAACTAAATAACCTTAGTTTTTAAGCTGGTTTTCTGCACTAGGTTGTTTTTTAGGCCCAATTGACCCAAATCATGTTCATTCTAATAATAATAATAATAATAATAGCTTTTGCATTTGATTTAGCGCCTTGTCACGTCTTTGAGACGTCGCATAGCGCTTAACGGCTTATACCGAAAGGGGATTACACTATATAAAGTGTATTTTGTGGGTGAAACGCGGCAGCCAATTGCGCACAGCGATGTCCCACAAACAGTCGTGGGTTGAGTGACCAAATTATTAATTGTTTAACGCTCTGAACAGGGCCCTAGTAAGGTTATTTAACACGAGTAATTATGTAAATATCCAAAGAGAGAGAGCAAGAGAAGCAAAAGTATGGCAGGTTACCATGTTCTGAAGGCTGTTCTCAAGAGATCCATTGGACATGAAGCGATATATAAGACAGTAAATGCTGCAGTCAGCACAGAATCCTTCCAGGGCCAATATGTTGGGATGCCGAAACCTAAGGAAAATATTAATAATAATAATAATACTTTCATTTTGATACAGCGGCTTTTTCACATCTTATCGACGTCTCAAAGCGCTGCACAGAATATACTGTAAAGTGAATTGACTGTATATATTTGTGGGCGAAAAGCGGCAGCCAATCGCGCACAGCAGCGTCCCCCACACACAGCCGTGGGTTGAGTTACCAAATTATTATTGCGTTTTAACTTCTTTTGAAATGGATTATTACCCCGAACCCAGGTCGTCTCTCGCTTGTCAGGCGAGTGCTCTAACCACTGAGCTGAAGGACTCCACGGGTTAATTTCAAACTGAGGCGGAGGCTTTACCAACCCAGCTTGAAGAGAAGCTGCACTGGTGTGAACACCAGGTGGATATGAAGTCTTCGGTGATGAAATTCTTACCGATTAAGGCTCCGGACTTCCTCGTGGAACAAATCCTGGACCTGCTTACAGTCGATGTTTTCACTCTGCGTTTTAAAAAAAAAAAAGATTTCCCACCAGAAAAACATCAAGATTTTCTGTCAAACCCATGAGGCAAACTTGGAAATCTTGTGTCTTCCGTTTGTGTCTCTTGTGTCTTTCCTATCTCTTATGTTGTTTGCTCCAATTTAACACTAAAGTTCTACAGGTCATGGGAGCATAAGTACAGGATTAATAATAATACTTGTATCTGATATAGCGCTTTTCACATCTTATCGACATCTCAAAGCGCTTCACAGAATATACTGTAAAGTGATTTGACTGTATGTTTGTGGGCGAAACGTGGCAGCCAATTGCGCACAGCAGCGTCCCCCCACAAACAGTCGTGGATTGAAAATGACCAATTTTTTTATGACAGTATTGTGAATTTTTGGGGACAGATTATTATTAGGCGATTTTCTTGACGATAACAAGACTTGCCTCCTTTAACCACTTGATTGCGTAGTCGGTGTTGAACCTGTGACCCCTGTAGACATGACTGAACGTCCCTCGGCCGAGTTCACGTCTCTCGTCGAAGTTGTTGGTGGCTCTTCTCAGATCCTGCAAAGTCCAGGCATGGTTGGGCCGATCTGCTTCCTGCACAGGCACAATGGGAACCTCACCCGATCAAAAATAACAACAACAACAGCGGCGGCAATGTTCTACCCTCCCAAACCTCCCTTCAATAATGTTAACCCAAAAGCAATTTTAATAGACTGATCGATGACTTGCCAAACAGAGATAAAATGTCTAAAAAAAAAAGTACAGTCAGTCAATTCACTTCACAGCGATATTTTGAGGACACGTTTCGAAGACACAGACGCTACATAATAATAATAATAATCATTGCATTTGATATAGCGGCTTTCATATCTTATCAACATCTCAAAGCGCTTCACGGAATATACTGTAAAGTGAATTGACTGTATATTTGTGGGCGAAACGCGGCAGCCAATTGCGCACAGCAGCGTCCCCCACACAAACAGTCGTGGATTGAAATGACTAGTTTTTATTATAGTGGGGGGGGGGTTTTGACGGATTATTATTAGTCAGGAAACTTGCCCAAGGTTTCGCCCTGACCTGCCTGGATTCGAACACAGGTCTCTCATGCTTGCAAAGCGAGTGCTCTAATCACTGAGCTACAGGAGCTCCACATATCAAATGCAAGGATAATTATTCTTATTACTCAAGAAGGGGCGAAGTTCTTTATGTATGATTGTCAGCGGTTGTGTAATCGGTTGGCGTGATAAGATTGCAATGGCAATCTCCGAATGGCTCACCATCTTGAGAAAACTACCGTTGCTGTCTTCACTCCGTGACTCACACAGGGACTTTTGTTCACTCGAAGAAGATTCTTGACTGGGAAGGGGATGCAGGAGACGCTCTGAGGGGAGGAGACAAAGTCAGCAGAAATTTATTGGGGAATTTAAATTCCGTGGCCTCACAAGTCGCCACATCAGGATAATAAGACAGGTTTCTCTTAGAGCGAGGTGTGGAGCTGAGGACCTGAGTGTGTGGAGACGAGTGTGAAGGAGTAAAGGAGTGGGGGGGTGGTGGGGGGGGTTGGGGGTGCGGAATGAAAACTTTGCTGAGTTAGTGGGGTGGGTGGGTGGGTGGGTGGGGTGATGGCGCTATTTAAAGTTTGGAAGCCACTGTTTTGGGGAGTGTGGTGGTGAATATTGAGCTGGAGTATATAGGGTACACAGGCTGCAGCCATCACTGCCATAACTTCCCCTTTCATCCTCTTCCAAACTGCACCACTGCCCTTGTGTCAATAGTCACCATTGTTTGTAGAATCCTTCTGGACTTGACTGGAGGCGAATGTAGGTGTAGGGCGTATTTCATAAGGTTGGGGTGAAGGAATCTTTTGGCTGCGAGGCTGGGTGATGAAGTGAGACTCGGGTTTCCCTGTTAAAACAATGGTATCTTTTCTTCAACATCCAAGTAGAAATATTTCACCCCCTACCTCCCCTGCCCTCCCCTGCCCTCCACACCCAACAACAAAAAATAAAAATAATATAAAGCCTAATAATAATTCCTCTAAATTTTTTTTTTAATTGGTCTTTTGCAATCCACGACTGTTTGTGGGGGTGGGGGGAGACGCTGCTGTGCGCAATTGGCGGCTGCGTTTCCACCCACAAATATACAGTCAATTCACTCAGGAAGCTCTTTGAGACGTCGACAAGATGTGAAAAGCGCTATATCAAAGGCAAGGATTATTGTCATTGTTATTATTATTATATACCAGCCACAATCCTCAAAACTGAAACATCGCTATGAATCAGCCTTGCCAGCCGTACTATTTTTATCTTATTTTGGTTTCGTTTCCGTTTGATGTCTGAACACCCCTTTGTGAACCCACTGCTCTGCCTCCTCTTTGTAGAAGTAAAACCAAACTGCACTGTTAGCGAAAGTTCTGCCGGTTTAATAATAATAATCATAATCCCAAACATTTGATGTGCTGTGTATAATGTGGAACCATCTCAAAGCGCTTTACACTGATAATTTCGCCCACTAATATACAGTCGATTCACTTTACAGTCTATTCTGTGAAGCGCTCTGAGGCGTCTAGAAGACGCGAAAAGCGCTAGATCAAAATGCAAGGATCATTATTATTATTATTTTTATAATTCGAGGTGAATTAAAAAAATCTGGTCACTCAATCCACGACTGTTTGTGGGGTTCGCTGCTGCGTGCGTGGAATTTACTGCCACGTTTCACCCACAAAATGCAGTCACTCCACTTGACCGGATATACTGAGAAGCGCTTTGAGACGTCTCAACGGCGTGATAAGGCGCTTTACCAAAAGAAAGGAGTATTATTATTATGATAACTTTGCGGCCCAAAAAGCAAGAATGCTACATTAAAAAAATGATGTAAACACAGACAGTTGGCAAACTGATGAGTAATAGAGTAGGATTGTGAATGAATCACTTATCCCTATGCTCCATTATCCTTGCACTTCCTAGTTTGCTATTATGATTGAAAAAGGCAGTTTCATCAGCACAAATAAAGAGAACCATACAAGCAGGAAGTTCCATTGGCAGTTTAAACGATCGACAGGAGAATGCCGGAAATCTAGATTTTGATGCTTTTCATTTCAAACTTATTCTGTAACACAGTAAAATGTTGTTGTGATGAACTGTCTGGGGTTTTAATGAGACCCAACCTGCTTTATAAGAAGGTAGAGATATGATACCACAAATAATAATGGTAATAATGACAATTCTTGCGCCTTATCACGTCTTTGAGACTTCTCAAAGAGCTTCACTGTAAAGTGAATTGACAGTATATTTGGTGGGTGGAGCCTGGCAGCCAATTAATTGCACAACAGTTCCACTGTGTGTATGCCATTCAGAAAGGAACTTTGAAGATCCCATAGAAAGGTTTCCAAAAGGGAAGCCAGTTCCTCCCCCCCCCCCCCCCCCTGTGACACAGTCAAAATTCCCCCAGATTAAATCACTTATTTGTTATTTCAGGGACCTCGCTGCACGTAACTTGGCTGCCACGGTCACTGACTAATAAATACACAGTCACTGTGCTTCGCAGTAAAAAACATTTTTGGGTGGATAATTTTTGGGGAGAATTTTGTGACAATAAAAATCCTTTAAAAACATAGTGGCTAGAAAATAATAATAATAATCCTTGCATTTGAGAATCAACCAACCAACCAACCAATCAATCAATAATTACATTTATATAGCGCCTTTCACGTCGAGAGGACTTAGTCTTGTCTATTATTATGCTTATCTCGCGTGTACACACCTAATGAATGTTTGCAGTGATGTTTTGGAGAGAATTTATTACTTCTGGGAGATTTCAAACAATATTACTAACTTTTTCTTACATCCTCTCACCTGCAAGGGGGACCCCCGAAATGGGAATTTTATGAAGAATGTTTTTCTCTAAATTCCAGAGGAAGTGTTTTTAAACAAAGTTTTATCCTCCCCCTTACTCTCCCCCCACCCCGTCCGGATGTTATAAAGGAAGCGATACCACAAGGCACATCAAATACACACATGGAAACTACTGCTCCTTTATGTTACTTAGTTAAGAATGTTAAGGATAATAATAATCACGTCTCAAAGCGCTTCACAGAATATACCGTAAAGGGAATTGACTGTATATTTTGTGGGTGAAACGCGGCAGCCAATTGCGCACAGCAGCGTCCCCCACAACCTGTCTTGAGTGACCGGATTTTTTTTTACGGTGATTGTAAAATACGCAGATGCTAGAAAATGGGCATTCACGGCTCGACCAACGTACATAAAAGCTCAGCGTGCAAAGCTGCTCTAGCTATCATTGAGCAACAACAACAACAACTTTGATGTATATAGCGCCCTCCATGCCGGATGGCATCTCAGAGCGCTTCACAATAGCGGATCCCGGGACCGAGCCAGGGGCAGAGGCAGAAAGGTGACCGAAAGCTCGGTCGAAGAGAAAGGTCTTTAACTGTGACCTGAAACTGGGAAGAGAGAGAGAGAGAGGGGGGGGGCGAGGGCGAAGGGAGTGAGGAAGGGAGTTCCAGAGCCTCGGGGGGGTAGTGGCTAAAGGCACGGCCGCCCAGGGTGGAGCGGAGGATTCGGGGGGACTTGGAGGAGGCCAGACCCAGAGGAGCGGAGGGACTTGAAAACAAGGATGAGGATCTTGAAGTCGATCCGCTCAGGTACAGGGAGCCAGTGAAGTCTGGCAAGGGCTGGGGTAATGGGAGCACTCACATGACAGAATTATACTGATGGCTCGGTAGAGTTGCATATCATTCAAGAGGTCCAAAAGCTGCTGGACAGTTCCTTGCCTCATCCCCCAGAACCACATCAGCTCTTTCGTTCTGCTATGATCCCTGCGTCCAAAAGACTCGATGCTTCTCAGCTCTGTCTGATTGGTGATGATACAAGAGGCTGAAAGACAAGGCAAGATTCAAATGCAGTCATTAAACTCCGGCATCACTGAACACACTGTCTGTGGAAACGTGGGGGGTGTAAACAGTAACCTATAATAAAATAATAATACTGCAGTAATCTATGCATCGACGTCGTCGAGACGTCTCACGGAATATACTGTACAGTGAATTGACTGCATATTTGGTTGGTAGTACACGGCAGCTAATTGCACACAGCAGCGTCCCCACAAATATGGATCGAGTAGCCATACATTATTATCTTTATTCATGTGTTTTGATGGGATTATTAGCCCGGAAAACTGATCCGCCAATCAACCACCACCAACAACAACAAAATGACACTTGTAATAGTGTCTTTGACGTAGGGGGAGGACGTCAGGAGGCGCCGGCAACCGGGTTCCTACTTTACTGTTGGGTAAACCCAGGCGTGTGGAGTAAGGAAACTTGCTCAACATTTCACCCTGTGTCCAGGAATCGAACCCGGGTCGTCTTGCTTGTGAGGTGAGTGCTCTGAGCAGAACGCTACATCACATCCAGGAACAGGCAATGACTACTGACTGACGCACGACTCTTTACAAAAGCATGATATGAAAACTCTGAAGTTAAATTGATGTCACTTTCCTGAAATAAAAGGAATGCGTTTGGTCTCTTTAGAACTTATCCTCTCTGTGCGAGGCTGGCTTTTGTAAAAAGTCTCATTTTTGAAGTAGTTTCGAGTCGCATTTAAAAGTTATTCCGGCGTTCAAAAGTTAGCGAGCGGGTTACAGTGAGTGAGGTGGAAACCAGGTCAAGAGTTTGATCTGTTTCTTGGAAAATCGACTGGTTTCAGTCAACGTGGCAAAACAGCGGAATATAAATCACTCACCGAACCTCATCCACACCACGTCCACCAGTGTATCCATCACCTTGTAAAACTCCTCCATGATCCCCGCAGGGATATCATATAAAAAATCCTGCGATGACATTTCTGGAACAAAAGGACACCACCACCAGTGTTTTGTCGATTGCCAAAAAAAAGCCGTTGTGTGTCTCTCTCTCTCTCTCTCTCTCACTGAAAGATCAGTGACTGAAAGTACAACTGCGTGCTCGCCTAACACCAATGAATGATCAAACTTCCTGAACTTCAAACTATTTTGACTCTGGGGGGGGGGGGGGGATGGGGGAGTTGTTGTGGTTGCGTGACGGGACTTTTACCAGAGAACAGCAAGAGAAACTAAAACCTTTGTAAGCAGTCATGCATAGGAATTACAGAAGTAGTGGTGGTGGAAGCCTAATACATGAATTTGATTTCAAGCCAATTTAACGCGCTCAAGTTTCAAGGGTTGCAGCCTGTGTCGGTAAGTTTACACAATGATATAAACGTTATCAATGTGTTCGAATCCAGGCAGGTCAGGGCGAAACCTTGGGCAAGTTTCCTTACTCCACACACACGCCTAATAATAATCCCTCCAAAAAAAAACCCACAATAATAAAATTGGTCATTTTCAACCCACGACTGTGTGTGGGGGAAGACGCTGCTGTGCGCAATTGGCTGCCGCGATTCGCCCACAAATATACAGTCAATTCACTTTACAGTATATTCTGTGAAGAGCTTTGGGACGTTGATAAGATGTGGAAAGCGCTATATCAAATGCAAGGATTATTATTATTATTATTAGACAGTGTACTTATGACATAAATGTTTATAAACAGCCCGACTTGCCGAATACCGCACTCACAGCGTTAGCTCAACACTCGTCATCACCCACTTCTCGCAAGCTACTGAATCATCAGCCTGACACACAAACAACACGTCAAACCTTAACGGTAATCCCTTTAGTGTTTATGCAAGCGGCTACAATAATGATTCTTTTTTTTTGAAACATCCAACCTGTGACTGTTCAGAGCCTTGGGGACATTCGTTCCCCCCCACCCCATCCTCCCACCCCGACGTGAAAGTTTGCTCTGTAAAAGGTAATTTTGCTGCTGTTGTTGGTTGTTTACAACATCTCGAAATCTCAGCTCCACAAAGTCCCATAAACAGTCATGAAATGAATGGTCGGTGTGGTCGATCCGACATCTCGAAGACGGGATAAAACGCTGTACCAGATGTAAGGATTATTATTATGGTATCTGGAGGATTGTTGGGCCAGGACACATGTTTTAAGTAACTTTATTGGAATATTTGTCCACCTGAAGAGTTAGATAAATATTTAGTTATTTGTGTCTTCAGTTTAACTTCTCTGAAACGGTGACACCTTTGACCACAATCAGCACTACCCTCAGCACCAGAGCAGACTGTTCCGACTCAGGTTCGAACCCACAACTTTAGAAGAGGTATTGAATGGCTCCCAATCGAGCCAGGCTAAAGTCTGCGCCTCGACAAGCAAATAGGAAGCTTTCCGGACAGTGCTCTCGACAAGCTGTAGTTTTACCCAATTAATATTCCAGTAGACCCTAACACACATTCTGGGTCATGAAGTCTCGTCACCAACCTACTCGTAAGATCGTGTAGTTGGATGAGTATTTCGGGTCAGGAAGGAGTGGGTGGGAGGTATATAGATTTCAGCTTTATCATTGGTCAACTGCGTTATTTAGACGCACAAGGTACGCATTACCCTGCTTATTCACGTCATGTTCCACTTCAATTTTTGCAAACGCCCATTTTGTCTCCCCAGTTCCATCTTTGACTAAAAACCCCACCACCTAACTCACGACTGAATTCCCCCACCTTTACTCCCCGCACAGATGGAACTCTTGGTTTGGACACTCCGAAGCAAGACGATGGGTTTCCATACAAGTCAACACAAAGCTGAACAAAAAATAATTTGTTGGTCCTCTCCCAACAAACAGTAACTACAACAAAATTACACTTGTATAGCGCTTTTCACGTCAGGAGGACGTCCCAAGGTGCTGGACAGTCATTGTTTCAGATCCAAGCAGGGGAACGATGCTAAAGAAAACCAGTTAAATCAGAATAGTCAGGATATAGAGGGATACGGGGCCAGGGCAGGTAATTGGGAGTTGAGGTACAGAACAGGCTCGAGGGGCTGAGAGGCCTCCTCGTGTTTCGATTATAAGAAATTGTAATGGATAAACCACTTGTGTTTTTTTCACTTTATTATTAAACCCAGAGTCACAATCACACAGCCAGCATAGTTTATTCATTCTCTTCACTGCGTAATCTGGCGTTTGGATTGGTGACCTTGATTGCGAGTTGGGCTGCTCTCTCCACGATCAATTTGCGGTTTTTGGATGACACATTATGCGCGATCTCGGCACAATAAGACCTAGGAACAGAAGCACAGGTCTCTGTTAGTTACAGAACAAGCATTGCATTCCAAAGCATATTATTGCAAAGTTTCTCCCCATTGTAACGCTGCAGCAAGCAACAAATCACAGAATCTCTAAAGCTACTCGACGGGGAATGCATTGTATAACATGATGTTGGTAGCCTGCGTACCACCGGTTTAGCAGGTGGTGAGTTAAGAGTTAATGTCATAAACAAAGCACTGACATTATGGGACTATAAAATAAATCGTAAACTTGCATTTCACATTTCAGGCAAATTTAATTTGAACTCAAATCTTAGAAAGGTTTGCTCAGTGCATTGTTAGATACTGTACATAGAAACAGATGGTCAAGATACTTGTAACCAAAATAAGAAAATTCCATGTATGGTTTCCGATTACCCGGCATAGTATGTGCACTCTCCCTTCAAAAGCACGCTCCGGATTGCGTAATCCTGGCAGTTTAGGTACATTTGGGCAAGAACTCAGGTTTGGGGATGCCACGGTGTGCATTTGTTGCCAATGTAAAGCATTGACAAGTCACCTACTCACAGCTAGACTTTGTTTGGCAGGGTTAACAGGAACGAACTGGGAATGTGTTAAGTCCAGGCCGACCAGCCGGTAACCAACCCACGCCCGCTAACATACGTTTCCTGAGCAATTTCCATCATATTCCCATCAAAGGCCTAAACCTCCAATGTTAACAACTACAAGTGGATGCTTACTTGTTGCTCATCATGAGAACCTCCAGCTCCTTGATATTGTGGATCAGGAATTTCCGGAATCCCGAGGGCAACATGTGTTTCGTCTTCTTGTTGCTCCCGTACCCAATGTTGGGCATAAGAATCTGGCCTTTAAACCTTCTGCGCACCCTGTTGTCAATACCTCTGGGTTTACGCCAGTTACGCTGCAAGAAACATAAGAAATTTGATTACAGCACCAATTGCCGATTGAGGAAAAAAACATCAACAGATCTCTGCTGCTTAACAGGGGAGATATTTGGGACAGAATGAAACTTGTTCAGGCCCATCGGCCTTCGGGATACGGAACGAATATTCTGCAAATTAAAACATTTATGACTGTAAATTAAGTTGTTTGAATTATATTTAACTAGCAATTTCAGTCTGGACAGAAAAGCTGGTTGTTTTCAATAATTTTTTTTTAAAAAAAGCCAGCACATCCAACTTTCATTCCCAATCTAAGGAGACTTTTACATCGCAGCCCACGCTGCCCTGCAAGTATCCTTGGAAGAAAAGGTATTCAGGGACAACTAAAACCATTGTTTCCACAGCAAACCTTTTTATAAATAAAAAAAACGGAACAATTACAGTTTACAATTACGTTCTTACTGTATTCTGTAATCGCAAAACCAGCAATAAAATGACCACAAACTCACCTTAATCTTCACATAGCGGTCAGACTGGTGACGAATGAACTTTTGCCTCCGTTTTTTGACAATATCAGGTCTGATGAGTGGTCTTAGGGTAGGCATGGTGCCTACTACGCAAAGAAAATAAATTAAGTGAGCAAAGCAGCTCCTCAAACGATGTACACAATGATAATAATCCTTGCATATACTGTCAAGTGAATTGACTGTATACGTGTTGGGCGAATCGCGGCGGCCAATCGCACACTGTAGCGTCCCCCCCCCCCCCCCCACACACACAGACACTCGTGGATTGAAACAGGCAGGTTACGCGGCTTGTAATAATAATCCACGCGTTAAGATATTTTTTTGATCCAGCTCACATTGAAAGGCCTCAAAAAAGCACTTCGCGGAATATATACCGCAAGGTGAACCAACTGTTATCACTTTCCTGGCGGCCAAACTCAACACAGCCAAACTCCTCCCGCCAACAGCCAACAACACCATTATATTTACAGAGAGCGGCCTGTCACATTGTGAGGACGGCATCGAGGGGTTCAGGGATCAACCACTACCTTTGGTGGAGGACTAGGTAGCGTTGACTAACAGGTTCCTTACTTACTGCTGGGGCAAACAGGCGTGTCTGTGTGTGTGGGAGTGAGGAGACCTGCCTGGAGATTTCACCCTGACCCCGGGGTGGTGGGGGGGGGGGGGAGGAGGTGTGGGGAGGGGAGAATCGAACCAGGATCCTTTCATAATAAGCGTAAGGAGCAAGAAGAGTATAGGCCGTTCGGGCCCCGGAGCCTAGGCCCCGCCACTCGAGAGGTTTTACCGGCAGATCTTCTGCAAAATAATCTGCTTTTGCTGTTCTCACAGCTGCCCGCGTGAATGACTTCCCCACATTATAATTCATCTGGGGAACGAAGGAGTGAGAGGAAGGGGAGGGAAGGTGAAGGCCCCTCCAGTTGTTTCTCTTTTATTTTTTTAAAAAAAACCCAGTCACAAAAATTATCTCGAGACAATTCCTCGCCGCCGTGACGGGCGAGGGTCCCGAGTGCGTGCCGGGCGGGGTGCGGGGGTAGGTGGAGGGTCGGATGGCGGCGGATGGCAGCAGATTGCGATGGCTGTGGGTGTTTGTATTTTTTGTTACCTCAGGAGCGATGGGCTATGGCCGCTCCTCGTCGCTGGCGGAGGGCGGGAAGAGAGCGCGCGCAGGGGCTGCCGGGACACTATATAACCTCGGCTCCTGGCAGATAGATAGTGACCTCCGCCCCTCCTCCCCCGCCCCCAAATAAAAACTAAAATCAGGGGGGAAATAACCCCCACACGTTCTTCAGCAAATAACACACTTGTTTTTATTTTTCCCCCCATTTAAAAAAAAATCTCTCCCTCGTGCTTTTTCGTCCTTCCACGCTTCAGCGACTGTAATCTTCCAGGACCTTGACTTGGTCCTGGGCGGGTTGGTTGGGCGGGTTCACGCCCAAATTGGGCGGTTTTTTTAAATTTAATTTTTTTTAAAATTTGCTTCGGTGGTGTTGGGAGTCTGCGGATGGAGGGACATTGGGCGGGTTTTCTTAATGTTTTCAAATAAACTTGCAGTTCTTTTCTGTTTTCCCCCACTTTGGAGAACTTTTCCGACACGAGTTAGAAATGTCAATTCACTTTACCGAATAGTACACATTATATACCCTGCGGAGGGAGCGCTTTGAGACGCAGTCCGGAAGATGAAAATGAGAAAAGGCCGTTTGGGTATTTCAAACACACGACTCCCACAACTACCTAAATTTTGGCCATACGACAAACAACAACAAAATTGCATTTGTACAGCGACTTGGATGTCGGGAGGATAATAATAATAATCCTTGTATTTGATATTAGCGCTTTTTCACATCCTATCGACGTCTCAAAGCGCTTCACAGAATATACGGTAAAGTGAATCGACTGTATATTTGTGGGCGAAACGCGGCAGCCAATTGCGCACGGCAGCGACCCCCTACAAAGAGCCGTGGATTGAAATGAACAATTTTTATTATTGTGTTTTTTTGGCGACGGATAATTATTAGTCGTTTGTGTGTGTGTGTGTATGTGTAATACGGAAACTTGCCCAAGGTTTCGCCCTGATCTGCCTGGATTCGAACACAGGTTTCACGCTTGTAAGGCGAGCGCTCTAACCCACTGAGCTACAGGAGCTCCACATTTAGTCTCATCTCACATGTGATATACTGTAAATGCAAAGTACAGTAGTTGTAAGTAATCGAGTATAATCACCTAAAAATACAGTCACTAACTTACCCCCTTGTCTCCACACACACACCTACCCACTTTGAAGACCTTTTCTTACATGAGAAGAGTGAAAAACAATTTGAATCGGGTCAAGGCTAAACACCTTTGGTTGATAGCATGTGACATTTTAGCTGTCAAGTCAAGCAGACAGAATGGCATTTGGAGTAAGGGGTAAATATGTTTCAGATGATCCCCTTAGGTAGAAGCAATTGGGGAGGAAAAAAATTGTATCTCATGTTGATATGGATCCCCACACATACATTATTACGCACAACTGAATGAAAGAACACTTATCATGCAGTTATTTTAATGTCCTATCGCATTGCAGCATTGGGAAAGAATGACTCGGTCAGTACAGAATACAGTACAGCAAAATAACACACAAGAGTTACATGTTTCAAGCGCTCTCAGACGCTACCAACTAGCTACCAAATGCAAATTGTTCGAATGGATTCCCAGCAGGGTGAGAGCTACAGACTGTAGACTTTCCTCATATTTATATCGCCATATATGACATATCCCTGGTTGCTAACTGGCCAGGTGATTTCGTTGTGGTAGCCAGGGTAGCTTTGGGGTCCTTGGCGAGTGTTGCTGAACAGAACCTCTTCGTGCTTGAGCTTGACGTCTGGGAGATATATACGCAATTTGTCCAGCAGGTGACCGGGCCAGAAAGCATCTGGATTGGAGTGGATATACCAGGGCAGGTTTTGATTAAACAACTCTCTCAGCCTTCTGAAATTAAAAAAAATGATAAAAGTTGGGATTTCGCCCACACTTATGCAGTCAATTCACTTTACAGTATATTCTGTGAAGCGCTTTGAGATGCTGAGAAGATGCGAAAAAGCGCTGTAATCAAATACAAGGATTATTATTATTATGGAGAGTCCTGTAGCTCAGTGGTTAGAGCACTCGCTTTACAAGCGTGAGACCTATGTTCGAATCCAGGCAAATCAGGGCGAAACCTTGGGCAAATTTCCTTAATCTAGATTCCTAATAATAATCCCTCCAAAAAAAAACGCAATAAATTGCTGTGCGCAATTGGCTGCCGTGTTTAGCCCACAAATATACAATCAGTTCCCTTTACAGTCTATTCTGTGAAGCACTTTGAGATGTCTAGAAGACATGAAAAAAGCGCTATATCAAAATGCAAGGATGATTATTATTATTATTACAGCTTGAATCTCTGGCTATATACAAGTGCAATGGGGGATATCATCGGTTCACGTGAGCAATAAGAATAATGATCAGAAATTCCCGTCAGTTTTCCCTGAAGAACCAACCTTCTGCTTTTTGTGTATTCATCTAATGTCATGCTCTTATTTGTTTTCTTGGTATTATCCTTGCTCGTGAGCTTTCCATGCTGTTTGGTGGACAAAGGTTTCAGGGGAGGTCTGAAGCATGAATAAGACATGCAATCGATTAGAAACGGAGAAATAACAAGCAATCCTTAGAAATGCCATTAAACCCTCTGATTAAAAAAAGTAGCTGCCGCGTTTCGCCCACAAAATTTACAGTCAACTCACTTTCCGGTATATTTCTCGAAGCGCTTTGAGACGTCTCAATGACGTGATAAGGGTCACTGTATCAAACTCACAGATTTTTATTACTATTATTATGGAGAGACCAGGGGCAAAAAATACTAAATTACTGTAATTAATGAATGAAACAAAAGCCCTCATTACTTTGGTTTGAATTTGCTTTTGATATCTTTTGGTTTGTTTTTAGTTTTTCCTTTTCCTTTTTTTATTTGTTTCGCTGTTTCCGTCGCTTCCTGTTTCTCCCCTCTGTCCTTGGCGTGTTTGTTCAGGTGCACGGCGAACTTGTCCTTCTCAGGTATTGCCTTAATCACCTCAATCTCAATATCTACTTCCGCTTGATCCAGTTGATCCTTCATGGTACGTTCTCTGTGGAGTAATTGAGAATAATAAAGCCTTTTCCGGTACTGTAGTTTCTTCCCTAATTTCGTGTTCATCAGCCAGAATGACAATTCAATGGCAATGTACAGTCAATTCACTTTACAGTATATTCTGTTCAAGCGCTTTGAGACGTCTCAACGACGCGATAAGGAGCTATATTAATTTGCAAGGATTATTTCAGTGCTGAATCTGACAGCTCATCCGTGCACTTTTCCATCATGAGTGGATCTCCTGTAGCTCAGTGGTTACAGCGCTCGCCTTACAAGCGTGAGAGACCTGTGTTTGAATCCAAAGATCAGGGCGAAACCTTGGGCAATTTTCCTCACTCCACACGCATACTACACACCTGATAATAATAATAATCATCCCTCAAAATAAAACACAATAAGAAATATTGGTCATTTTCAACCCACGGCTGTTTGTGGGGGACGCCGCTGTGCGCAATTGGCTGCCGCGTTTCACCCACAAAATATACAGTCAATCCACTTTACAGTATATTCTGCGAAGCGCTTTGAGACGTCTAGAAGATATGAAAAGTGCTCTATCAAATGCAAGGATTATTATTATTATCATCTAGGGCAGGTGTTGGCAGGAAGCTATATTCTACCTGTGGCTTTTATACCACTGCACCTTTCTTAATTTGCTTTAACCAGCATTTACCGAGCATTGAACCAGTTTTCGATCTCCTCAGGGTTGAGCATAGTTGTTCCAGGCTGTCTCAACCGGTATTGTTGTCTTCTGCCTAACACCACGATGTCTCCTGGGTGGAGCATTGCTGCAAGAAAAAAAGGAAATTTAATCCAACAGATTCTTTTTAAAACACAATCGTATAGATATAGATGCTGCAAAGGCCTTTATTTTCATGGTTCGCTTGAACAAATAAATCCTCAGACAATTTTTGGACGTCTCAAAGGCGCTGTATTAAATGCAAAGGTTACAATTATTATAATTAAAGCTGGAGAGCCTTGAAAATCACATTCAACTCCAGCATGCTAAGCTGTCCGTTTAACTAACGCAGTACGAACAATAAAAATAATAGGTGAGTGAGTGCGACTGAGTTTGAAAGTTACCTCTCTCCAGCAAACCTTCGGTGAGGAATGTGTTAGACTCCTCGCACATTTGCAGGAGCTTGTAGTATTCCATTAAACACTGTTGCCGAAACGCATCTGTGGCAATGCCATCTCGGCCTTTGAGTGAGGACGACAGGGAATGGCAGGCTACTGCCCGATCAATCCCCATTTCATGCTGGCATAGCTGCTTTTTTTCTATGTAGTCTTTGTTCTCCTACAAGGCAAGTGCGAATAGGGAGGGGGGGGTGGTGGTAAAGAGAGTGGGAAAATAATAAATTTGGTCGCTTCAATCCGCCACTGTTTGATCTACGCTGCCGTGCGCTGTCACCCCACAAGATATACACCCTCAATTTTTGTCCCTCCATTTGTATTCAATCCCAGACACGGGGAAGTATCCTCCGTAAATCCATCCTCTTCCCCCCTTCCAGTCGCACGGACACATGCTATTGTTGCAATGTGGAAGATAGTAATATAGTCAGTCCTGCTACATACATAACAACAACAATAATAATAATCCTTGCATTTAATACAGCGGCTTTTCACATCTTATCGACATCTCAAAGCGCTTCACAGAATGTACTGTAAAGTGAATTGACTGTATATATTTGTGGGCGAAACGCGGCAGCCAATTGCTCACAGCAGCGTCCCCCACACAAACAGTCGTGGATTGAAATGACCAATTTTATTATTGCGTTTTTTTTTACGGATTCTTTTTCTTCTTCACATCAGCACAACCTTCCAGCTGCCCTCCTAACTCTGTCCCCCTTTACTGTCCTTCCCCCTGCCCTGCCCTGACCATTTCCCACTCCCCCCACCCGCTCAGGTCCCGACCTACTGTTCAGCACCTTGGGACATCCACCCGATGTGAAAGGTGCTCTACAAATGTAATTTTGTTGTTGTTGTTGTTGTTGGCTCGTCAATGAAACAGTGAGAGTCTCACTCACCCCTAGGGGAACTGAGCAAATGTTCCTCTTATGCACTCCTACTATATAACAAGGGGGAAAAAAAAGTGGGAAGCTTTACATTCCCCTCAATGAATGTCAAATTCAGACTACAGCCCGCGCCAACACTCTCGCCAAAACTCCTACAAATAGGAATTCAACGCAACCATCGAAAGAATGATTTCAAGTTTACCATCGATTCTTTGTCGTGTTCCAATTTCCACTCGGTGAAGAGCACCATCTCATCTGGTGTAAACGGTCTTCGCTCGGACAAGTCGACAGGCGGGACTTGTAGGTACTGTGATAATTTTGGCTCGGGTGCGGGCTGCAGTGTGGAGTTTATGTGAGGTATGGGTACGGGAGTGAGTTGGGGATTGCGGTCAGCGATCAAAGTGAGATACGAGGTGGTCAGAATAATGGTGGGAAAGCCGCGATCTGCAGGTGTAAAAACAAACACAATTGCGGTTCGCTCGACACCTAAAGTACTCTCCTTTTGCTCTGGCGCAGCGGATTAAATAAACTTATTTTTATCGCTACTGTAATAACATTTGCCAATCAAACAACACTTCCCGCTCTTGTCGAATGCTCTACAAGTGAAGTCATATTTCTCTGAGATACGTTTGACACAACAACTACAAAATGACACTTGTACAGAGCCTTTCGCATCAGGCGCTGCTTCACACCCAAGCTGGGTGGGCGACGGAAGGTGTTGGGGGGATTAGGAGTTGCCGGTGGGTCCATCGATCCTGACAAGTGGGGGGGTTTCTCCTTGTCGAAGGTTTATCTCTTACAAGTTCTTGCCTGAATGATACAATTGGTTCCGAAACTCCTTGCGGACTTCTCTCTTCCAGGTCTTCTGGCCATGGGCGAGGTCTTTGTATAAAAGATCGCCGGCTTTACCTAATGTTTCCAGCAGATCGTCCAGCTCGTGATTAGTGATTGGAATTTGAGCCTGTTTAACAAAATAAAATAATAATAATAATGCTAATAATAATCCTTTGCATTTGCATTTGCAGTACAGCGCTATATCACATCATTGAGACCTCTTTCAAACCGTACCGTAAAAGGATGGTGTATTTGGTGGGTGAAACGCGGCAGCCAATTGCACGCAGTAGCATCCTCACCAACAACCGTGGATTGAGTTACTAAATTATTAATATGTGAAAGGATTATTACCACCGGAAAAGCAATCTGCCAATGGACAACCGGGATCCTACTTACTGCTAGGAAGCAGAGACGTGTGTGTGTGTGTGTGGTGTGTGTGTATGTGGCGTAAAGAAACTTGCCCAACGTTTTGACCTGCCCGGGAATCGAACCCGGGTCCTCTCGCTTGTTTGTGAGGCGAGCGCTCTTGCTAAATAACCACTGAGCTACAGGGACTGTACCTTCGTAATGACCTCTTGAAGGTTACTTTTCGATAGCTTCCATCTTTTCTCTTTGTCGGTACTTTTGAAGAAATCGAGCAATCGCAGTCTGTGTTTGTTCAGGTGCTGCTGTAGCAGCATGATCGCCTTCGGACTGGGTCTCAGAACCAATGGAACAGTCGGACTGATTTTTGCGCGCCGTATTGGTTCAGTATACATCAGACTCTGGAGAAATAACGGAAGAATAATAATATTAATAATCCTTGTGTTTGATATAGCGGCTTGTCACGTCTTCTAGACTGTGTCTCAAAAGCGCTTCACAAAGGCGTATTAAACGCGGCAGCCAAATTGCGCACAGCAGCGTCCCCCACAAACAGTCGTGGATTGAAAATGACCAATTTTATTATAGATTTTTTTGTTTTGGTGGGATTATTATTAGGCGTTTGTGTGTGTGTGTGTGTGTGGAGTAAGGAAACTTTCCCAAGGTTTCGCTCTGGACCTGCCTGGATTCGAACACAGGTCTCCCGCTTGTAAGGCGAGCGCTCTAACCCACTGAGCTGCAGGACTCCCCAAGTGAGGATTTCATTGCATCCTTTCATTGAATTATTCAATCGCAATGTCCTCCCCTGTGCCAGGGGGAGGGAGGGAGAGGGAAGGTGGGAGCAAGTGAGGGAGGTTAGGAGCGAGGGAGAGAAGTGAC
Organism: Hydrolagus colliei; assembly: GCA_035084275.1. Classification (NCBI taxonomy): domain Eukaryota; kingdom Metazoa; phylum Chordata; class Chondrichthyes; order Chimaeriformes; family Chimaeridae; genus Hydrolagus; species Hydrolagus colliei. Next base: position 1,737,191 of record CM068753.1, read on the forward strand.
CGTAAGCAAGAGGTCAAAACAGAAGGTCATTAGGGTGGGATTTGAAAACGGGAAGGGCAGGAAAAGCCGAAAGCTAAAAAAAAACTACCCTTACCCTCGCCAACCTAGCTTTCTCTTCTCGGATCCTTTCTTCCTCCTCCAGTATCATTTCCAACACATGTGCCTCCGTATCAGTCATGTCGATTTTATTCTCCAACCAGTATTTCAAGGAGTCGATGAGCTTCAGCTCTCGCCTCATCTTCTTTCTCTTCTGCATCCACTTGGTGTACTCGTCCTCGATCTCTTTGTTCTTCTCTTGCAGGAGCTCTTTCTGTCCCTTCTCCGCCTGCTCTTTCGCAGCCAGCTCAATGGTTTTCAGGTGGAGCGAGTGGGTCAAAGCCGAACTCAAAGGGGCGGCGATGAATCGCCTGACTCTTAACTTGGCGGGGCCAAAGCACTTCTGGGCCATGCGGAAATAGTGAGTCTTATGCAAATCCCTTTGCGGGTATCTCTCCAGCTGTTGAGCGATACTCACCGCTTGTTCTTCCATTTGAAACATGCCGCCTTTTTATTCCTTGCTTCCCACCCCTACCCCGAGCGTTCGGAAGGTCGTTAAAAAGTCAAGCTACGTTACGTTAAAGAGTCAGAAAGTAGCTACTGTTACATTTCCAGCCAATCGATGCGGGGGATGGATGATCTGAACGGATTGAAAATTACATCTCCCCCCCTACCTACCTCCCCTACCCACCACAAAAAGATGATTATTATATTATTATATTTCCAAGAATGACTTGTATCGAGGATGGCTTGTTACCAGGCTTGCAAACTCCAGCAACCATCAACCACAGGAGTTCAAAGAATGGTCTGACATCAGACACTGATTCCCTTGGCAACAGGAATGTTGTCAGCATTGGAGGTTGCGTTCCGCCCTTCGTCACTGATTTACCAGCGGTGAAGTGTTTGGCCTCGTTGGTTTCAGGTCCATCAAACACACAGCACTGACTTCTGGGCCTGACTATAAATGATCACCCTAAACCCACGATATGCTGTGGGTCGTTTATACTTAATTTCAGAGAAGCCATCTGCCAATCAACCAATCACCAGGTTACCACTCACTGCTAAGGTAAACGGAAGTGTGTTTGGAGTAAGGAAACTTGCCTAATGTTTCACCCCGCCTGGGAATCAAGCTCAAGGCCCCCTCTCGCTTGCGAGGCGAGTGCTCTAACCACTGAGCTGCAGGAGTTCACTGGGTTCTGTACCAAGGCAGGTCAGATTCAATCTGAGGTGAAGGCAACCAACGTAATGTTATGAGAACATTCTCAAAAGGTCCTGGAAACTCATACTCTTGGGATTTCTTTTCTGATCAGCCACGTGCACGGGTAAACTAATCACCATATCCCAGAGTCTCCCAATGAAAACTAGTCATCGATAATCTCCATAAGAGTCTCATAAAACACCTTTTGTCAACTTTACCATCATAACATTTATTTAACATTTCAACAAAGTATAAAATTAAAAATACTGTACAAGCCATTCCATTCCTACTGTACAAACACACACATACAACATCATTTAAAAGTTTCTCACAAACTTAATTCCATTGTAGGACAAGTTGTGAGCAGTTTGAGGGAAAGGTTATCGCTTGGGTATGTTGCCTCCCAAATTCTGTATCTCACCTGGCGAGATAACAAGCTGTATATCACAGTGTATTTGAGTCCATTCATAATGTATAATAAAAACTGTACAAGTAAAAAAACATTTTTTGTAAAACTATTGCGTGTATTTCATGATATCAAACTGAGAACAGACTGAATTGTATGCAGCGATATACTGTAATTTGCATTCAAAATCATACCGGCCATCTTCAACCATCAGTTGGCGAATTGTATATTGAAGCGTTGTGGGATTAATTGAGCAGTTTATTAAGTGGGTTTATGTCTGTGTTCACAGCAGCAACAAAGCTGGGCATCACATTTGAGAGATCGGTAACAGGAACCTGTGACTCTCCACTAACAGTGTACAATACACAGCGCCCAAGTAATGTCCTTTCGTCAAGTCAGACCAAGCTTCTCATGGTTCTCCCAAAGCCAAGACCAGTACTTGTTCAGTTTGTGATCTTGAGGCTGTACCTGGCAAATAAAACGAGAAACGTATATTGATTGATGAATGCTCTCGATATGACCATTTATCATAGGAAGGCAGGAATCGAGCGTTTGGCGCTGCATCTTACCTGCTTCCACTCCTTGACACAAAAAATCCGGTAGGAATCATTTCCGTACTTCCCAATGCCATGCAGTTCAATGGGGTATTTCCACGGTTTATTCAGGAACTCATCTAACGCCACAAAATAACAGGTAAATATTACAGGAAGATCTATGTATCACATCATTAAATTCTGTACAGTAGCATGGGAACAGGAGTGGTGGAAAACAGACACTGTCCTATTTTACGCCTTTCAACACAGGGCTAACATTTCCACCGGTGGTCAGATCAAGATCAACAGAGGCTAGACGCTGCTGCTGTGCGCATATTGGCTGCCGCGTTTCGTCCACAAGATACACGGTCAATTAACTTTACAGTATATTCTGTGAAGTGCTTTATAATGGTGGTAAGTCACTCAATCAAATGCAAGAATTACGATTTAAAAAAAATAATAATTATTATTATTGTGGGAACATATCCCACGTTACAGACCGAACTCGACGACAGATAACGCCAAAAAGTGATACCAGAAAATTTGACGATAGCTTTGGCTCTCAGTTCGTTTAGGCCGAGTGGTTTCATCAGCTCTGCGATCTCCTTCCAATCAGTTTCTCGGGCCACTTCAGCACAAGGGTATCTGTCCAGGAACGACCACAGCATGGGAATGGCTTTTTTACCTGATATAACAACAACAATAAAATTATACTTACATATAAAATATATCACGTATGTTATTTAAGGAAAGAAAAAAACTTCAACAACAACAAGAAATTGTATTTGTATTGCGTCAAATAATAATAATAATCCTTGCATTTTGATATAGCACTTTTCACGTCTTCTAGACGTCTCAAAGCGCTTCTCAGAATATACTGTAAAGTGAATTCACTGTATATTTGTGGCGAAACGCGGCAGCCAATTGCTCACAGCAGTGTCCCCCACACAAACAGTCGCGGATTGATATGACCAATTTTTCATTATAGGTTATTATTAGATGTGTGTGTGTGTGTGTGTGGAGTAAAGAAACTTGCCCAAGGTTTCACCCTGAACTGCCTGGATTCGAAACACAGGTCTCACGTTTGTAAGGCAAGCGCTCTAACCCACCGAGCTACACTGTACTTTCTCATGCCTTCGCTCACATCTACAAACTCACACCAACCTACCAGAGGTTTTCTGGAGGAACATGGTTGCCATAAGGAGCTTCCACGGATCATGAAAAAGTGTCTCTTGCACCAGGTCGAATGGAGATCGAGGAGGCGTCCACTTACTGAACACTTTCCGCCGCGGAGGACTCGGAGCTGCAGAAATCCACCAAAACATCGTTTCACTTGACAGCCCGATTCCACAGCTGTAACAAATTGCAATTTGGGCAGGAAAAAGAGATGATGTCTGTTACCTCCTTTGGAAGATTTCCTGGAAAAGTAAGGGCTGGTTTTCCTTCCGTCAGACGTTGCTCTTGGATGATGAGGATTGTCTGTTTCAATTTAAAAAAAACACCAAGTAAGCCACAGCTTAAGGTGAAATCAGTTTACAAAGAATGTACAGTGCGGAGACAAGGCCTAACCTGCGCGTGCCAGTAGCAAAGAGTTCAATGAGATTTCTAAATTCTAGTTGAAAATCACATTGCATCCGAAAAGTACATTGCTTTTACATTATTATCTGTTTGTGTGTGTGTCGGGGGGGGGGGGGGGGCATGAGATGGAGCCCCCCCCCATCTCACCCATCTATTGGGTTATAAAGGGTTCTGCTAATGTTGCTCTCATCTCAACGTTTCGCCCACAAAATACAAGAGATTTTGAAATGAGAACGAAAAGACCTCACTTGCAATAATTAGAATTAACAATGAACTATGACTGTACGTAATACCTTGGGTTTTCAGTGACGTGAAAGTGTTGCCATCCGAATGACATGTCTGGATCCTATTGCCCGAGTCTTCAGAATTAGCCTCGGATTTGGATAAATCTGTTTCCGCATGAGGTACGTTTGGTGTTGATTGGGATTGTGTCCCAGCGTGCGTTACCTCAGGCAATAGCATGGCAGTGGAAGCATCCTTCTGACTGATGTGTGCTAGATCCCTGATCAATTCAGACGTTTCCAACACAGACGGTTTAATGTCTTCCACCGTTTGTAATTCTGGTGTGTGCGTCGTTCCAGACAACTCCTGCTTTGAAGGCTTCTTTCTTCCTTCTGCTTCCTCTTTTTTGGACCTTTCCCTGGTCGGTGTCTTCTCAGCTTTCAAGCAGCGTTTTCGTTGTGTGGGCGGTGTCTCCCTCTGTCCAGTTGAAAGAGGCTTTCTCTGCCTGCTGTTTGAAGCCGACTCCCTTCTGCACTTGGTTCCGAGCCTGCCGAGGACTTGCTTTCCCGTACCTTCCTCGGATTTCTTGTTTGAAGTGCCTCTAACTCTTGCACACCTCTGTCTTTTAACCGTTTGGGATATTGTCTCGCTCGCAGACTTCTCCAAAGTATCTCCTATCTCTTGCCTTGGGACCTGTGCTGGAGCTGATGGAACACTTAAAATTAGTTCACTGACAACGTACGCAGACGAGCGAGTTACCAGTTTCTGAAGAGATTATCTCTCTACCTGATGCCTGGTTAGCCGCAGTTCTAGAAGCTTTCCGAGTTTTGCCTTGGCCAGGGATAACACAATTGGTTGCAATTTCATCTCCATTAGATTGTTGAAAATAATTTGCAAGTTCCTTAGAAGATCGAAATCTCTTTCCCTGGGGACTAAATAAGAGATATTTCTTAGAAACAGAAATATTATTTAACAGTCTTTTCAATGTGCTAACAAACTGATACTGTAAAGGCCAAGTTATTGAGGTACATGACTCATAAAACTCTGAGGTGGCTATTAAATTTCCCACCTCGCTCGACAGTTAATTAACAAAAATAGGTTGAAATTTATCTCTCTGATCCATTTATTGCAATATATTTCAAGTCTTTTCACATATGGCTGCTTATTTGACTGAGAAGTTAATCATTCCGAGATGGAATGATATTCTTGCTACCTTGTGTAGTTGGAAACTGTCTGGATTGATAAGAAATAATCCTTGCATTTAATATATTATGTCTCAAAGTTCTTCCCAGAATATATTATAAAATGAACTGACAGTGTATTTGGTACCTCACCTTATAACGTAAACGTCGTTTTTTCCTGCTGACTTCCCGGTTTTTCTTTCTTTTACGATTGTCTGCCATCCTGCTGGGAGCTCGAGGTGATAATGTAGAGGTGCTTTCGAAGCCAAAGTCTGACTAACAAGTCCATCTTTGGCTAATGCGAAGTTTGTGCTTGCTCGGTCTGCCGATTGAGATTTCGATCCAGTTTCCTTTGCCAATTCCCCCCGGAGGCAGTGTTCGCCTTCAACATTACCAGGAGTAAATTCCATCATGCTTAATGCCAACTTGTTAAATGTCCCCATCACTGAAAGTGGTACATAAAAAGTGTATCTGTGTTGTATTTGGTGGACGAACTTTGAATAAATTCAAACTGCTGAGTCCCGTAGCTCAGTGGTTGTGAACGGAGCTTTACAAATGTAATCTGGTTTGTTGTAGATCACTCACCACGCAAATGAGAGGACCCGGGTTCGATTCCCAGGCCAGGTGCAAAACGTTGAGGCAAATTTTGATTGCTCAACAGACACACTGACACGCAATAGACACACTGTTAATGGGTACGTTTACCTATAATAATATAGCAGCGAGTAGGGAAGCCGGTTGTTAAGTCGTTTGGGGGGGAATCCCTTTTCTGTGTGTGTGGGTGGGTGGGAGGGTGGTCGTGGGGGGTGGGTAATCATGATTCGGTCATTCGACCCACAGCCGCTTGTGGCGACGTCGCTGTGCGCAATCAGCTGCCGCGTTCCACCCACAAAACCCACGCGGTCACTCCCACTTTACAGCGCGCCCCGCGAAGCGCCTGGAGGCGCTCTCAAAGGCGTGACGAGGCCCCGCGTCGCCCGCAAGTATTGTTACATCATTACTGCCATTATCACTGGGATTGTTACGCGGATCTACAGATGCCGTGTCAAAGTTTTGACTGAAAAATTAAAAGCCAAATACATCCGAGTTGGTGTCCAGTTGTTTGCGCAGTCCCTGTGGCTCAGCGGTTACAGCCCTGGCCTAATACTCAGCCCTCAAAAAACAAAACACAAAACACAATAATAATAAAATTGCTCATTTCAACCCACGACTGTGTGTGTGTGTGTGTGAGAGAGGGAGGGGAGGGAACGCTGCTATGCGCAATCGGCTGCCGCGTTGCGCCCACAAACTACACAGTCACTTCGCTTTTACAGTGTGTTCTCTGAAGCGCTTTGAGACACGGTCTAGAAGATTATTCTGACGACGATCATCATGTGGGCGCCGCCATCTTGGAAGGGGGAGGAGCAGACGTAAATCCCGCGCATGCGGAGTAGCCTCCCGGCTTGGGAGAGGGAGGGAGTCAAATCACGCGAGATGTCACTGGCCTCCACCCAGGGAGGGGAGTGAAGGGCGGGGGCGGGGCTTGAGGGGGGAGGGCGGGCGGGGCTAGAAAAGCGTTGTGAGGATGGGAGAGGGCGGGGACTGGGATTAGTGGTGGGTGGGGGGGGAAAGGGCGGGGCCTGGTCACTGGAGGGGCGGGACTAAAGGGGAGGGAGCCTAATGAGGATGGGTGGTGGGCGGGGCTTTGGCAAGAAGGGGGCGGGGTTATTGTGAAGGTTTGGAGGAGGGGCGGCGGCGGCGGCGGCGGGGTCTTGAGAAAACCACAAGTGCGCACGCGCCTCCCAACACCCCCCCCCCCCCCCCCCCCCCCTCGAGCCCTCACGCGAGCTGTCAATCAATCCCTCCCGCCCTCCCTCCCGCCCACTCAGGCCTAAATCAGAGTTCAGTCAGAGTCGGCGGGGGAATGCAGTGAGAGTCCGGTGCGGTTTCGCCCCGTGTTGAGGGGGGAGAGTATCCTCACAGAGCCATGCGGGCCGTACCGACCTGGATAGACCGGGTCCACGACAGGGAGAAGATCGAACAGTGGTAAGAGGAGTCGGGAGAGAGACAGAGAGAGTAGAGGCCTCGGGAGTGGGTGGGGGGGGAAGCCATTGCTGGTTTGTTGCCTAGCAACCGTTGGTCAACCAATGTAAACCAGCGTCGCTCTCACCGGTTTGTACCGTTCTCTTTGCATGCCTGACATACTGTATGTTATTCGTGTCGTGTGTTGATATCTAATATAAAGCCTTGCATGGCGTTCGATACAATTTAATTATCGTTAATAATTAATCGTGAATAATGTTACCCGTTGCCTTTTGACGTGATGGTAATACACGATCATATATAATCCTTGCATTTTCATATCGCGCCTCGTCACGTCCTTATCAGACCCGTCTCTATTGAGCTTCAGCGAATATACTGTAAAGCGAATTGACTGTATGTATATTTGTGAGCGAGCGAAACGCGGCAGCCGATTGCGCACAGCAGACATCCCCCCCCCCCCCCCCACCCGCCGCCCACCCCACCCCCCACAAACAGTCGTAGATTCAAATGACCAATTTTTTTTAATATTGTGGGTTTTTTTGTGTTGAGGGATTATTATTAGGTGTGTGTGTGTGTGTGTGTGTGTGTGGAGTAAGAGAACTTGACCAAGGTTTCGCCCTGACCAGACCTGACCTGCTGGGAATCGAACCCAGGTCTCTCTCTCTCTCGCAGTCCATTCACTTTACCATCCGTCCCGCGAAGCACTTGGAGACGTCTCAAAACACTTCTTCCGGCTCTGATGTCAAATGCAAGGATTATTTAATGTCATCAAATGCAAGTATTACCTGGGAGATTTGAGGGGTCCGGTCTGTGGGCCGTGCAGATTGCCTGCCATATTTCAACAAAAAATAACAATAAAATTTCACTTGCCGAGCGCCTTTCACGTCTGGAGGACGTCCCAAGGCACTGGATTATGTGCCTACAAACGCACAGTAACTACAATATCGGCTGGAACCCTGTGAAGCGTTTTGAGACGTTCTCACAACGAGAAAGTGGCTCTCATCATATCCAAAACTGATCATTATTTATCAGTTCATGGTTTCTAAGCATGTTTTTGTTCCCGTTATTTCTGCAGTATCTATGACCTTGCGTTCAAACCAGATGGGACCCAACTGATCGTCGCAGCAGGGAATCGAGTGTTGGTATGTTCAGTGTTTTGGCGAATTACTGTATAACTGTTTAAGTTACAGAATGACAAAAAAGGCCTATTCCTCCGCATATCTTGACAAATTTCTACCAACAACAAAACCCACAGCAGAAGATGGAGTAGCGGATAGAGAGAGAGAGAGAGGTGGTTAAAGAAGAGCGAGGACTTTAGATGAGTTTTTGAAGCAGAAAGCTTAGAAAATCCATACTGTCTGTCATCTCATAATTCAGGCTGATTATCCAGTAGATTGCTGGGGGAAATGCAGCATTTTTGAAAGTGCTGTCCTTTGAGTGGTAGGCTCTATAGAAATGTAACTTGTTATTCTACGCCTCCAATTTAGGTATTTCCTGTTTTAATTCCAGGTATATGATGCGTCTGATGGAACTCTCATTCAACCACTTAAGGGACACCGGGACACAGTGTACTGTGTCGCCTATGCCAAAGATGGTAGGTTTATGATTTTAAGATTTGGTGCAATTCAAGATTTCTCTTGAAAAGATGTGTGTTGTGTGTGATCAAATCAACAGGAGGCAAAATTACATTTTACACATGGAGAGGATGTCCCAAGGCACTGGAAAGTCATGGATTTGGGATCAAGCGGGATGGAGGATGGGGAGGGTGGGGGTAAGATGATGGCCGGAAGCTCAATCGAAGAGGAGTGCCTTATTATCATAGATATATATATGTGCCATTATCTTTTCTCCTAATGAAAACTCAATACAGTATATGGCATAGTGCATTGTGTGACAACTGGGCTATGAATCATTCCCACAAACTTGGCGTTGCTTTATTCAGTTGCTGCCCCGGTTTTAATAAAACAAGCCCAGGTCAAATCCATCTTCATTTGAGTTTGAAGATGGCTTTACACTTTTATTTACTTGGTATTAGGTAAGCGTTTTGCATCAGGCTCCGCTGACAAGAGCATCATTATCTGGACCTCGAAGTTGGAAGGCATTTTAAAATACACGTAAGTTTCTGTTACTTGACTTTATATTCATTAATCGTTTTCTTTCATCCCTCCCCCCACCACCCCCGTCAAGATGTTTGTACTTTTTTTTTAATGGGATAAAACAAACCTTTTATAATTTCTTCTTTATTTTAGTATCAACAGCAATTGTTTGTAGAAGTAATTTTAGTAAATATGTTCAAGACGTAATTTAAATCTGGAGCAAGTAGCATTGAATTGGTTTAATATCAACTCCTTTTAATATCTTTAACTGATGATTTGCTTTTTTTCCCCCTTCCTTTCCAAGGCATAATGATTCCATTCAGTGCATTGCTTATAACCCAGTCACTCACCAGCTGGCTTCATGTTCCTCCAGTGATGTTGGTAATTTTACCTTTTAATCTTACATTTATTAAATTGTCCGAATTTATTTTAAAGTTTGGCTTCACCATTCAGCCTTATTGTGCCAATAATCTTTGTGAGACATTAGTTTTTTTAAAAAAATCTGAAATTTGTAGTGGAAATCGCTTAACAGATAATTAATTCCACCACAAAGTCTTCTTCGGCTAGGAGACGGAGCTATATTATATATAAATTTCCAATAGTGTTTCTGTATTATCAAATAGAAAGTGGTTTTAATATAGAGCAACATATTTTGACGAATATGTCAGTCGATGCTCTGTTCTTGTGCCTGATAATGGCACAAATTACAGTGCAATAGACTAGGTTCATATGTGTTGAAATCTAGTTAATGTGCCTGTCTGTCAGAATCAAGTTTTGAATCTACGTGATTATTCTGAATGTTTATCAGTGTTTTCATTTAACTTTGACTTGGACACATTTGCCATGTGTATAAGGAATTATAATTCAGAGGGAGTTATTTTCAGATTTAAAAACTGAAGTTGGGTTAGATGAATGTTTATAGATCGACTTCATAAATGGATGGAGAATTAACTTTCCTTATTTTTAATCACTTAAAATAACAGGTCTGTGGTCGCCAGAACAGAAATCTGTCTCCAAGCACAAAGTAAACAGCAAAGTCACCTGCTGCGGGTAATTCCCTCTGTCATTCATGCAATGCTTCTAATATATATGTAGGAATCTCATAAACTAGATGTAATGTTGCTAGTGAACTCGAAAGCATTTTAGCAAATATATTTCTGAAGGAAATATGAATGTATAGCACAAACAAATGACCCGTGACAACAGGCCATTTTGGCTACTGGACATTTGACCGATTCCTGCAGAAATGTATCTACAGGAATTGGTAGGGTTAGCATTTAAATACTGTTTTATCGTAACTTTGATCTCTTTCCAAAATGCAATCTGAATACTATTTCTGTGTCCATTTGCTAGTTGGACCAATGATGGACAGTACCTGGCAATTGGGCTGTTTAATGGTGTAGTGAGTATTCGAAATAAGAGTGGAGAAGAAAAAGTCAGAATTGAGCGACCTGGTGGTTCCCTCTCTCCTGTTTGGTCGATTTGCTGGAATCCATCCAAGTACGTAAACTCATCCCTCTCCAAACTCTAGCAAACTAATGATTATTAGCAGAGTGTTCTCTTTTCCCCCCCACCCTTTGGGACTCCAACCACAGTCCCATCGCGTCGCGCCCTCGCTTGCCTCCTCCAAGACACTTCTCAAGATGCTCCTCTTTGATAGCGCCTTCAGCCACCCTCCTAGCCCTGCCTTCTTCCCCCCTGATCTAGGAATCCCTCCCCTCCCCTCAGGTCCAAAAAGTCCCTGACTGTTCAACCCCATGTGATGTTGTGAAGGGCATTGATAAATGTAATTTGTTGTTTATTTATGGTTGTTATAACTGTTTTGTAAAGCCATCGCTTCCCTTATATTCTTAATTTACCCTTGTAGCACTTAGTAGAAGATCTTACCTGTTCTGTTTAATGGGGCATAGCGATGAACATATCTAAGCACATTAGTAAATGACACATGCTTTGTTCATTGATTTTTGTTGCTGACTTTGACCTTGGATGATCTAGAGAAGAACACAATGATATTCTTGCTGTGGCAGATTGGGGTCAAAGACTGTCCTTCTACCAACTGAGTGGCAAACAGGTATGTTTTTGGAAAAGCTTTATTTGTTCATCAAATACTGTACCTATGTGTCCCAAAAGACACATGGAGCCTTCACTTCTCAACTGCAATATTTTAAACTGTGAAATATATCTATTTTTTCATAATTAAACTGGTTTCCATGGCTATGTTGCCTGGACGTACAGAATATTGTAGTTGAGCAATTTTATTTGTATTACATTTACAAACCTTTTAAATTAGTTGTGACCCTTGGAACTCTCCCTCAACCCTCCAGCCTGTCCCCTCCCTCCCTATTTTGAAATCCTGTCTAAAGGCCTTTTTTTCTCATCGTACTTATGGTCACCTCCCCTTCTCCCTCTACCCCACACGAAGGGCGCTCTGCAAATACAAGTTGTTGTGAACTGTGTAAAAAAAACTTAGGTGGCTTGCGTTAAAATAATGTGTTTCTATTCCTTAGTGACATTAAAATGAATTGAATATATTCATTTGATATATGAATATATTAAATGAATATATATATATATTTGAATAACTCCAAATTATTTTTGAATTTCAGATTGGGAAAGACAGAGGACTGAATTTTGACCCTTGCAGTGTCAGTTATTTCTCCAAGGGAGAATATATAATAATGGGAGGATCCGATAAGCAAGTCTCTTTGTATACCAAGGATGGGGTGCGTCTCGGTACTGTCGGAGAACAACAATCTTGGGTGTGGACCTGCAAGGTCAAGCCGGACTCCAATTATGTTGTAAGATTTATAGGGTACTTTTTTTTGGTTCATTCTCAAATCCTTGTGCCCACTAACACTGTGCGGTTGATACACGTTTCATCTAACATACATGTTTTTGCATTTTACATCCTTCCGTTTCGCTCTCAAAATACACAGCAACAAAATTACATTTGTATGGCCCATTTTTACGTCGGGACGCCTGTCCGAAAGCGCAAGACAATCAGTGTTTTGGATACAAGCTGGAATCGGGGAGGGTGGAGGGCAGTGGGGGAAGGAAAGTGACCAAAGACACAGTCAAAGAGAAGTGCTTTGACACGTCTCAAAGACATGATAAGGTGCTACATTAAGTGCAAGTAATATTATTTGTATTCTATAATGAGCTTGTGAAACCTGATCTCAAGGCTAGGTATGCCAATTTAAGATTCTGCTTAAGATTTACATTTACTTCAATTCACTTTACCTATGTTTTTGTTAAGTGAACAGGAATCCATTGTAACTATTACTTGAATTGCTCTCAGGTTGTGGGCTGTCAAGATGGGACCATTGCCTTTTACCAAATCGTTTTCAGCACAGTCCATGGTTTGTATAAGGACCGTTATGCTTACAGGGAAAGTATGACCGATGTCATTGTTCAGCACCTCATCACTGAACAGAAAGGTGAGTCTGCAAAGCTTAATTCATAGAAATTACATCAGCATAAAAGCTATCGGGTCCTGTGTATATTTAATTAACAAAATATTTTGTCCGTTCCTGCAAATAGATAAGGTTAACATCAACCCGATACTTATTACTGTATATATCTTAATACTTTTGGAATATGCTAAAGCATTTGTCTCAACTAATATATAGCAAGTGTTTTTAAATAGCAATTTTTTGTAAAAAAATGTAATCTTGTGATTTAACCAAAAGATTATGTTAGGATTTTGATTTGAAATGTGTGTGATTGAAAAATTCTATGCAATGGGTGTGACTAAGAAGGAGGTTTGGTTCATCTGGTATAATCAGGTGTATCAGCTCGTATTTTAATTGCATATAAAAAGTTACTCCAGTCAAATCAAACCACAACATGATCAATACCTTGTACGGTAACCGCATTTTACCGACACCCAACGTTGTGTGTTTTCCCTTTCTGTAGTGCGGATCAAATGCAGGGAACTGGTGAAGAAAATTGCTATATATAAGAACCGATTGGCAATACAGCTGCCAGAAAAAATACTGATCTATGAGCTCTTTTCAGAAGATAATACTGACATGCACTACCGGGTGAAAGAGAAGATTGCAAAAAAATTTGAATGCAATTTGTTAGTTGTGTGCTCTCAGAATGTTATCTTGTGCCTGGTAAGTTCTCTGGTTAACCTTTTATAATTAATCCGTCTAATTAATCAGTGCTGATCCCTGATTGTCCAGCGCCTTGGCAGTCCCCTCTAACGTGAGAGGCACGATACAAATTAAATTTATTGTTGTTTTACTCAGTTTCTGCTCGTAGGAAATAAATTCATGTTTTTTGTAGTAAGAGTTCAATTTGAATAGGAAATATTTTTACCAATGCAATTTCTTTTAGCAAACTACTGCTGGAGTTTAACCAGCTAAAACTGCAGAGATTTCCACTGAAAGTAATGTCCAGCAAATGTCCTGCTGCTTGTCGAATTCAGTTTACTCTACCCTTTGGAGTTTGGGCTTGCTGCTCGGCATTCATTTATTTAAAATTTGGAATAAAACTCTTAAGTCAATTCACTGCAACACAAAAATGGTCCCAAATAAAGCAATTTTGATTCACAGGATTCACTGAATGCAAATTAAAATCTAAAACTTGTTAGAATTTGTTTCCCTAGTTGAAAAAATGCCTGGATCACACTAAGAATAGGTGTGAAAATATGTTCATAGCTTGCTCTCAGTGTTTCAACACATACAAACTAGGTCAGTCAATAGATATTAACATATATGCAGACCTCAAATTTATTTAGTAGCCAGGGCTAATAGGATGACATACTGAATGTCACATCTCTAAACCTTGGAAGAAGCAGAAACGAAGGAATTTTTGTGAAATTATTTTTCTGTTGTTTTCTAAAAAGGAATAAATCTTAAAAGGAATAAGCCACATTGTTTTTACTTACGCCCGCAAAATACCCAGTCAATTCATTTTACAATATATTCTGTGAAGCACGTTGAGACATCTCGAAGGCGTAATAAGTTGCTATATCAAATGGAAGAATTAATATTTTTAATTGTGGGAAAATTTCAAGTCCCAAAGCATTAAATTAAAAGTGACGTTTGAAACAGTCTTTCTTCACATTTCTCCCCATCCCATCTTTGACCTGCACATAACTTATACAGGTGATGAATGCCTTGTGAGTCAAATCCTGGAAATTTAGCCCTTCTGCTGATTGTGATTGAGTTTCCCCTAACAACAGAAAAGATAGTTGTTAGGATTGAAAGTTTAAATACCATGTGCTAGCTGCTGAACTTGTGTACTGTAATATGCGTTATTGTTAGAATTATATTATTACGTGCAGTTTTGAGGAACCCTATTTATTTTTTTAACCTCTTTATGTTTATTTGCACCTGTTTTTGACATTCTCTGAAGTGTTTTTTGTGGGGAGTGCTATTTTGAGCTTTGCTAATGACCTCCAATATACAATGCAGGAGAAGAGACTGCAGTGCTTGTCATTCAGCGGTGTGAAAGAGAGGGAATGGCTGATGGAGTCGCTTATCCGTTACATCAAAGTGATTGGAGGGCCATCTGGAAGAGAGGGCCTCTTAATCGGTCTAAAGAATGGTCAGGTACAGCTAAGTTGGAAGGCGCTGAGTATAAGACATGAGTCTATTGACTAGCGTTTAAGATATTTCGATGATTACTCCTCTGCTATTCATTCGGAGCTGTTGTAGCTCAGTGGTTAGCACACTCGCTTTACAAGCGTAAGACCTGTGTTCAAATCCAGGCAGATCAGGGTGAAATCTTGGGCAAGTTTCCTTACTCAAAACATGCCTAATAATAATCCCTGCAAAAAAAAATCACAATAATAAAATTAGTCATTTCAATCCACGACTGTTTGTGAGGACGCTGCTGTCTACAATTGGCTGCTGTGTTTCACCCATCAGTATACAACGACAACAACAACTTCGATTTATATAGTGCTCTTATATAGCGCCAGACGGTGTCTCAGAGCGCTGTGAATACAGTGAATTCACTTCTGTGAAGCGCATTGAGACGTCGATGTGAAAAGCGCTACATCAAATGCAAGGATTATTATTATTATGAATACAATTGATATCCATCACGTTTGTTGCAGATTCTCAAAATATTCGTGGACAATCCCTTCGCCATTGTGTTGCTCAAGCAAGCGACGTCTGTACGCTGCTTGGACATGAGTGCGTCTCGCAATAAACTTGCGGTGGTTGATGAACACAACACCTGTCTGGTATATGACATCAGTAGCAAAGAACTACTTTTCCAGGTAACTCAGCCTCTTTGGGACGTCCTCCCGACGTGAAAGGTGCTCTATCACTGTCGTTTTGTTGTTGCCCTTGTTGTTTCGCAGGAAAGATGTTGTTCGCCTTCTTTACAGATTAAAATCTCAGTGTGGATATTTCAGCATAGATCTAAGTGGCTGCTTTGACTGATACGTGTGACCTACTTGCTGCAGTTCAATGGAATTATTTTTGTACTAATGAGGGAGGGTTGAAAAAAAAAAGCGTTGCTGTTTCTGAGAGATGATTCTCGGGCAGTTCTGCAAATGACCTGTTTACTTGGCTTGTGGATGGTGTTTTGAAGAGGTGTCAGTGCTTGATTGACTCTGAAACAATGACTGTCCAGCGCCTCCTGACGTGAAAGGCGCTTCTACAAGAATCATTTTGTTGTTGTGGTTGTTTAAAATTGAATTTTATAAATGCTACAACTTGTACATTTTTGAATTACAGTAATATGAAACGAAAGCCAATGATTAATTTCCCTGTGATATTCTCTGCAGGAGCCCAATGCCAACAGTGTAGCCTGGAACACCCAATGTGAGGACATGCTGTGTTTCTCTGGTGGCGGTTTCCTCAACATCAAAGCCAGTAATTTTCCTGTCCACCAGCAGAAGCTTCAAGGTTTTGTAGTGGGATACAATGGGTCCAAGATTTTTTGCCTACACGTGTATGCCATGTCTGCCGTGGAGGTCCCACAGGTAACAACTCTTGATCACACATAATAATGTAATACGTAATAAGAATAATCCTTGCACTTGATATAGTGCTTTTCATGTCTTCAAGTCTGTGTTTCAAAGCGCTTCACAGAATATACTGTAAAGTGAATTGACTGTATATCTTGTAGACACACCGCTGGACTAATTTGGTTAAAACATTTTTTAATCGGCAATTATTATTTTAACGAATGCAATTAGATTTAACAGATAATATGCTTTTCTTTTTAAAGTCTGCACCCATGTACCAGTACCTGGAAAAGAAGATGTTTAAAGAAGCCTATCAAATTGCCTGTTTAGGAGTAACAGAAAATGATTGGCGAGACCTGGCAATGGAAGCTTTGGAAGGAATGGACTTCGATATTGCTAAAAAGGTAACTGTCCTTTGAGTATGCAGCACCCTAGGCCACTACCCTGCGCGAGAGGTGCTCTATTAAAGTTGTTGTTGCAGCAATACTGAGCTTCTTAAGCAAGCTAAATTAGTCTATAGTAATACACCTTGCATTTGATGTAGCCCCTCACACGTCAGAAATAATTCTCAAAGCTCTTCAAAAGATATACATTAAAGTAGTATTTTACAAACTATTTTACAAGCAAATAGTGTAACCAGTTATGTCCCACAAATGAATTGAATGGCTAATATTATGTGGCGTATCCTCAACATTGTTGTGACTTCTGGAGGGAAACATAGAATGGATTTGGGGTGAACAGCTGTTTGGTTTAGGGGGAAAAAGGCCGAAATAAGTAAAAGAGGATGCGTAGTTGAGGTACATTTTGTTGTTATTATTATAGCAGAAAGACCGAAGCCTTGAATTTGTCAGTAAATCGAGACGCCTCTACCACTGGATGGCAGCAGAGAATCATTACACTGCATCAGTTTTTTTTTAACCCTCGTTTTCACAAAGTTTTGTTATAAATGAGGCTGAAGGATTGTTTTTCTACCAATGCCAATCACCTAGGCTACACTAAATCTTCAAAACTATCCATGTAACGTAAACAGCAGGAATATCTGAAGAAGGGATTAGATTGTAAACTATATGTTGTAAACCAAGGTACCTGGAAGCTTGTCAACTGCATACGTTAATGCGGGCTGTGGTTGAGAAAAAAATGACACCTGCATCACACTGTTTAAGTCAATAACAGAACTGTTCACAGTTCCATACACCACATTTCAAAACCTGTTACTAAAGTTAACACCTTGTATTTTGTATTTAGGCATTTATCAGAGGTCGAGATCTTCGCTATCTGGAACTTATTAGCACGATTGAGGTAAGAATATCACTTCACAAGCTTAGAAAATGTTCAGTGTGTGAATAGTATATAATAGAGAGACTAACGGGGAACGGCTGGTTTGCAGATGGGGAGATAGTACACATAATTGGACACCACCCAACACATTTCAGAAGTTTTTATTGTAGTTGTGGTACCCCACAATGCCAACTGTTCATGCTCCTTCGCTGTCTTTCTGTCTTTTTCTCTCTCTCTATTTTTCTGTCTCTGCATCTCCATTTTTTTTCTCTCTCTCTCACTCTGTGCCTGTTTTTGTCTCTGTTTACTTTTTTTCTGATTCTAACATTTCAAATGTTCTGTTGAGACTCCCTTTGATGTTTGGGGGAGAAAATACTGATGTGCAAAGCAGCATAATGGGAGCAAAAGATTGCGTGTATTCAAAGTCTGAGAGTGAGATAGTAACTAATATTCAATCTAGGTTTTGGTTGTTTGATTTGCAGACTACAATCTGGTTGAATAGTTCAGACAATGCGGCAGTGTTCGCAAATTATAGTATTGCTGATTCCTGTCACTGTCTTCTTTTTCTGTAGCCGGATAGTTCGTTTGTTTTCTTCTTGCTAGAAAATGTTATTAAATGTGCTTTCTCCATTTTGTTTCCCACCCCACTTTCAATCTCCCAGGAGCGTAAAAAGCGTGGCGAGAATGACAACGAACTGTTTTTAGCAGACGTATGCGCCTACCAGGGCAAGTTTCACGAGGCAGCCAAACTGTACAAGAAGACTGGAAACGATAGCAGAGCACTGAACATGTACACTGATCTGCGCATGTTTGAGTATGCAAAGGTGGATTATTGCCAAGTCCAGACCTTTTTGAAAACATTGACTTCTCTTATCTTTTAAAAAAAACAAGTGACGTAGTTTGCAAAACCCTTTGAAATGAGCTGCGAGTATTTAGATGTTTCATTCACTTGCCCCCGCCTCCACCCCCATATCATGAATTCCGTGACTAAGGATGTGAAACTGGTTTGGTCCTTAGTACCTTGGTTGGTGGTTCTGTTCACAAATATGTGACTCGGGTGTGTAGTTCAACATGTTTATTTAGCGTTCGCGAAGCAGTGTACACCTTAGGTACAGACTCTCGTCCGTCTACTCCAAGTGCACACAAAGAACATTCCATACATGGGCATTTATACACTTGTAATCACATAACTTTTGCCGTGTTACAAAACATCACATGAAAACCTTTAACCCAGTAAATGGCCTTGGGGTTAATGCGATAAGATAGCCTGCAGCTTTTTGTGCAACAACAGGCAGGAATGGGTAGCTGAAATGAGTCGGTTTACACAAGGAGCCGAACAATGGTATGTCCGCCAGACATCCTTATCGAAACCATGGTATGTCTGCCAGATTATGCGTATAAGTCAGACGAGCTGACTTCTCAAAGATAGTAATAATAATCCTTGCATTTGCTGTATCATGTCTTCACAGAGTAAACTGTAAAGTGAGATTGACTGTATAATTTGTGGGCGAAACGCGGCAGCTAATTGCGCACGGCAGCGTTCCCCCACAAACAGTCGTGGATTGAGTGACCGTGTTATTAATATTACAACTTCCGCAGGATTTCCTTGGCTCAGGCGATCCCAAAGACACCAAGATGTTGATCACTAAACAAGCAGACTGGGCCAGGAATATCCATGAACCAAAGGCAGCCGCAGAGATGTACCTGTCTGCGGGGGAGCATCTGAAAGCTATCGACATAATCGGTGATCACGGCTGGGTCGACATGTGAGTTGTTCAGACGGATAAAAAAAAAAAAAAAAAATACTGGCTGAATGAACCCTGACATTCTGAGGGACAAAAATATATAACATTGCGCTCGGATGTGGAAGGCCCTATAGCTCGTGTGATCTTATCCTTGCCCTGCAGTCAGCCTACAATCCTCCCATTGTAGCATCGAGATGAGTTTGAAAGCAATTCTCATTGGCCTAGTTTCAGCCCTCTTGGCAAGCCGCTCAAGTTGTTAATTATTCACGTCGCATTCATGCCTAAGCACTCAGGGACGCTACCCCACGTGTCGGGCGCTATGTAAATTCAAGTTTCTGTTGTTGTTGCCTCTGTAACCTCCTGACTGGACCTTTTCAACCCTCCCACCCCAAGCTCCACTATCTGTATCAGCTGATCCCAAACTCTTCCACCTTCATCCTTGCACACACGCAAACTCTGCGTGTCATCACTGCAGTTATCGTCACCAGGCTCCACTGACTTCCTGTCTCCTGATCGATCGACGTTAAGATTCAAATTCTCACCTTTAAACCCCCTCAGGCCAGAATCTTCCTAACCTCTGCGATCTTCTCCTGCCGCGCTTTTCTGATTGCTCCCCAGCGTTTAAGTCAACTCAGGCCTATTGTTTGCTCTTACAGGTTAATCGATATCGCTCGCAAACTGGACAAGGCTGAGCGGGAGCCACTATCAAGATGCGCTTATTTCTTTAAGAGTCTGCAGCACCCTGGCTACGCTGCAGAGACGTACATGAAGATGGGGGACTTGAAAGCCCTTGTCCTATTACACGTAGAAACGCATCACTGGGAAGAGGTAAGGATCAGCCACATGGATTTTGATGAAGAACAGTCGCATGATTTGTCACATGAGAGAGAGAGAGAGAAAAAAACGATTATTTTCTAAGCTGGCCTTTTGAAATCTCTGCTAATGTCAAAGAAACCACAGGCATTTTTGCAGCATTAGAAGCCAATTAGATTGTCTGTCCCTGTATAATAATAATAAACTTTGCATTTTTATATGTTGTCGAGACATCTCAATGTGCTTCACAGAACATACTGTAAAGTGCAGTGACCGTGCATTTTATGGATGAAACGTGGCAGCCAACTGCCCACAGTAGAGTTCTACAAACAGTCATGGGATTGAGTGACCAAATTCTTATTACACTACGTGAGACTGCATTTAATCTGCCGTGGAAGCACTCGATCAATTGAATTGTTTGCTAGTGAGAGGTTACTGACTGCCTTGCCTTGATGATTCTAAATGGGTTTGATTTCCTTATTCCTACCCAGGCTTTCTCTTTGGTGGAAAAACACCCGGAATTCAAAGATGACGTATATGTGCCATATGCGCAGTGGCTCGCGGAGAACGATCGGTTCGAAGAAGCCCAGAAAGGTAAGAGGGTGGTTTTTGTTGAAAGTTTTTATTGAATTGACTGTGTTTGTGGCAAAACGCGGCGGCCAATTGCGCACTGCAGCGTCCCCCACAAACAGTCGTGGATTGAAATGATCAATTTATTACAGTTTTTTTAACGGATTATTATTAGGCGTGTGGAATAAGGAAACTTGCCCAAGAGTTTGCTCTGATCTGCCTGAATTCGAACATTGTAAGGCGAGTGCTCTAACTACTGAGCTACAGGAGCTCCATTGTTTGATAAATTGCTGGTGCTACATTTGTGGTAAGAGATCTTCGCCGTGAAACCTTTGCTCTTGACTTTCCCTTGCTTATTGTCGTAGCGTTCCACAAGGCTGGCCGTCAGGATGAAGCTGTGAAAGTCCTGGAACAACTCACCCACAACGCGGTGGTGGAAAGCCGGTTCAATGCCGCCGCCTATTACTACTGGATGCTGTCCATGCAGTGCCTGGATATAGCCCGGGGTACGTACATCAACAATCTGAGGTGGAATTTTCTAATGCCTGCTCCATGTCGCCCGACCCACCTGCCCCACCATTGGCATGCGAGCCTTTAGCTACTCTGCCCCCAATCTCTAAACCTCCATCCTGCAGACCCTCCGCCTCGCACCCCTCCTTGGCCTCTTTCAAGTCTCGCCTCAACACCCTCCTCTTCGATGATCCCATCGGAAACTCCTAATCACCCCACTTCCCCCCATCCAGGCCCCAGCTCGGGTCTGAAGCAGTGACTGTCCAGCGCCTTGGGACGTCCTCCTGATATGAAAGGCACTATACAAGTGTAATTTTGTTGTTTTTTAATTTAAATTCTTGTTCCTTTTTATATACAGTACAGTCACAGGGTATTCTGTGAAGCGCTTTGCGACGTCTTGGAAACATATGGCTGCATCAAATACAAGTATTATTTTTATTATAGGATTATTAAAAGAGGACAATTAGATGTTATTGTGTATGTTCAAATTCAATTTGATTCGATTTTCACTCTGGGAAGTAGCCTCCACTTTGTATAATGTCTCAGTGTTTGTGCGGGTGTGTACAGTGATTATAATGAGTTGAATTATAAACTTTTCACAGAAAAAGAGGAGAAGCAACAAGAAATGATGAAAATGTTTCATCATTTCCAGCACTTGGCTGAGCTCTATCATGCCTACCACTCAATCCAGAGATACACGGTAAGCAATCACCAGTGTAGCTTCAAACCTTCTCCCCCACCGCCAGCTATATCTTAAATGTATTAAATCGTGCCACTCCCCACCCAAAATAAAGAGCATAAAGAAGGATATTCTTTCAATATTTCCTCAGAGGTAATAATCCTTTATAAAAATTACTTTTTAAAATAAATGTTTTCAAAAAAATGTCATCATTCAATTCACAAATGTTTGTCGGACACTGCTGTGCGCAATTAGTCAGCTGTGTCTCTCCCACAAAATCTACAGTCAATTCACTTTACAGTTATATTCTGTGAAGTACTTTGAGATGCCTCGAAGGGGTGGTTGGAAAAGTAGTGTAAATTTGCTCTCCATGTATAAGGCTCCATATCAAATGCAGGGATTCATTAGTATTATTATAGCGCCTTGCGACGTCCTCTCGACATGAAAGGCGCTCTATAAATGTAATTTTGTTGTGTTATCTTTTTTGCAGGATGAGCCTTTCAGTTCTCATTTACCTGAAGCACTCTTCAATATTTCCCGATTTCTGCTCCACAATCTAACTAAAGAAACTCCTTTAGGCATCTCTAAAATGTATCCTTTTTATTGCCCTGAAAACATTAAGGTACAGGTTGGTGGATATGGACCAGTCTGATATTGATGTGGTCTGGGGAACCTATTCAACACAATTTCATCTCATTTCAAATCCAGTAATTAAGTTTCTTAAAGGCTTTAACTACACAGTCAACACTATTACTTTTGTGTAGATATCTTGTTGGAAACATTTTTTTTCGCTGTTGCTGACCCAAAACACAATTTAAAAAAAAATTGGTCATTTCAATGCATGAGTGGGACATTGCTGTGTGCAATTGGCTGCTGCATTTCTCCCACAAATATACAGTCAGTTCACTTTACAGTATATTCTGTAAAGCGTTTCAGATGTTGCTAAGATGTAAAAAGTGCTATATCAAAATGCAAGGATTATTACTATTACTTATATCCAGATTCCACTTGTTTGTTTCAACCTCAATGCATCATCATAGATTAATTAGCGTTTCAAGGACGAGGAAAAAATTGTGTGTAGTTTTTGTTCCTTAACGTTTAACAGCAACACTCTGTATGCTCTGGCCAAGCAAAGCAAAGCCCTAGGAGCCTTCAAGCTTGCCCGCCACGCATATGACAAGCTGCAGGGTTTGAGGATTCCATCCAGGTTCCAGGAGTCAATTGAGTTGGGCAGCCTGACAATCCGATCCAAGCCATTTCATGACAATGAGGTGAGGAGCTATGTTCAGCACAGAAGGAGGCCATTTGGCCCATCGTGCCTGTACCAGCTGTTTCAAAGAGCTTCCAACTAATCCACATTCAACCTCTCCCCCTACAACCCCCCCCCCCCCCCCCCTGCTCCCTTACCCCATAGCCTTGTACATTTTATCATTTATATCTGGTATTTGCTGTGAGGAGGTTTGTGGGGATGCTGCTGTGGCTGACGTGTTTCGCCCACAAATATACAGTCAATTCACTTCACAGTGAAGCGCTTTGAGACTAGAAGACTATATCAAGCGCTATATCAAATTCAAGGATTATTATTATAAAATTATAGTAGCCCATTTTAGGGACGTTCACAAAATACTATACCTTCCTGTAATGAACAAACGTTCTAAACACGTTTTTTTTTTCCAGCACTGAAGTCAATGATGTTTTGCATTACATGTCTGTATGTTGCTGTGTGTAATTGTCTGACATTTGTACACAGGAATTTGTGCCGATGTGCTATAGATGCTCAACCAACAATCCACTGCTGAACAATCAGGGAAACGTTTGCATCAATTGCCGGCAACCCTTTGTCTTCTCTGCTTCTTCTTACGGTTAGTGTTTTCTCCATGCTCTACAATAAATCTTCCTTTTGGGCTACAGGTTGTCACTTACTGTTATAACATCCAGTGTTTTTTTTTGTCTTTTCATGTTGCAGAGTTTTATAACTCTTTGGAAACGAATAATAATCCATGTATTTGATACAACGCCATGTCTCAACGCGCTTTGCAGAAAATACAGTATAAAGTGATGTGGGGCATCTCTCGACGTGAAAGGCGCTCTATACATGTAATTTTGTTGTTGTGTATTTTGTGGGTGAAACGCGGCAGCCAATTGTGCACAGCTGTGTCCCACATACAGTCTTTGCGTTATTCAACAAGACATATTTTTCAGCAATTTCACTGGAGAATTTTTTTTTCCAAGCGTTCTCTAAACAATGTAGTAATGTAGTCAATCCTTCTGTGCTTCAGCAGTTCATTGTAGTGAGAATAGAATGTGTAATCTTATCCCAGCTATTCGCCACCAGTGAGGTTTAAGCATTTAACAGGATCACCACAGATTATCGAGTCAAATCCAGGTTAATTTGCCTTGATTATTTTCCCTTTTAAGAGCGAAGTTGTTGTTCTTTCTCTTTTCCCCATCACGTACAAGAGCAGTCTAATTTGAACTCAGCAGAAAATAAACACAATTTGATTTTAATTTCTTAAAATTTCACTCATTGACTGATGAGGAAAGACAATTACCGTTTACAACATGACTTTTCGAAAATATGTAGCAGTTTTCCTTTCCCTCTTGCCTTCCGCTGTTCATGAAAATTATGTCAGAGTGAATATTTGGATAGATGCATGTGCGCAATTGCCCTAATGTTCTAAACAAAGAACAGAATGTGACGAGATTTAAAAGTTAAATTAAAAAAAAAATCTATATTGCTCCCCGTTTACTTCTGTTTAAACGTTTCTTTCATTCCTACCCCCAATTGCATTTCACCCACAAAATATACAGTCCATTCACTTTGCAGTCTATCTTGCGAAGTGCTTTGAGGCGTCTCCCAAGATGTGATATGGCGCTGTATCACATGAAAGGATTATTATTGTTGCATGGAGAGACTTTGCAAAATCTTCTTACCTAATTTCTATTAAATTGCCGGCTGGACTCTACAATTTTCTGTGCAGAATATTGAAATTGAGCATTTAAGTCGTGCATTAGGGAGCTGTGGCTGAAAGCGTTCAGTTTTACGTTAATGTCAATGTAGAGTATGGTAACGTCACACAGAGGTTGAATGTTACAGTAGTTCACTTTGGCTTATCACACAGCTCTAAAGCCTGTTAGTTGCCAGGATACCGATCTTCTAACTGGATAAGATGGCATATTATCCTTTGAAATGGATCTGCACGACCCGCCGAGGAGTGAAGTATTACCTATCTCGCAGTTGTATAGGATTTGCTCGGTGACAGGTTAGCGTGACATAAATTTCAAGAGAATAAAAAATTCTTGGAATTAAATTAGTTCCAGGAAAATTTTGCCCACCAAATATATGACTAATGGACTATACGGTGTATTCTGTGACGTACTTTAAGATGTCTCAACAACACGATAAGGCACGATATCAATTAAATCTGCATTTTACTTTGAACTATTACCCTTTACAGCTTATTAGCAGCATTTTTTTAAAAAAATACCCCACGTTGAATTTTAGGTAACAAGAAAAGTGGGTACAATTCAGGTGATTGCGCAAAATAAAAAACCGCCATACTGTTCCCTCCATGATTTTGGTTCAGCAGTGACTCTGTCGATGTCAGCCACATAGCAGTCACACAGCCACACAGCAGTGAGGAGACTACAACAGTCTTCAGTATGGCTGGGCTGGGCTAGGAATAGGAAAACAATTTACTGTTGATGTTTCTTGATTAGTTTTACGTTTGGTTTCAATTCATAAAAAAACCTGCTGTATAATCTGGCCAGGTGTCCTTTGTTATCCGAGAGCTTTGTTTAACATCGGCTGTGTTTTTTGCCCAGCATGTGTATTTCAGCGCCTTGGAACGTGAAAGGCGCTGTACAAGGGTAATTTTGTTGTTATTTTTCAGAGGTGCTGCCACTTGTTCAGTTCTACCTGGAGGAAGGCATTACAGATGAGGAGGCTGTGGCACTTATAGATCGCGAGGTGCCCAGAGCAGAGGCAAAAAAGGACGGTTGGCTTGAAAACAACAGTGCTGGTAACTATACTTTCTTTTGATTAAAAGCCAATTGAGTCTTTGAGACATTTCCGATCCTCTGCGTATCTATTGGCCGTATTTGCTGATTAGGAATGTCCTACTTCGTGTCCCAGGGTTAGAAATCCAGCTTTCTAGCACGAAAATCCAGTACAGATAGGAAAGTGGATCACTTAACATCACAGCCATTAATTACACAGTCGTTCTCTAATGTAAGCGAATGTCCCCATAGTTATAAGATTAATGTGTTTTCATGCATTAAATGGTAACATTTGAAGAGCTTGCATTATCCTTGACTGGAGGATGTACTTTCGCCCACAAAACATAGTAATTTACTTTACAGTATATTCTGTGAAGTGCTTTGATTGGATTATTATTATTAACACACAATAGATGTTACGTGCCCAATTAGAATCGTGAGTTTGGTCGATGGCCGTGATGAGTTAGATTTTTTTGCTCGCTCTCTCTCTATCTCTTTCAAAATGTGTTACTCTTTGACGTTTTTCTAGATGTCCAGACACTACGACTTGAGGATAACATGGCCAAGGTTCAGACAGACCCTTTCACGGCAAAACTGAGTTTTGAGGTAATGGAACCTGTCTCTAGGTTTAATCACGTTGTGTGAGAATACACACAATTCAAGCCCCCATAATAATCGTATTCATTTGTCCATCTCTGAACCTCTGGGAGTAGAAATTAACTTTACACAACCTAGCCTCACCTTTTTAACAACAACCTGCATTTATATCGCCCCCCCCTCCCTCGCAGGGCGACCTCCCAGAGCGCTTAAATTCTTCCTGAGACGAGCTGCCCGAAAACAAACGCAATCAGTACTCCCTTAGCCGCCAAGCCAGTGACCTAAAAAAAAAGTAACTAGATTCGTCAGACCTGACCTACCCTTCGCAAATCCATGCTAACTCCCTTTAATCAGCTCATATGTGTCCAAAATACTCAAGTCAAGTCGACTCCGTTCCTGTTGTATCATGGGGGACAATCTTAACGCCTGGTGCTTTTGACTAAACTAGACATTTTTAGAGAGGGGGAATCGGACCTGTTGTGAAAAGCTTTCTTTGAAGCCCGTGTAACAAATACAGGAC
Source organism: Hydrolagus colliei (assembly GCA_035084275.1). Lineage (NCBI taxonomy): Eukaryota > Metazoa > Chordata > Chondrichthyes > Chimaeriformes > Chimaeridae > Hydrolagus > Hydrolagus colliei. The sequence goes on from CM068753.1 coordinate 1,764,105, forward strand.
GTTTCTGGGTAACTGCAGTTGGTGCCTTGTCCAGGGAGATAAAGAGAATGGAGTAGAAAAGCATAGCAGCTCAATAGCTCACAAAACCACGTGGAAATCAAACGCTGGTGTATTATTTACACAATCTCATTGAATGACACATCTTTGCCTTTAACAAAATAAAGGCCGTTAACTAGACTTGTTCTAATTGTTTTATTTTACAAAAACAGGATTGGGGCAACAACAAAAATTAACAACAACAAAAATTACAACCGTAGAGCGCCTTTCGCATCGGGAGGACGTCCCAAGGTGCTGTAGTGTGTAACTGGGCCTCATTAGAGGAGAGAAAGTGAAATAAATCCAGAAATAAGTGTTTGCTTGATAATAGTTGGGTTTTTAAAGCCGTATGGATTATGAGCTTTTGTCTGAGCTTCGTATGAATGATGACTGGTGCAATCTGATTATGACAGCAGATCTCAATAGACTTTTCCACCCCCCCCCCCCCCCCGCCCCACTCCCTCACCCAATGTAACTGAATTGCTGTCCTTTGCTTGTTTACAGCAAGGAGGCTCACAGTTTATCCCCGTCATCGTGAACAGGACAGTGTTGCAGTCAATGAGCAGAAGGGACGTTCTGATCAAACGCTGGCCAAAGCCACTCAAATGGCACTATTTTCGATCACTGTTACCCGATGTGTCCATCACAATGTGCTCTTCCTGCTTCCAGGTAGGACTGTCCCAGGCCGTGTCATTTTAACGGCAGGAAATTACATACTTAACCAGGAGGAGTCACCTTAGCTCAGTGGTTAGAACACTCGTCTTGCAGGCGAGAGGGCCTGGGTTCGATTCCCGTCAGGTCAGGGCAAAACTTTGGACATGTTTTCTTACTCCACACACATAGGCACGTGATAATAATCCCTCAAAAAAATAATAAATCGGTCACTTCAACCCACATCTGTTTGTGGGGGACTCTGCTGTGCGCCATTGGCTGCCGCGTTTCGCCCACAAAATATATACAGTCAATTCACTTTACAGTATATTCTGCAAAGTGCTTTGAGACCTCTAGAGGACATGAAAAGTGCTATATATCAAATGCAAGAATTATTATTATTAATACTAGTGTGTATTTGGAATATGTCCTGACTGAATACCAAAGTGTGTTTGTCAGGCTAACATTGCTGTGGCTTTGATTGATGTTGCCGTCTTTTCGCTACAGATGTTCCACAGTGAAGACTATGAGCTACTGGTCCTTCAGCACAACTGCTGTCCCTACTGTTGTCGACCGATAGACGAGTGACCAGCCATGTACGGCTTTAGGAAAAGTGCCTTCTTAACCTTTCCTTGCGCCGGGTGCTCGGGGTGAAAGTCTCGGCCTGTCAGGGGCGAGGTGGGGGGTGGTGGTGGGGAATCTGTTTTGCAGCGCGGACAGTTCGTAACCAGCGGTTCACCGTGTGGGAGGCTACTCGTGGTTATAGTGGCGAGATCCAGGGCCTTCCGCTAAGACTTTGTGAAGTGAACCTTGTTACTTCACGTTGTCCTCTTTTCCAACGTGTTGCATTTTACAAAACACATCCAAAATTGTTACGATAAACGCAAGGGCCAATACAGCAATAAAGAGCATTGACTACATTCTGGGTTCAGGGAGGAGGGGAGAGAGGAAGGGATGGATGGTGGAATTAGTTGAATAAAACTAGCAAATATATATCTATAAGTAATCTAACACACATGATACATAGAAATGTAGAGAGAATTTATCCAAGCCAACTTCTACTGTGTGCTCTCTTCCACAATGTTAGCGTCACTCTCTCTCTCTCTCTCGCGCGCTCTTTCGTTACTGATCGATGTGGGTCATGTTTTCACCGTTCTCTATTTCAGCGTTTGTAGCTGTTTTGTGTCTGCTCCCCACCATACTCGGTAGTTTCACGGGGTCGGCTACTAAGCAAGTACGTGTGTTGCCCAACGACTGATAACTTTTTAGACTTACCCAAACTGTTTCATTCCAATAATACATTTCCTCCCTCATCATTCACAGGGTATGGAAAGTTGAAGTATTTTTTAAAAATCTTTACGGTTTTCTGCCTCTTCAAAAAAAAAAAATTGCCATCTATTTTACAGCAACGTTTACATCAACAAATACGTGCTTTTATATAGCGCTTTCCAACCAGGTTAGGGTATGAAATCATACTTGCTGTGAGTATGTGTGGGAACCTCAATCCTATACTGATGCAGTTTAAGCAATGTTTCCACATGTTTCCAGTACATGTTTCCAATGTTTCCACAAGAGTCCTGAACCGCAAGCTGATATTCATGTATAATAAGAGTCCAGATACTGTGCATTTTTATCCATCGTTTGTTGAATTTTTAATTCCACTGTGAAACAGGAGTTGAAATATTTCAGGGAGAAAACTCTAAAGTATAATTTATTAGTTATGTACTCTTCCCAGATAACAGTTTTTTTTTCCAGTGCTGAGTTCCAGTTTAGTCCTGAGTTCTCTCAACTGCAGAATATCTGAATGATTTAAACATTACGACACACATATTTCAATGTATTTTGATAGTAATCAGTTAGATTATTCAAATGTGGGGGTGGGGGTGGGGGGTACAAGAGATTTGGTAAGTGGAAAAGTAAAAACTGCAAGGCTAAGGATCCATTCATGTTTTAGTGCATAAAGCTTTTTTGTTGGCACACAAGTTTCCGTCTCGGAGGCAAGCAAACACATCCACTTAACTTTCCACTGTGCCACCATTCATTCCCAACAATGCCATCCCTCCAAAAGGTTCCGTTGTTCAAAATTGATGCTAATCAGAAAGAGAAAGTTTTGGGCCCTAATGATATATCAGATTAACAGTGCCTCTCAGCGAGGTGCATAAATCAATCAAATTATGTCAGGAAAAAAAAACTTTGATTTTGATAGTGGCTTATCACGTCAAAATCTCAAACGTCCTTGGCAGGTAATTACTCTCCAGTGTGTTGGCTATTTTTAAGGCAAGCTTTGTGGGTAGGTTGCACAAACAGACTGGAAGTTCAATGGCCGAGTTCAATGAACAATGGCAGATCTTTGGCCCAGGCAGACGCTTGTTAGAAAGTTCCTTCTCTTTTCAGATTGTGCCACAAGATGTGAAGCATCTACCTCAACAGACCAACGTGACCTGGCTTAACCCTTTACCTGAAAGTTGTCAATGCAATAATTTCCCCAACCCCTAGTCCTGCATTACACTGCGTCCCAAAACTTGCAGTCACTCAAAAATAGCCACAAGCTCGATACCGTCCTCAGACCAAGATGTCTATCCATGTCCAAAGATATAATTAACGACCTTTTAATTAGTTGCTGGCCATTGTTCAGTATATACATATAATATATAGGGTAGAGTTTATATTAAAAGATAATATCCATTTCAGCCTTATCCTTTTTGCACTGATGGGGATGCTGATGATAGAGTGCATTCCTTGGGTGGTACTGTGGTGATTATCAAGGCATAAACTACATGCTATGTATCTATCCTACGTGTATAAAATTTATCTAAAGTAGTTCACTATATTTATACGCCCTGTTTCGGGAATACATGTCCACTTTATATTTTAAAAAATATGTTTTTTTTCCTGTTGCTATTTTTGGTCCCAGGTGGCTTGCTTGACTTAGGAATGTTTTCAGCCTCGTGTATATAAAAGAAATAAAGGTTGGTTTTGTTTTAGTGACATTGTATTATTTACAATTTTCAGAAACAATATTCACAGTGGTGATCGTCTCATATTAGTTATTTTACACTTAGTGAGAGGGCTTGTTGCACCATTCCGAGAAGTTATAACAATATAATAATTCTTGCATTTGATATAGCGCTTTTCACATCTTCTAGACGTCTCAAAGCGCTTCACAGAATATACTATAAAGTGGATTGACTGTATATTTGTGGGCGAAACGCAGCAGCCAATTGTGCACAGCAGTGTCCCCCACAAACAGTCGTAGGTTGAAATGATCGATTTATTATTAGTTTTTGAAGGATTATTATTAGGGGTGTGGAGTAAGGAAACTTGTCCAAGGTTTCACCCTGACCTGCGTGGAATTGAACCCAGGTCTCTCGCTTGCAAGGCGAGTGCTCAAATAGCAGTATTCCCGCTATATCAAATGCAAGTATTATTATTAGTACGTAGTGAAGCCCAAGGTTCTCAACCAACCCTTTCACTTATGCCTGTTGAGTGATAAGTGTGACTGGAAAAAATAATCTAAAAACTTCAAAGCAATCCACACCTCAACACCAGACTGATGCATTCTGTGAGGAAAACAATATACAGATCAAGGTGAAATAGGATCAGACTTTCTCCAAACAGATACTGGCTCTTAATCCCCTGTATAATCCTTAAAAAAAAACGAGGCTACATTCATGAGCAATCTGATCGTTCACAATTTAAAATTTCCACCCTCTCTCAAGTCATAATAATAATATAATAATATATAAATGAACAGGTTTGACGATGCACAGCTATTTTTAAAGGTACCACAAGATTATTTTCAAACGCCACTTGGAACGCCAATATTCCAAACAATTGTAATAATGTAATAATACTTGCATTCGATATAGGGGCTTTTCACCTCTTATCGACGTCTCAAAGCGCTTCACAGGAAATACTGTAAAGTGAACTGACTATATTTGTGGCCGAAATAAACGGCGGACGTCACGTTATAACCTATCCACAAAGCTTCGCTACTTTCTAGGGCCAGTGATATGAGGACAATGATTGCTCGGAAGCACTATTAAAATAGCTTTGTAAAATCATGTAAGGCGAGCATTCGCCTTACAAGCATGAGAGACCTGTGTTCAAATCCAGGGAGGTCAGGGCGAAACCATGGGCAAATTCTCCTTACTCCACACACACGCACACACACACCTAATAATAATCCCTCAACATGAAAAAACCCGCAATAATAAGATTGGTCATTTTCAATCCACGGCCGTTTGGGTGGACACGCTCTGCTGTGCGCAATTGGCTGCCGCATTTCACCCACAAACATACAGTCAATTCACTTGACAGTATATCCTTTGAGAAGTGCTTTGAGACGTCGATAAGATGTGAAAAGCCGCTATATCAAATGCAAGGATTATTATTATTATTATCATTATCAAAAAGACCTAGTAACAGGAACGGACTTCTGAAACCCTACGCCTTTCCTCCCTGCCTGGTGCCTACAGATGACCTAGATGTCTCCAGATATGACTTTGACTGTCACTTGCTTCATCAGCAGGCAGTTAGTTATAGTTAGTGTCTCGCTTAATTAGCTCTCAGCGCTGAGCATCGGATTATTTTACAAACTGCCTTTGCACTAAAACCTTAATCGGGTCGGTCAATAACGCTTCTGTAGACCAGAGCAACTTTGTAAAATGGGGCAGCCACACCTTCATCTCGGGAGGAGAATTGCCCTCGACCGATTGTGGGGACACTGTTGCTGGCTGCTGCGTTTTGCCCACAAAATATACACGAGGTCAATTCACTTCGCAGTATAATCCACCATGTGCTTTCTGCAGATATTTGTGATAAGGCATGATAAATCATGAAATTAACGTGCTTTAATTAACAGACTTGCTTTGAACGAAGAATATTTATTCCGCACTTAATTTTTTTGGAAAAATTCTATATATTTATGTTTATTTTTCTGCTCATCATGTGAGGAGGAGGTGGGTGTCAGATCTGAGAAATAAATCTATACATTCTTAGCACTGAATATCACACCCAGCATTTCCCCGTACAGCATATTACAGGGAAAGGTATATAATGATAATAATAATAATCCTTGCATTTGATGTTGCGCTTTTTACGTGTTTCAGACGTCTCAAAGCGCTTCACAGAATATACTGTAAAGTGAATTGACTGTATATTTGTGGATGAAATACAGCAGCCAATTACGCACAGCAGTGTTCCAAAAACAGTCATGGACTGAAATGACCAATTTAAAAAAATAATGTGGAGGGATTATTATTAGGTGTGTGTGTGAGAGAGAGAGAGAGAGTAAGGAAATTTGCCCAAGGTTTTGCCCTGACCTGGCTGGATTCGAACACAGATCTCACACTTATATAATGGGACAAAGTAAAGCTTTTTTTAAAAAAAGTTTCCTATTAACAACCAATTTGGTCTGGATCTGCACCAGGTCAATATTAAAAGTATTTAATATTCGGTGATGTGTGGTGCGAAAGTCCATCTTTTGTCTCATACATTTCTACTTAATAGTTTGACTTTGACTTCAAAACCCCTTCAAAAAACATTCCACCTTCATCCTAACTTGATATACTGTACATCTATCTATTCGGAATGCCAAATTCACGTCTCGATGACGTGATAAGATGCTACATCAAATTCAAAGATTATTAAAATTAATGTGAATATTAATTTATTTATTTTTTGCCCCCCCTTTATAATATTTTTTATTTTCCTTATTTGTTATTTTTGAATATTGCACAGAAATCTATAAGGTATGGAAGACAACAGTGATTAATTTTTTTAAATTGTCTTGAAGCAGTCATTTAATGTGAGTGTTGATTGCATTGAATAGATTTGAAGCAAACTTTTACGCTTTAAATTACTTTGGCTTTTTCAAAAAAATAGGATATGGTTCTACAATACAATTATTCAAAAGGCAGACAACTGCTTAAAGAATCCGTTATTGACAGGCTTTGCGTTAAGATGTTGGCAGGTGCTGCGTTAATAACTTGATGAGTAGTTATTATATCTTGTATCCCTGGCTGGATTATTATGAATGACATTGTCCTAAATCTTTTTGTGCTGACAGGCAAGGGCACACTAATCCAAGGGGCGATACTTTATAAGGACCGGGAGCTCTGGTGGGGGGGTTAGAGTGTAGCCATTCACTGATCAGGGTAGTTCCTAGACTCCGTAGAAAAACAGGAAGCTTTTAAGCGAATCCTTTAGCGAAGTAACAGTCAAAACAAAAAAAGCCCGGCCCACCGATCTGAGTTTGTTTCTTTCACATCTCCACCGTTAAGATCTGCAAACATGAACGGCACGGAAGGCGACTTCTTCTACATTCCCATGTCCAACAAGTCGGGATTAGTCAGGAGCCCCTATGAGTACCCTCAGTACTATCTGGCCGAACCCTGGAACTTCGCTGCCGTGTCCGCCTACATGTTCTTTCTGATCGTCACTTGCTTCCCCGTCAATTTCCTCACGTTGTACGTCACCTTCGAGCACAAGAAGCTCAGACAGCCTCTCAACTTCATCCTCCTCAACCTGGCCGTATCCGACCTGTTCATGGTCTTCGGGGGGTTCTTTGTCACGCTCTACTCGGCGACGCACGCCTACTTTGTGCTCGGACGTACCGGCTGCAACATCGAGGCATTTTTCGCCACGCTGGGCGGTAAGGCCACAGAACGCACAATCTGTTTTGCCTCGTAGTGTAATCCTACCAAGCGCCTTGAGACGTCTCGAAGACGCGATAAGGCGCTGTAATCAAATGAATAGCTTATTAATATTATTAGTAGCATTATTATTATGACTATTGTGATGAATAATTACAGTAATATTACCATAAGACACTAATCCACAAAATCTCCTCTCAAAAGACAGAGAGAGACAGACAGAGAGAGAGAGAGATGGAGAGATCCAGCCATAATTTCAGTTGAAATTAAATACTATTGAAGAGTATTTGTGCATGTGTGTCAATGACTCAATGTCAGTTCCAATAACTGTGAATTTACTAACCTGTATTCGTATTGATTATTGATAAGGTCACTTTATTCCCGAGTCTCTGAGTCGTTCGATACTCATTTGATTGGCTTCGCATTCACTGATCAATTAGAGCTAAGAGAAAAATAAGTTGTCAAACTAGATGCCAATTGCGTAGCATTTCATCCGTCAGTTACATAAGGTGGGACCTATAGATATGTCGAAAAAAAAGTAACACATATCTTATTGAGCTGGGCAATCTGACTTGGAATGTGTAGTAGTTTATGGGGAAATTAACAGTTTTCTAAATGACCAACTAATACATTTTATCTTTGAGGCGTCTTGATGGCCTGATCAGGCGTTATATCAAATGCAAGGGTTTTATTAATATTATTATGATCAATTTTTGTATCTTCTATCTTTTTGACCTATTGCCTTGTCAGCCTTGTAGGTACAGTACTGTGCTTGATAATCTTTACATAAATCCCCAAACATTTGGAAGGGTTTAAGTTTGTTCCTTCTGTTTAACCGGGAAATATTTCTCAATACAGGTTTGAATTTTTTCAAAATATATATTCAAAAAATCAATATCAATAAAAAGGTTAATTGAGAACTTGAATGGAATCGTAGTTTTCTTTAAAAAATGTTTTGCTTGTGCAGTATACGAAAATTGACTGTTTCTCTTTGTCCCTCCCTCCCTCCCTCTCTCCCTCCTTCTCTCTTGCAGGTGAAGTGGGTCTGTGGTCATTGGTGGTCCTGGCTATTGAAAGATATGTTGTGGTTTGCAAGCCCATGAGTAACTTCAGATTTGGCACAAACCACGCCATTATGGGGGTGCTATTTACGTGGGTGATGGCCTTATCTTGCTCTATCCCTCCTCTGGTCGGATGGTCCAGGTAATCGCAGAGTCACCAGGCACACGGACAGACACAGAGACACACAGACAGACACACACACGCACACAGAAAAACAGACAGAGAGACACACAGACAGACAGTCACACAGACAGACACAGAGACAACAACAACAACAACAGCAACATAGACCTCCCTCCCCGCAAAACTGTCCTCCACAAATAACTAATAATCATAATAATCCTTGCGTTTGATATAGCGGCTTTTTTTCACGTCTTCTAGACTGCGTCTCAAAGCGCTTGACAGAATAGATCGTACAGAACTGCAGTCAATTCACAGCGCGCAGCAGCCGTAGGCTCGATAGAGACTGTGGCATCAGTAGCGGGCGTCAATGGGTTCCTAACTTGAGCAACGTCTACTGTTTTGGCAGGTATATCCCTGAAGGATTGCAGTGTTCATGTGGGGTAGACTATTACACAAACAGCCCAGGGTTCAACAATGAATCCTTTGTCATATACATGTTCAGCGTCCACTTCACTATTCCTCTAACTGTCATTTTCTTCTGCTATGGACGTTTGGTCTGCACCGTCAAACAGGTGAGCAAATTGTTCCCCCCCCCCCCACCCCCCTGCCCTTCTCTCTAGCTGAAACCTACCAACCTACTCACCTCCCTGGCTACTCATTTAAGCCAATGAGTTGTGGTGTCCCTCCAGGGAGAGAGAGAGAGTGTGTTCCTTCCTTCCAACAATCTACCTCTGGGATTTCCATGTGTGGGTGTAGATGTGGGGTAAGATCCACGGAGTTTGGAGTTCGGAGATTCTTAAGCCACGGTAATGTGTTTACGCTTGAATCAGACACCAGGCCGACCACCTGCCTGCCCCTAATTCCCCCACCACCCTCCCCCCCCCCCACTCCCCCCACCTTCCCCCTCCCCTCCTCTCCCCCCTATCCCCTTGTCCTCAGCTCGGATCTGAAGCTTGGCCTGTGCCTCGGGAAGCCCTCCTGACGCCAAAGGCATCCCACCTGTGTACGAGTGTCATATTGACATCGCTGCTGTTGCTGTTGCTGTTGTTGTTGTGTAGGCCGCAGCTCAGCAGCAGGAATCGGAGAGTACCCAGAGAGCTGAGAGGGAGGTGACGCGCATGGTGATTATAATGGTGGTGTTCTTCCTGGTTTGCTGGCTGCCGTACGCAAGTGTGGCCATTTACATCTTCACGAACCAGGGCAGCGACTTCGGGCCAATCTTCATGACTATCCCGAGCTTTTTCGCCAAAAGTGCTGCCCTCTACAACCCTCTGATCTACATCCTCTTGAACAAACAGGTGAGGACATCGGTTCCATTGGCGTCAAATGCCTTCAGCCGCCCTCCACCTACAACCCCCCCCCCCCCCCCACCCCAACCCCGACCTTGTCATGTCCCTTGCTAATTTCCCCACCCACCGAGTCACCCAGCTGGGCTCCAAAATCTGGTCACTTCATCCGTGACTCAATAACGATATTATTGTTAATAATAATACTGTAATAATAACCCTGGCATTTGATAGACCGCTTTTCACGTCTTCTAGACGCTTCACCGGATATGCTGTTAAAGTGAATTGACGGTATATATTTGGGGGAGAAACGCAGCAGCCAATTGCGCACAGCAGCGTCCCCCACACAAACAGTCGTGAATTGAAAATCCACGACTAATTTTTATTATTGTGGTGTAGTTTTGGTGGGGGGGATTATTATTAGGTGTGTGTGTGTGTGTGTGTGTTGTATGTGTGAGTGTGTGTGTGTGTATATGTGTGTGAGTCTGGCGTAAGGAAACTTACCCAAGTTTTCGCCCTGACTTGCCTGGATTGAAACACAAGTCTCACTCTTGTATGTCACATCGGTAATATCTTCTTCCACACCACATCCCCCTGAGAACTCCTTCGCCTAAGTTACACGGACAGTTTTAAGTGACTTGTTTTCTTTTCATGGTGCTGGAGTGGGAGGTGGGTGGGGAGAGATAAAAGATTTGATTGCTTTATTTATTGATTGACGATCATTTTCTCTCTCTCTCTCTCTCTCTCTGTCTCTCTCTCTCTCTCTTTCTCCCTCTCTCCCCACCCTTACTCCCGCCCAGTTCCGTACCTGCATGGTCACCACCATTTTCTGCGGCAAAAATCCATTCGAGGAGGAGGAGAGCGTTTCAGGCGCCAGCAAGACCGAGGCTACCTCCGTGTCCTCCAGCCAGGTTTCCCCAGCGTAAAAGCCGCGTTTCGTCACCATTAAAAGCAAACAGGAGGCTGGTTAAAAAAAAAACAATTTCCCATCCCGAGCCATGTTTCTTTCGAACGAACTGACTGTGTTGTGTTGAGTCGCGTCAGCGGTTTGTAAATGCTAAGATTTAATATACAGTATTTTTAAAAAGTATAAGAATAATAAGAATAAAGAATTACGGAAACGGTAAATAGCGGAACTTTCCAACTCGTGTGGGGATTATTTGAGCAAGCCTGAACCACCACCCCCACCCCACCCCCCCCCCCCCCCCCCCACCCCACCCCACCACTCCCCTCCCATTCCTGTATTTGATTGATTTATTGATTGATTTTTTGATTGATTGATTTCTGAGTATTTTAATGAAAGTATTTTATGATACCTAAAGCTTTGTGACCAAATTGCTAAAAGAATCGAGAGGCGGTTTTCCTCGCGTTCTTGCTCTGGTTGGAGTTACCGTAAAACAAACTTGTGTTCCCAATTCCGTGTTGAAGTCGGCAGTGGAGAGGTCTGTATAGCTTATAGCAGTTTCTAAGGTGAGAGATGCTTTTCTTTTGTAAAAAATAAAATCTTGTTCTCCCCTCCCGCACTCTCATAATAACACGCAGCTTTGCAAACCACAAAGGTGTAACCTGGCAGGTATATAGACACAAATCATGCAGGTTAAAGCACATCATTATCCTAATAATAATTATATTAATAATTCTACTACTAGTAATAAAGAGTTCATTGCAAATGACAAGAGAGTTTCTTGGTTTTCATTTCAACTCAACTTCCAATCACAGAAACATTTGATTTGGGTGGGGGGGGGGGGGGTGGGCTGGGGTGGTGTGGGTGGGGGGGGGGGGGGGGGGGGGAATAATCTGTGGGAATTTGTTGGGAAAGCCCAAGTGAAAGTCTGTCAAACAAGACGTCTCGGAAATCGGTCGAGGAAATTGGGAAACACGCAAAGAAAACTATGGACTCCCAGGGACTGAACTCACTCCTGTTTCGAATAAAATATCATTCTTCTCGACACAAAGTCATTTGGTGTCTTGATCATCCGTTTACAACATTGTTTCGTTGCAAATAAATCTCTTTCGGTGTGCAACGTTTTCATTCTCAACCTCCCCCACCCTCCATCCATCCCTCCCTCCCTCCTGCCCACCCACACACACACACATATAAGCCGCATTTCGCCCACAAAATATACAGTCGGTTCACTTTACAGTATATTCTGTGGAGTGCGTTAAGACGTGATAAAGCGCCACAAGCGGTTATGGGGAGAGAGCTGGGGAGCGGGATTAAAATTGCTTTTTTTTAAAGAGCCGGCACAGACTCGATGGGCCGAATGGCCTCCCTTTGTGCCGTAAGATTGTATGGATTGAGTGACCAAATTATCATGTTTTTCTATTATTATTATTATAATAATAAATTCATAGCTTGAAGAGTTAACTTGCAAGTTGGTTTTGAAATATCAAACTGATCACATCGTCACCATTCAGTGAGTCTCTTCGTCTGAAGTTAACATCGGCCACTTTGGAGCAGTGAATACTCGCCACCAGTTTCCACTTATTTCACTCCCAAAACGAAATTTGTTTTGCCACCTTTAATTAGCAACGTCAAACAAAACACCACTAACTCTTTCTCTATCCCTCGCTCTCCCGAGTAAGCCAATAAAGACCCTTTCTGTTTCATTCCCCCCAATTGGTGTAACCGCCCTCCGATAGGCTGGACTCTATGCGCTTAAACACCTGACCGAGAGCATTTTAGACAAAACGCGGGTAGGAAATCTGTTATTGGGAGTTAGGTTAATGTCAGAGATTATGCCGCCAAAGAAGGAATTAACAGGGACTGAACTGACGGTATCTGCAGCCGTGAAACCACAGCCTGTCTCTAGAAATAAGCATCGCGGGCTCAGTCAAGGTAAGATGGGCTAAAAAATACACACACAGTCAATTCACTTTGCAATGCAATCTGTGGAGTGCCTTGGGGCGTCTCCAAGGCGTGATAAGGCACTGTATCAAACACAAGGATTATTATTCTTATTCTTATCTGATAACCCTACTTTCTGCTGACGGGGCTGTGAGTGTTGAATAAAACAACTCGTTATTAGAATTTCAAAGCTATCCTCGGATAACCAATGTTACAAGAAAGTGAGTTGTGGCTTGAACTTGGCAGTTTTTCATTTTATTTACGGCTTCTACTAATCTCTCTTTCCCTCCCTCTCTCCCTGCTCCCCAGTCTGGATTGCAGTTCTGTAAATTAGTCTAGTGCCATTATAGTTAAGCATGACTAAATCCTAACAAGTTTTTGTATGGACAGAATATAATATAATAATCCTCAATGTCTTCGTAAAGAGTCAAACGGAGATTTATTAGATTATTGCAATTGACGATATATTCCCCCAATATTGTCGCTGTAGCAACAAAAGGTTTGGACAGTGGGCAATGACCCTATGAAAACAGCAGCAATAGTGTTTGCTGTGACAAACACTATTTGTTTTACCACCACCCTCCCAAGCCCTCAAACCCAGAATATTTTCGCTCGAATTGTGGAGATTTAAATTGGGTTGGGGGCGGGGAGGGGGTGTGTGGGTGGAACAAAAGTGTGACCTTGGAAAAACGCCTTTAACAGAAGGAGGCGTTTGATTTAGTGTTCGAGCTAAATTGCTAACCTGGCTTTGGAAACTTAATGTCGTGCAGGTGGTTTGCCCGTCAAGCCGAAAGGGATCCTTGGCTCTTGCAAACGCCCCCCCATCATGCACATGGTCATCTGTGCCTTGAGGATCAGCTCGGATCGGAAAGGACCTCCGTACAGGCCATCAAGAACTTCATCCAGTCCACCTACCCGACCATCGACCTGGTCCGGCTCAGGACCTCGCTGAAGGCCGCCTTGGATAAAGGCATCAAGACCGGGATCATCATCAGGCCCGCGCGCTCCAAAACCACCGGGGCCATGGGCAGGTTCAAGGTTAGGGGGCAAAGTGTGTTGCAAGATCCCCACGGTTGTTGTTCAAATCCCTCCACTCCTCTGCAAACCTGCACCAACACAGCTCCCCACCCTTGGTCACTCTACTGCTAATTGATGTTTTGTTGACTTTGGAGAGGAAATTCTTAGCATTATTATCAGTTTATTTACTGTAGGGGAGTTTGCGGAGAAGAGGAAAGTGGGGGGTTGAGTGGGGTTGGTGGGGGTTTGGAGGGAGGCCATTTCAAGCAATCGATTCCTTTGTAAATTGTTGGAAAATATGCCCGTGCGTATTAGGGCTGTTATTGAACTTTCAATTGAAACTCTTGTTCCTAAGTTGCCGACAAAGAGGTTGAGGCAGAAACCTAATGAGGGCACTGGCGAAAATGCTGATCCGAATATTCATTCACCAATCAAGGAAACCGTTGAGAAGCCTACAAAGGCGGAGAAGCCCAAATCAAAGAAAACCCAGGCTGCAAAAATACCCGGTAAATATACCTCTGTTTATGAAAATACCTACATCTGGGAACCCTCGCTCGAAAGCACATTCACCTGTCTGAATAGTCGATGGGGATCAATCTGAATGCATCCATTATAATAATAATTATAATCCTGGTTACAATATAATCTTCGAGACGTCTTTAAGCGCTGCACAGAAGATACTGTAAAGTGAATTGACTGTCTATTTGAGGGCGAAAATATCTGACACTGACGTCAGTCTTCGTAGATCCAGTGGTCAGAGTGCTCGCCTCGCAAGTGAGATGATCTGGGTTCGGTTCCCAGGCGGGACGAATTCTTACGCAAGTTTCCTTACTCCGCTACATCTAGTAGTTTATCTAGTAGTAAGTAGGAACATTGTTGTTAGCCGATTGGCAGATCACTTTTCCAGGGGTAATAATTGCTTTTGAAAAATATATATATCTGCTCACTCAATCCACGACTGTTTGTGGCACATGGCTATGCGTAATTGGCTGCTGCGTTTCGCCTACAAAATATACAGTCAATTTAATTGTGTGAAGAGTTTTGAGAAGCCTTGTAGATGTGACAAGGTGCTGTAACAAATGCAAAGATTATTATTATTATTATACCACAACCTTGTTTTTTGGCAGGTTCGTCCAAGGAAATATCTGAAACCAAAGGACCACATGAGAAAGTTAAAAAGGTGGGTGTTTTTATAATTGAATCATGTGCAGAATTGTGTGGTGGAGGGTGGGTTGGTAGATGGGTGGGTGCGTTGGTTCGGTGAGTTGGGGGGAGAGGTTGGAAGCAGAGACAGCTAGAATCCAGGGAGTCAAATCTCTATTTTATAATCATCCTTGCATTTGATGTAGCGCCTTATCACGTCTTCGAGACGTCTCAAAGTCCTTCACAGAATATACTGTTAAGCGTAGAGGTGAGTTTATTTGTAAGCGAAACGCGGCAGCTTAGTGTCGATGTAGGCTGAGTCCCAACTCCTGATGTGTGGCTTGAAACCTTACAATCCGATTTTAGAAGCGAGAGAGCAAAGGACGACATCACTAAATGCAGCTATAAATTTGTGGATCTTAAATAGGCCGGGATGGGGACCAAAGCTTTGGGTCTGTTGACTTGTAGTTGAACAAGACTGGTGTTTATTATATAATCATTTGCTATATACTGTCACGGTATTTTGTATTTTGGGGGGGGGGGGGGGTGGGAGGAAAAAAACACAATTATTTATTATTATTTTGTTTTAACGGCAGAAATCTGATCAAGAGGTACCTGCCGTCTCCAAACCTAAAAAGCCGTTGAAATCCGAGAACGCCAAGAAAAAAACGGAGAAGGAAAAATCGGCGTCCGCTTCAAAACCCAAAGTAAAGGCTTCGGACACCAAGAAATCAGCAACGGGCAAGGTGAAAGGCAGAACGAAGTCCAAGGAACCGTTGGATTCAGCCGCTGAGGCCCCCGCCTCGACTTCGACCTCCGCCTCGACTTCGACCTCCAACTCTTCTGGCAAAGGAAAGCTCTCGAAGGAAACGACCTTGGCCTTCGGCAAACAGCCGACCAGAAACCGGAGTAAAAAGGAGGATCACGGACAGTAACCGAAAGTCTTTCCTCGGGCCTTTCCCATCGCAGAAGCCAAATTCAATCGGAAGTCAATTAAACGAGAGGAGGAGGAGGAGAAGGCGGCCAAAGGAGACATCCGCTTTCAGATGTTCCACTCGAGGAAAGAGGGCTGAAAGTGGGTCTCGGAAGGTGACTAGGGTTGGGCGGGTTTTGGGGCGAGGGAATACTAACTCTTATGCTTTGCGACATTTTGTAAATTCTTTCACGCGTTCCGAAAGGGATGGTGATTTTTTTGAAGCGTATATAAACTTTGTGTGTGGGTGCGTGTCATTTTTTTTTTGCTTTGTTTAAAAACCTACTTGACTATTTTGTAAACTTCAATAAACTTAAGAGAGAAATCATCCGTGGATCTGTTTCCTCCACAAACTAGGAAAGAGCTCAACAGTGTCACCCACCAGATTTTAGGATGTCAAATTTTGCGGACTATTTTGTTTTCTTCTATCGTGTGTGTGTGTGTGTGTGTGTGAGTGACGTCCTTGCAAAGTGACGTTCAGACAACCAGTTAGGTGAATGTCATTCACATATAATAATCCTCGCATTTGATACAGGCGCCTTATCACGTCTTTCAAGTCTCACAAAGCGCTTCGTGGAATATAACCGCAAAGTGTAGCGACTGTATATGTGCGGGCAACACACGGCAGCCGATTGCGCACAGAGGCGTCCCCCACAAACACAAACACATAGAGTTTGAAATTTGGTTCGCTCTTTGCTTGACCCAACGAATTCCAATATACGCGAGGAGAAGGGGGGGGGGGGGGCTTATTAAGTAACAACAAACGAGTTTAATCCTTTTTACAGACATTTGATGCATTTAAACAGTGCAATTATACAGTGACTTCTTCACATCACACCCTCGACTAGTTTGTTCTCCGAGTTAATCGCGCAAATCGGTCTCTCCACATGTAATATTTACATTGCGGCATCTCGAAGCGATGGCTCCAGTGTGGACAACAGGAAAATAAAAACGCACGTGCGCACACGTGCACACACACACACACACACGTCAGGTTATATACTTTGTACTAAATCATACATTCACTGATCACTTTTCTCAGTTCCCCCCCCCCCACCCTTACTCTTCCATATCCGGTCTGTAAGATGATGAGACGTATTTCAACTGCTCCAGACTTAAATGTTCCAAAGAAATGGCATTTAACTTTGAGTGGATTGAAAGAAAGGCTTTGCTGCTGATTGTGTAGTGTTGTATATATATATACATGTGAACTATATATATATATATAAAACAACCTCGGCTCCTAATTCTTGCTGCAGGATTTATATAATAATCCTGAAATTTGATACAGTGCTTTTCACGTCTTCTAGACTGTGTCTCAAAGCGCTTGACAGAATAGACTGTAAAGTGAATTGACTGTAGATATATTTGTGGACAAAAGGCGGCAGCCAACTGCGCACAGCAGCGTCCCCTCCACACACAAACAGTCGTGGATTGAAAATGACCGATTTTACTATGAGTGAACCTATGCA
>CM068753.1:1781571-1869188 GCA_035084275.1 Hydrolagus colliei
TGGGGGTGGGGGGGGGGGAAAGGCAGAAGATCTTGAAGAGGTTTGGTCGGTTCGAGTGACTCATCGAGGGCAAGATGGGACAGGAATTGAGGAAGTTTGAAAATAGTAACGGTGGCATCTGTGGGGACCCCAGCAGGAAACCAACAGAAGTGGAGAGGGAAGTGATTCCGGGTGAGAAAGAAAATCGAGAAATCCGTGTCCTATGTCACATCCCCCTTTTGAGAGGCAACACAAACAATTCTCTCAACGGCGCAGAGAGAATAAGAATAATAAATCCTCGCATTTGATGTACCGCCTTATCGCCTCTTTCGAGACGTCGCCAAGCATTTCACAGAATACATGGTAAATAAAGAACAATTGTAATTATAACATTCATAATGATCCTTGCATTTGATGCAGCGCTTTTCACGTCTTCTAGGCGCCTCAAAGCGCTTCACAGAATATACCGTACAGGTGGATTGACTGTGTGTATTTGGTGGGCGAAACATGAATCGATGGAATTCTCTACCCGCAAAAGGCTGTAGATGTTCTCAGTCAGTCCTTCGACATATTCAAGACTGAGATTGACAGATTTCTAGTGGATAGAGAGATTAAGGGATATGAGGCATAAGGCGGGGGCGGGTGGAGTTAGATGAGGAGATAAGCCATGATCTTATTGGAATGGCGGGACAGGGCTCGAGGGGCTGAATGGCCTACTCCTGCTCCTGATTCCTATGTTCCCAATGTTGCTGGCAGTGGCCCCGCGCAAACAGCTGTGGATCGAGTCACCAAATTAATTATTTTAATTTGTTTTTTTTTAAGCGATTCCCAACACCCCCCCACCACCCCCCTCCCATCCCCATCCCATCCATCCCCCGTCCCCCCACACCAGCCATTCCTCCTCCCCGCCATCCAATCTGACTGCGCGGAGCGATGGTTCACCGCTAGCTGCCTCAACTAAAGTGTTTAACTAGTAATGAAAGACGTCAACTGTTTCTGAAAGCCTCTAGCCTCCGTTACCATAGCCACCAATGGCAGTTTGATGTGTTATCAGTGACCTGGTGCCTGCCCCCAATTTTATTTTTTGGTGCTAAAAATAATTCACCTGCTCCGATTATTTTCCCTCCTTCCTCTTGGTTCATTTCCTTCCCCCCCTCCCCCACCCCCCCATACCACCACACGTCCTACCGCCCCCACCACCACCGTCTTTCCTCTCCCACCCACTCCTTCCTGTGTAATTTGCTGATCAGACTGTATCATTGTGCACTGAACATCACTGAGCTGGGTAATGTAAGGGAAGACTGGCTATACAATTACCTTAATACTATGTACCAGATCCCCCCCCCCGCCCCCCGTCTCGCAAATTTTTCTTCTTCTTCAATCAGCCAGCTGGGTGTCTGACACACGCGGAAACCCATCACCGTTGCTTAAGAGTCTCCAAACTCAATGGGACTTCCATCCATCCATCCATCCATCCATCTCACCCTCCCACCCAAAACAGGAATTCATGAATGCAAACAGTTACCAAAACCCTAAACACATATCATACAAGCAACAATAGTTCTTCCTACCATGATGGCGATTTAAAAATATATACAGTACCGGTTATATATTGCATACTGTATTACAGTTAGGGGAACGTTCAAGAGTTACAAGATTTATTTTGCACTTTTAACAACAACAAATTGACAATTTGTACAGAACCTTTCACGTCAGGAGGACGTCCCGAGGCGTTGGACAGTCAGTGTTTTCAGACCCGAGCTGGGTGTCGGGAACGGGGATGGTGGAGGGAAGAGGGGGGTTGGGGGGTTTGCAGGTGACCGATGGGACCGTCGAAGAGGAGAGTCTTGAGGCGGGACTTGGAAGGAGGCCAGGGAGGGAGGGAGGGAGGGGGAGGGAGGGAGGGGAGGGAGGAGGGAGGGAGGGAGGGGAGGGAGGGAGGGAGGGAGGCAGAGGGACCTGCGGGGATGGAGTTTTCCAGAAACTCAGAGTCCCGCAGGACAGCAATGTGACATTTCCAATTTCTCCCCCCTCAAATTTCGGACCCTTGAGTGTTCTGACTCTCAGTCGTACTGAGAATGAGTAATACAGCAGCCTGTATTGTCAGAGACAGAGAGAGAGAGAGATTGAAATCTTCTCAAAGTCCTGTTCAGGATTCTGTTTTGGCCTCCTTGCCGTTGAGAGATGGGTTGAATCCCCCGCAAACTTTTTCTAGATAAGGACCCCCCTTTACAGACAGAATTAAGGGTAGACTTTTGATCCCATCCATTGGTCTTCAGTTTGGATTCCAGCCAAGGTGCTGGGGGGGACTTGAAGACCCTTTGAGGCATCTAGAGGATGTGAAAATTGCTGCCTCTCAGTGGTTAGAGCACTCGCTTTGCAAGCGAGAGACCAGGACTCGGGGCAAAACCTTGGGCAAGTTCCTTACTCCACACGCTTGATAATAATTCCTCAAAGAAAATTGGTCACATCAATTCACGACTGTTTATGGGGACGCTGCTGTGTGCAATTATACCAAAAGTACATAGTCAATTGACTTGACAGTATATTTTGTGAAGCACTTTGAGACACAGATGTGAAAAGCGCTATATATTGAATGCAAAGATCATTGTCATTCTTACTACTGTATATTAAATGCGCTAACACAGTCCCCTTTTTCACTGGGAGAAACAACAGCCCGGTTTTCTTTTGGTAACATGGTCCAAATAACAGTTTCCGTTACATAAATCTGACCACAGAAGTTATTGTTTTTCCAACAGGTTTGTTCTCATCACACCCTGGCCGACAGAGCCTTCGTCACACAGTTTCCCACAATAGCCTAAAAGAGAGAGAGAGAGAGAGAGAGATGGAGATAGAGAGATAGAGAGAGAGAGAAACACAGATGATAAATCAACAAAAACATATTGAAGCTTTATCGCGTTTCTCTGCCTGCAGATATGAAATGATAGATTTAGCCACTCTCTCGAAAATAAATCGAGAGACAGAAAAAAAAACACAGATATGTTATGTACTTCCTGAAATTACTGAGAAGTGGGAGCAGTGTGATTGATGTCTGGTGTTTACTCAAAGTTTCCCACTGGCCTTGACTGTCTGTCTGTTAGCTCTCACAATCACTGTGTGTTCCCAAACCACACCCTTCGGCTTAATGCGACTGCCTCGCTTCCGAAGATCCATAATTCTGTAGATGGAACCACACGAACTGCAACTGCAACTAACCCGCGATCATCGCATTTTACTGCCTGAAGGACCGACTGATTGCTCAATCAGATTCAAATCTGTTTCTTAAAAATCTCTCAGTAATCTGGCTCCCATGTGCGTAACAGAAACCATTTAAAGCCTCCTCGCCCCCCCCCCCCCCCCCCCCTCAATCGGATTAGTCACCAAGCTATGAATTACCATGTGCGGAGTCCTCGAGTTTGGATTTGAGTGGAACTGAGAATGAGTATATACAACAACGAGAGAGAGAGAGAGAGAGAGAGACAGAGACAGAGACAGAGACAGAGAGAGACAACGCACAAGAGAAAATAGTGAGCGACGGAGACGGGTTAGAAAATCCGAAATAAAGGACCCCAGGAAAGAATAAACGCAGAGCGGCTTTCGCGTCAGGAGCACGTGCCAAGGCGCTGGGACTTTTTCCACGCTCGTGGAGCGAATGGCCTCTGCGTGTTTATCTAGTGGGCGAAACGTAACCCTGGTCGCAAACCATTCATAAAACTAGGGTCGGTTTCGGCCTCCTGGAGGTTTCCGAGGGCAGGGAAACACATTTTTCTCCCCCCCCCACCCCCCCCCCTCCAGTTCGTGCAAACAGGAAAGTGACTGTTTGATCGAGGCAAAAGGCAAAGTTCGAGGGTGTCGCAAATCTTTAGTGCCGCTCTTGACAGTGTCTCGCTGGCTTATCTCCTCCCCGCACACAGCAATCGATCGTCCCACCGTCAAAACATTACGACTGACGGTACTTTAGGAAAGGATGGGGGGGGGGGGGCGGTGGGGGGGGGGGGGGGTGGGGGGGGGGGGGGGGGGGGGTGGAGGAAATGAGATTGTGGATTTTAAATTGAAAACGATGATAGATTTTCCGCCTCTGGACGGCAGCACAGGATCAACAGATGCTCTAATTATCTGATAAGTGTAATCAGCGCAGTGAGCAGGTCTGTGTGTGTGTGTGTGTGTGAGTGTGTGTCTGGGACTGTGTCTGTGCGTGTTGTGATGGGGGGGGGGGGGGTGGTGGGGAGGGAAACATGGCATTGCCTCGGTGCTAAGTGGAAAATGGCCCTTCTCTTCGCTC
This sequence comes from Hydrolagus colliei, assembly GCA_035084275.1. NCBI lineage: Eukaryota > Metazoa > Chordata > Chondrichthyes > Chimaeriformes > Chimaeridae > Hydrolagus > Hydrolagus colliei. Next base: position 1,785,833 of record CM068753.1, read on the forward strand.
CACCTTATTAATTAGGTTTCCATCCTCATACACCCACAGACACACACGCGCGCGCAATAAAAAAAATCTTGATCTAGATTAGCCGGTAAAATGGAAAGCCTCATTCCTCATTCCCAGCCTGCGGATTCGATTCCCGCGTCTCTGGTTTAGTTGATGTATTGATGCTGCCAGCTCAGGGGTGGAGGGGGGGTTGGGGGAGGGAGTGGGTGGGTGGTGTGTGTGTGTGTGGGGTGGGTGAGTGGGTGAAGAGAGAGCTTACAGACTGGCCCTGATAGCCAACCTTTCAGATGTGACAAGTTCCCCATTCAGCATATTACGCACAGCAATTGCGTGCGGTGGCTCTCACTGTTTTGAAGTTGCTTTTCGAATCAACATGTTTTAACTGTGTGTTGTGTTTGTGTGTGTTTGTGATGTGTGTGTGTGTGTGTGTTAATCTGCGTGTGCCTGTGTTAACCTGCTGTGTGTCTATGTGGTGTGTTATATTTTTTTTACGGAAAAATATATATCCATACTCCTTTACCGGCCTCCCTTCCTCCCTCCCTCCCTCCATGTCCTCACCATCATGCCCTCACACATCCTTGTCTCTCCGATCTTCTCCTTGCCTGCTCCTCTGCTCACACAGACCCCACCACAAATCCCTCTTTCTCTCCAGATCCCCGTCGGTGTCCCGAGCCTTTAGGTGTCTACTTCCCGGTGGCTCCTTCCCTCCAACTCCACCCCCCCCCCCCCTCCCCCACCACAGCTCAACAAGCCCCATTTCGCCCACAAATATACAGTCAACTCACTTTACAGTCTATCCCGCGAAGCGCTTTGAGACTCAGTCTAGAAGATGCAAGGATTATTATTATTATGAGTCATTATTATCTATCTCTAGAACCTCCTCTTCAACCTCACCTTCAGCCATACTCCTACCCCCAATCCTCCCCCCAGCCCCCCCCCCACCCTCCACCCCTTCCTGATCCCCCCTCCCCCCCTCCGGATAGCTTGGGTCTGTCCAGCCAGCGCCTTTGGTGGACGCCCTCCCTACGTGAATTGACGTTACAGTGAGTGTTTGTTTCGCCGTTGTCGTTAAATAGATCCTTAAAAAAAAACGCTACCGCTGAGGTGGCTGCCTTCCCCCCCACCGCCTTCTCTCTCTCGCCTCTCGCTCAGTGTCTCAGTGTCGTCAGTGTCTCAGTGTCTCGCCCCCCACTCCCCCATCATTGTGACACATTATCTTCAGTGAAGGGCTCCACACAAATGCCAGTCGACGTATCAACTCCAGACTTCTGGCTGAGAGCCGGGAGACAACTTCCGCTTGCAGAAGGTCAGCCTGGAGTTGTCATAGCTACTGGGGAAAATGCATATGGTTTAATTCCCCCCCTTTACGCTTGTAAGTAGGTCGGTCAATATTTTTTTGCCGTGAAATGTAAAATCGATGATCGGTGTGTTTCAGTGGTTTTGTTTTTTATTAAACGCGAAACGCGGCAGCCGGTCACGCGCGAAAGTGTCCCTCGAACGTGGGGATTGAGTGACCACGTGATCATCACGATTATCGGTATCGACGACCTTCAAATGAAATAGTAATAAATTTCCCCTCCACACCCCCTCCCTCCCCATCGAGCCTCGCGTCTTTCCAACCCTTTCCAACCGTGGCTCTCTAACGGAATTAGTATGAATTTCCCGTGTGTGGGTGGGTGGCAATGTACCCGGCTGTTTGCTAAAACACGGGAGGCACAGAGTAAGGAGAACTTGCCTAAAGTTTCGCCCTGACCTGCCTGGGAATCGAGTTAGGAGGCAGGGGAGAGAGGTAGCCATCTGATAGCTTCCAAAGAATACCGTGAAACTTCAGTTGGGGAAAGAAAATAATAATCCTGGCATTTGATATAACACGTCTTCTAACACAAGCATCTCAAAGCGCTTCACGGAATATATTGTAAAGTGAATTGATTGTTTATTTGTGTAAATCACAGCGGCCAATTGCGCACAGCGGCGTCCCCCCCCCCCCCCCCCCAAACAGTCGTGGATTGAAATGACCAATTTTTATGAATGTGGTTTTTTTTGTTGAGGGATTATTATTATTAGACATGTGTGTGTGTCTGTGTGGGGGGGGGGGGGGGGGTGGGGGGGGGGAGTAAGGAAACTTGCCTAAGGTTTCGTCCCTGACCTGCCTGGATTCGAAACACAGGCCTCACGCTTGTAAGGCGAGCGCTCTAACCCACTGAGCTACAGGACTATGATTCCAGAGCAGAATTGGGGGGCAAAGGGGTGGGGTGGGGTGGGGTGGGGTGGGGTGGGGTGGGGGTGAGATTCTAACCCTGGGTCACTGCTGCCCGATTGGGCGGACGCTAAACATCCCATCAATAAAACCTTAAACGAAAATAACCCTTGCGTTTCAAGTCAGGGGGATCCGAGACAAAATACAAAAGCCAGCGAAACGGTTCAGGATTAGCACTGCCTCTCTCCCTCTCTATTGTTCATCGGCGCCAGCCAGCCAGGGAGAGAGGGAGAGAGAGAGAGAGAGAGAGAGAGAGAGAGAGAGAGAGAGAGAGAGAGAAAACGTGGGTCCATATGTTGGCGAGGAAGTCGAGTGCTCGAGAAGGGCACGGTGCACAAAGCCGCGGAGACGGAGTCTCGGAGCCAAGTCCTGAATAAGTTACCATAAATTTTGACAGAATGTGAGATGCCGGGACTCTGACTGAGATGCCATCTGCTCGATGCGACGAGAGGTGATAAGTGGCTGCTGCGCGAAATTGCAGACGTACTTTACCTCCGCGCGCGGGACCTTGCGTAACGCACCTGCTCAGCATTAACCCCCCGCTGTCACCACAGAGAGCTCTGCCTCGCTCCGAAACGTGGGTACAGCAGGCGGGAGGGAATTCCTTGCAACTGTAGGTGTGTGCGTGTGTGTGTGTGTGTGTGTGTAACTGACTAGGATTTGAAGTGCTTGCACTAAACACAGTGAAACCCGTTTAAAACCCCACAGTGTAAATACCGCACTGTACTGTACAGCGCTGAAAGGCACCAACAAATCTCCAGTACCTTTATGGTGTGAACCTTGTCAGGCAAAACTACTACCACGACAACAACTTTCATTTATACAGCCCCCCCCACACCCCACCCCCGCCCTGCCCCCCCACTCATACACAGGATGGGGGGGGGGGTTCCCAGAGAGCTTGACAGTGGGGGAATCTGACTTCGAGGGAGGGGGGAAGAGGGGGGGGGTTACGTGTGTGGGTGGGGGGGTGGAGGTGGTGAGGGAATGGGGGGGGAGAGAGAGGAGTGAGTTGACTGTAAGCACGATCAAAAAGGAAGGTGTTTTTAAGCGGGATTTGAAGGTGGAGTGGGTGGTGGGAGGGGGAGAGAGGAAGAGATAAGAGATACACTGACACACACACACATACACACACCCAGTTGTTATGCAATGATGTATGAAGCTGCCTGTGCTGATGAGTTTACTGTTTACTGAGGCTGTTGGATAATTACATTAGACCTGTGCGCCTGCTGTTCTAAACTATCACGACTGCAAAGTTTGTCTCCAAAACACTGACAGAACGAGACCGGCTGCCTCGAAACGCACACCGAGCCTCAAGGTTAATCCCACCCTGGCAAACCAAGCCAGGACATTTCCCCCCAATCGATCTTCCCAACAACCGATTGAAACACACAAGACACACACACACACACACAGGCTTCTCAAAGGCTGACCCAATCTTGAACACAGTAAACGAACACGAGACAAGAGGAGAGAATTAGAGATTGATGGGGAAGGGAGATCAGCAGTCGCTTCTCAAACTCCACATCACCACCTGGTGGATCTGTCCTCTCTGTCACTCAATGGGTTTAGCGATGTGTGTTCAAGCTGCGGGCAGGAAGATAATATTAATAATAATAATAATAATCCTGGTGTTTGATACGGCTCTTTTCACGCCTTCTAGACCAGTTTCTCAAGCCTTTTCAGCAATGTACCCCTGGTTAATTTTCAACATTATCATGCACCCCCCACCCACCCAACCACGTACATACACAAACACACACCACCCCAATCACCCAACCACACACACACACACCACCCCCCTCATTTCACTTGCATTTTATGACCAAGCTTTTCTTATATAATAAAATAAATAGCGACATACACATCCAGGGGAATAACAATTAAATATACAATATATATTTATAAATATATATTGTATAAGATAGTATAAAACGCCAAATAAGAGAGCGAAATAAATCAATGTACCGTCACCTATACTCCCTGGAACAAATTTTGGAGCCCCTGGGGTACATGTACCCCTAGTTGAGAACTGCTGGTCTAGACTGTGACTCAAAGTACTTCACAGAATATACTACAAAATATATCGACTGCATATTTGTGGATGAAACGCGGAGCCAATTGCGCATAGCAGCATACCCCACAAACAGACGTGGAATGGGTGACCAGATTGTTATTGTGGTTTATTTTGAGGAATTATTATCAGATGCGCGCGTGTGTGTGTGTGTGCGTGCGTGCATGCGTGCGTGTGTGTATGTGTGTGGAGTAAAGAAACTTGACCAAGGTTTCGCCCTGGCCTACAATCGAGCTCAGGTTTCTCGCTTCTAAATACGCATTCACTTCACTTCCTGTGAAGCGCTTTGAGATATCTCAATGACGTGATAAGTCGCTATATCCAATGTAAGGATTATTAGTATATGCTAATTATATGAAGGGGAAGCCCTCAAACAGATTTTTAGCATCTACCAGACAAAAAATCTTCGACCCGATAGCTTGACTCACTTTCCTCTCTCCATAGATGCTGCCTGACCTGCTGAGTTTACTGAATGTGGGAGTGTGTGTGTGTGTGAGAGAAACCTGCAGGTTTTAGTTTAGGTAAACTTGAAACATATCCCCTTCATTCTTGTAATTAGAATACTAATTCTTGCTTATTGTTTGATATAGCGCTTTTCACATCTTCTAGACTGTCTCAAAGCGCTTCGCAGAATACTGTGTACTGTAAAGTGAATCGACTGTATATTTGTGGGAGAAACGCGGCAGCCAATTGCGCACGGCAGCGTCCCCCACAAACCAGTCGTGGATTGAAAATGACCAGTTTTATTACAGGTTTATTTTTTGGACGTATTATTATTATGCGCGCGTGTGCGCGCGAGTGTGTGTGTGTGTGTGTAGTAAGGAAACTTGCCCAAGGTTTCGCCCTGACCTACCTGGATTCGAAACATAGGTCTCACGCAAGTAAGGCGGGTTCTCTAACCCACTGAGCTACAGCACTCCCATTTGCTGGGTGAACTCCCACGCTCTTCGTTGGGGGGGTAGCGAGCCAGAGCGCTTTCATCAGCAAAATATTCCCTATCTCCCCGACTCGTCAATACCCAGTTTGCTGCCTCTAGATGGAGCTCTGATCCAGCTGGTTCACACGTGGATTTCTCTCGGCTGAATTAACAAGACCAGTTCCAACGCCGGGCACTGATCCGTTTTGCTCTGAGTTTGCAACCTTCGCAGAAGCCCTGAAAGGGGATCCCGTCAGTGAAATAGGAAACCTCGCCCCGATTCCTGCATCGATCAATAAATAACCTTGTTTCCTTGTGAGTGAGATGGAAACACATTCGCCCACCTAATAATACTGTAGTCACTCTACAGTACTGTATATATTCAGTGAAGGGCTTTTTTGAGACGCCTAGAAGACGTGATAAGGCGCTGTATCAAATGCAAGGATTATTATTAATATGGTGAACATTACAAAGGTGCGCAGAGATCAAATATATGATCAAACCGTACAAATCTTGATCTTCTCACTCCCAGACTTCTTGTTTCGATTCCAGGCAGGGAGAAACCTCGGGTAAGTTTCCTTCCTCCACTCACATACGCCTAATAATAATCCCTCGATAAAATAATACAATTGGTCAATTCAATCCACAATCCTGTTTGTGGGGGCTGCCGCTGTGCGCAATCAGCTGCCCCGTTTCACCCACAAATATACAGTCGATTCACTTTACAGTATATATTCCGTGAAGGGTTTTTGAGACATCTAGAAGATGTCGTAAGGCCCTGTATCAAATGCAAGGATTATTATTCATATTATCATTTACCAAACCAGGTCGAATCTGATGCCAATAGCAAAGTTTGGAGCCCAGTGATTATGTCAGCCTTTAGCCAGACTTTAGCTAGACTGCCTTGCCAAGGAATGCTTTCGACTTCCTCGCGCAATGAATCTTTTGCCGTACCTTGTTGCGTAGAGGAGTCAACTGGAAGCGAGCGAGAATGAGAGAGAGACGGAGAGAGGAAGCAGAAGGGATTATTTAGAGGGAAGAGGGAGCAATCTGCAGCCAAGGCTAGATACCCAACTGCATCTCTGAATAGTTGCCTTTTCAAACCACACAGCGGGAACCTGGTCCTAATTGTCACCAATAGATTAAAGTAATTGAAGCAGGGCAAACGAGAAGGTCGGAAGGAAACAGCGTGAGCGAAGTAAGACACTGGCTGCACAGCGAGTGGATGTGGCGTAGAGTGACACGCTAGGAAGTTGCAAAAGTCTTTCTTAACAGCACTAGCAGCGGGGGGGAGGTGGGGGCGGGGGGAAGTGGGGGTGGGGGAGGAAAGAAAAATAATTGGTTGATATCCAACCGTACGAAACAAAACTTTTCAATGAAGTTGTTTCCATATCCTGTTGCCTTGTTTCTGACACAATTGCCAAAAGGAACCTCGCTTGTCATGAGATTCATTCCGTCTTTGTGACCGACAATCGGCACCGATAGGAAAAATCTGTGGGTCAAAATATACAGGTCATTCATTAAATCTGCAGCCTGTGCTACACAATGTATTATACAGTAAATACAAATCTCCCTTCCCAACCACACCAACATTTCAAGAGAGAAAAAGCTCCCCCCCTCCCCCCAGCAATTACAATGACAAAATCACATTTGTACATCATCTTTCCCGTCCGGAGGAGGACGTCCCAATTACAAGGTTGTTTCCCTTAAGTTTTCGTTAAAACTGGTAATAATAATTCTTGCATTTTATGTAGCGCTTCATCTGGTCGTTGAGTCGTCTCAAAGCGCTCACAGAATATACTGTAAAGTGTAGTGACTTGTGTATTTTGTGGGCAAAACGCGACACACAAGTTGTGGATTGAGTGACCAAAATTATTATTGAAAACGTTTTTTGTTTGGTGAAGGGATTGTGATCCTGTCAATTGACTTAACAAACGGGTTCCTTCTTACCAGCCGGTTTATAGAGTAAATACAAAGCTCCCTTCCTGCCAACGCCGCTCACTGTTTAATAAAAACAGCAATTAAAGGCGTTCCCTCAAACTATCACCAATCCGGTAATTTAGCAGAAGGTGAAAATAAACACATTCATCTCAGGGAGCGCAGTCACCTCTGGCATCAGGGCGTCCACGGGAACCAATAAAACAACAGAAGGATTGATTAATAGCTGAGGTCTTTATTTCATGTACAGTACAGTAACTGCAGCCAAGGTCTGGGACAAATCAACAAGACATGAATTCAATCTCATCAGATCAGCTGTTACAAACCTATTCAACTACAGTGTTACTTTCACAAGTGTCGTTACCAGCAATCCCAGCCCTGAGCTAGCGTGTGGCTTACGCTCGCGGCTAATTCACTGCCTACCACGATAGACCGACCACCACACACACACACACACACGCACACACATCATAAAACAGACAACATCCAGAACCTACACGTCACTCCAACTCACTGACCCGATTGAGCGAGTGAGCGAGCGAGTGCTCGCCTTCATAAATACTCAAGAATGTGAAACCCAGAAAACCATCTCGCCACAAAAGGTGTCTTGTCTGTGTGTAATGTGAGTAGAGAGAGAGAGGGGCAAAGATGCCGTTAAATTAAATAATAAGAAATATTGGATGGCCGTGTATGATGTCAGTGTTTGATTTCCTGGTGTGTAAAGCAGAGCCCCAAAGAAAAAAAAAAAAATTCTTAAACTGGGAAGTGTACTTGGATCCAGTGTCCCCGTGATTCACACATGCGCAAACAAAAAGGAGTGATTTATGTACTTACTGGTATCTTAGCCATTGGCTCCTGACTGCTTTATAGGAAAACCAACAGGTGCGAGCTCTATTCCCCAGCCACACTCTGAATTATAGCAATAGTAATAATCCTTGTAATTGATATAGCGTCTGATCACACCATTGTGACGTCTCAAAGCGTTTCACAGAATATACTGTAAAGTGTATATTTTGGTGGGCCGAACGCGGCAGCCAATTGCTCACACCCAATTATTATTATTTAGTTTTTTCCCTCCCGCCAAAGGGATTATTTACCCCTGGTAAAACGATCCGCCAATCCACTAATAACCAGTCCCTACTTATTGCTGGGTAAGCAGAGGCTCCCGGAGTTAGGAAACCTTTCTAACGGCCCGGGAATCAAACCTAGGTCCTCTTGCTTTCGAGGCGAGCGCTCTAACCGCTACATTACAGTACTCTACAGTTAAAAGCATTAAAAAAAACACACTGACCGGGGCAAAAGATATCCCAGTGAAGTGTACAAACTCTACTCTCCGTCATTCATTGGCAACTCTCACGAGACCAGCATTCGGCAAACTAAATAATATACACCTTGCTTCGTGACGAGATGGGTTGTACTCTGTCTCAGCTCACATTATTACTTCATTTAAAATACTCTTTTTAAAAAAAAACATTTTTATTTTCATTTTTTTAAATTAAAAAAAATCCCCACTGCTAAAAATTATATCTATCGTAGAAACAGTTAAGGAAGCACTGAGTCTTTTGAGCGTTTCCGCTCTTCAAGTATGTTAGTCGACAAGGGCGAGGAAGAGGGGGAAGAGGGTTGGAAGGGATGGAGGTATCAGGAGGAGTGTGACTGCGGGTTCGTCGGGAGGCAAAGGGGAGAAAGGGAGAGTCAAGGAGAGAGAGTGAGAAAATCTTTTTCTTCAGCAATACTGGTGCTAGGAACCTGCAGCACATGGCACAGTGCTATCGCTATTAAGAGAATACAGCGCTCTGAGGCAGACAACACACCACAGCGCGTTTCACGTTCAACAGGCGATTTTGTGAGAACCATTGACGCATGCAGTATTCCTTCAAGTTAGTCCAAAGGTGTGGAGTATTTTGAAACCATGGTGAGAGGCGCACTGATCGGTATGAAAAGTTAACCCTGAATCCATCTCCTTGGAACATGGAATGTGCTTTTGTTTCACAGTAAATTCTTTTTACTTTTTTTTTTCTCTTTTATTTATTAAGTACCGCGGGTTAGGGCGGATTCAAATAAAATATAAAAACATTTTTTCTTCTTTTTTTAAAAAAAAACCAAAATAGGCTGTGCAGTAAATTTCAGGCGATTTTGTTTGTGTGTATTTTTCTTTCTTTCGTTCTTCCTTCGGAGATATATTTTAGAGAGTAGAAAAGCAGGTGTAGTTGGTATCGCGATCATCTACGCGGCAAGCGTTCCGTGCTATCGGTCCGTCACTTTCTTCTCGCTAGCAGTCGGTTCTTCTGCTAGCGACGGTTAAAAAACCCTCCCCTGCCCCCATGCCACACCCTCCTGGGATGGATTTCCTCACCTACATTACCACAAAGTTATCCGGAAAAATAACACGATCGATTTGAATCTCCAAATACTTCTGCAAAGTGTCATTCGGCGAAACGAAACGGGAAAAAAAGTGTCCTTTTCTCTCTCTCGCCTGGATCCCCCCCCCCACCCCCTCCCCCTCTCCCACTCACCCACACCCACCTCCTCTCCACACATAGGTATGTAAACAAATTCACTCCAGTTCGTCATCCACACATCATTAAGTTCCCGGCGATCACCGCCTGCCAGGCTGCCTGTCTGGCTAGCCGGTCGGCCGTCTGTCCATCTGTCTGTGTGCTCCCACCAGCATTCGGTCCGAGTGGCGTCCCATCACTCGGGCGGAGGTAGGACACGGTCCATGTAGCCGGCGATGGCCTCCCAGTTCTTCCAAGCGAAGGCCGCCAGCACCACCAGGAACAAAGTGCTGAACGTCCGGCTGCGAGTCTTCATGAGCGGCACCAGGCAGTTAGCCACGGTGGAGACAAACACCAGCACCACCGCCATGACAGCCAGCAGCACGTTGATGAGTTTGCCCAGCAGGGTCCGGGCTGTGGCGTTCTCCAGCCCCTCCAGCTGCACGGCTTGTTGCTGCTGCTGCTGCAGTTCCATCTTGGAGATGCGCGTCTGACAGGCTTCCAGGGCTTCCTGCGTAGAAACACAGCAACACACACACACACACACAGGGTAAGCTCTTGCCTCTCACTGTCACCACTGCAGTTAACATGGGCCTGGGATGGGTGGGTGGGTGGGTGGGTGAGGGAGGGAGGGGAGGGAGGTGGGTGGGTTCACTCTAAACTTACCTAGCAATAGCCACCATTAACTGCTTGGGAGGAACCTGTAGCGGCTTTATGATCAGCAGATCCTGCCAAACTGCCTCCTATTGCTGGCTGAAATACAGGGACACTAAACAGGTTAACACAAGTGGGACTGACTTTTATGTTAAAAAAATATATGTAAGTATATATTTTTTTAAAAAAACCTTAGGACATTTCAGAAATGCTTTGTACTATCAAGTAAAAACAAAGGTCAAAAGGAAGGGATTTTTAATTTTTTTAAAAAAAAAGTAGATTTTACAAACAAAAAACTCCAGCAAATTGATTCTGGTCAAAGGAAATATATATTTCCCTCCCCCTGTTCTGGTAAGGCTGCAGTATTATTCCCTCCAACACCCTGGTATTACTGGTGTTGATAAATCCTTATGGTGACTGGTGGCGATATTAATGATAATAAGCCTAGCATTTGATACAGCGAATCATCGGGTTTTGGACAGGTGTCTCAAATCACTTCGCTGGATACACTGTAAAGTGTACTGACTGCGGAGATCAATTGTAGGCCCCCAAATTCAACCCTAGCAAGAGGAGATCAGCTAGCGTGAAGCAAAGACCTGGGATTGTATCTACAACCTTTCCTGTCTATGGCTCAGCTCTTCACTGTACATTGGAGAATCTCTGTTTGCTGGGGATTTACCTGTTCTGCATTAAATATATTTTGCTGTGGCGATGGGAGGGGGGTTGGGTGGTTGGGGGGTAGTGGGGTGGTAGGGAGGGAAAAGAAGAAAAAACAAACATTTAAAAGCACGGAATCCTACACTTGCAATAATCTCATCAGCAGCAGCACTCCATCGTCAAGGGGCAGATAGTCTAATGTTGTCATAAAGAGTTCAATAATATTTACTATATTCAGTACAACAGTCAAACAAATCTGTACAGAATATTTTCTTGAAAAACTTGCATCTGCGAAGGAGCGATTCATAGGATCAGGAGGAGACCATTCAGCCCCTCAAGCCTGTTCCGCCTTCTATAAGATCCTGGCTGATCTGTACCTCAACTCCTATGACCCACTCTTGTTCTGTATCCCTCGATGTCCTGACCTAACAAAAATGTATCCATCTTGAAAGTACATAATAATAATAGCATTTGATATAGGGCCTCATCGCGTCTTCAAGGCGTCTCAAAGCTTAAAATTACCCTAAGGTGCTATGCAATAAGAGGAGATTCTCTCTGGGAATGTCACACTTTGCAGAAGAAAATGCTGTGAGTCGGGTTGAGACAGAGTGAAGTGCGAAAGGCGCTACATCAAACACAACTTATATTATGTTAAACTGGGCCTGAGCTGGCACAACATGAAAGAACGTGAGGCTCAGTTTTATTCTCCCCCCACCTCCAGGGTATCAATGTCATTACATATGTCTTGTGACAACACTGAAATCTCCCTGAAGCAGTTACTACTGGGGATCAGGTTAGTGCCAAGCATATACTCTGCACTCAAAGCTCTTTCAACATTGGATGCAAACATTAATGAGTTACTCCACTGCTCGCTCAGTTGCTAAAGCCCTCATCTCATGTGGAATTCAGCCACACCGAGGGACCCACTTTCCATGACTTAGCACTGGGAGAGCTCCCAACTGGTGTGTTAGCCTAGGTTGAGTTGGTAGCATTCTTTCCCAGAACATTATGAATATGATAATTAATCAGCACTGTGAAGTAGTGCCATTTATGTATCTTATATAATGATATTTCTTCAATTTTGCTTTTGGACTAATTAAACACACAGAGCAAAACAGAGCACAAGAAGCAAAGGTAATCCATCCAATGAGTCACTGGTTAATGAATTCTTATTTCTGGAGCTAATTAACGCATTGTTGGGAGATATTATTGAGTGGAAATGTCAAGTCAAGTGACTTGAGAGTTCAGACCTCTGCATGCTAGTTTCAGCCAAACTGCCAACTGATGGAAATCAACAACAACAACTTGCATTATATAGACCTACTCATTGGGGGAAGTGTCCTGGATTGCTACATCAACAAAATTACATTGGGAGGATGTCCCAAGGCATTGAACAGTCAGGTCAGGACCCAAGCAAGGGGGAGGGGCGAGAGAAAGTTAGGAGGGCGGGGGGAAGAGAGTTAGGAGGGCGGCAGAAGGCACGGTCGAAGAGGAGGGTCTTGAGACTGGCCCTTGGAGGAGGCGAGGGAGGAAGTGAGGCAAAGGGGCTCTGGGATGGAGTTCCAGAGTGTGTGGAGGCAGAGAGAGGCTACTAGTCCAAAGTCTACAGAAGAGAGGGTTACTTGTGGAATCTTGGGACCAAAGATTAATGGAGAGCACAGTGAACTAGTTGTGTAGGAGGTAACAGTTATCTCAGCTCGTGAGTTTTTTTTATTACTGACCTGAATGTCTCGCGCCCGCTCATATGACTGGTAGGCCATTTTCTCCTCCATACTCGCTAGCTCCTGCTTCAGATTGAGGATCTCGTTTTGGTGGAGTTCGGTCAAGTCGTTCAGTTGCTCTTCCAGCCGCTCGCACCTATTAATAAGAAGCAGCGAATGTAGCAGGGAATGTGTTTTAAACGGGAGAATAAATTGGCACCACTTACTTTGGATGTGTGTATGTGTGTTAAAAAAAAGTTAAGATATTCCGTGTCATTTCCAGTAACATGTACTTGTCATGGAAACTCAATTGGAGAGAAAGAGAGCGAGACATTCTCTGATCGTTGAAGAACAAGCTCGACCAAGATATTTAGAGGATGAGAGAGGATGTCGGTGGGCGAGGGGGGCTGGACAGTGCAGAGGAAAAGAAAAAGTGAGAGAGAGAATAAAAAGTGAGCGAGTGAGGGGAAGTACAATAACAAGAACTTGCATTCACGCAGCGCCCTTCACATGGGGTAGTGTCCTAGAACACTTGACAGTGACGGACGGAGTCTGACATTGAGCCAGGGAGAGGAGGAGGGAATGAGGGAGGTGACTGAAAGCACGATCAAAAGAGAAGGTCTTTAGGCGGATTTGAAGGGAGGGAGCCAGGGAGGAAGTAAGATAAGAAGGGAGCCTGTGGTGCAGAGTAGAAGCAACACTCTAAACTGATGCTGACTGTAAATAAGCTGAAACAAGCAAACTCTTGTAAAGAGGTCTTTGTTTGAAAATGCTGGGCAAACATTTGCTGTTTGCCAAACCCTCGATTCAGTTCATGTGGAGACACTACTGGAATGTGAACGTCATTGCTTCACTTAAGTGCCATGTCACAACTGGGAGAAAAAAGTGCCAGAGTTATTTTCTTTCAATAATAAGAAAGATTATTACTATTATTATTTGATTCTCATCTCTGTCTAGTGAGAGTTTATTGCTCCATTTAATAAGAATAATCCTTAAGCATTTGACATGGCGCATCATCAGGTCTTTGAGATGTCACAGAGCGCTGTAAAGTAAATTGACTGAATATTTTTGTGGGTGAAACATGGTAGCCAATTGCATGCAGCAGTCTCCCATAAACAGTCTGGGAATTAAGCAACCATCAAAAGGGAAGGTGCAGCTAATGAGAAAATACACAATATTTAAATCAGATGCTTCTGGACTGGAATCAGATCATTGGTGAGTAATGCAACTTATTGGACAGTGTCAACAGCTCCTCCCACTCTCTGATGAGGCCACTAACAACTGCTGTTAAGGGCATCAAGTGAATGGAAACAAAACATAATAAAGATTTACACAGTGTCTTTGGATGAAGAAGCCCTTTGGCCGACCTGACCACTTCCTTGTAGAAAGCCCATCCTTCTGCCTTCCTATCAAACTATTTTTTCTTTAGATGAGTTAAGCGGCTTGGGACTTCCTCCTGATGTGAAAGGCGCTCCATAAATATAATTTTGTTGTTGTTGTTAGTGTCCTGGCCTCTAACTACCTTTCCTGGTGCCCTTTCCAGTCGGTAACTGTCCTCTGAGTAAAGACACATTTCCTGGTGCCCGTCCTTAAATTACCCTTTGCGATCTTAAATTTGTGTATCTTTAAATCAAACTATTAATATTGATAGTAATACTTGCATTTGATATAGCAGCCTTATCATGTTGTTGAGGTGCCTCGTAATGCTTCACAGAATATACTGTAAAGCGGGGTGACTGGATTTTGTGGACGAAGCACGGCAGCTAATTGCACACAACCAGTTGTGGATTGAGTGATCAAATTCTTCTTCTTCTTTATTTTTGAAGGGATTATTATTACCACTGGAACAACCGAAATGTTTCAGAAGCATAGAGAACTTAGTTTGGTTCGGATACCCTTCACCGCATTGATGGGTTTCCACATTTATCAGAAATCCGGCTGAACAAAAAATAAAATACTCACAAACTAGACTATATCTACCCCTTCTGTACATTGAAATTAATCTCATACCACCCCCGCATATCCTCGCTATATCTCAAGGGACAATCAGTGAATCAATTGGGTGCAACTCAACAGTAAATTTAGCAACATTTCTCAGAAATTCACCGGAACAAAGAAGAAAGCGATATTCATTAACCACATTTGTAGACACGGATGACCACAGCTCAAGTAAAAAATAAACCTTGCATTTAATATATGTCTTCTCATGCCTTTGCGACATCTCAAAGCGTTTCACGGTACATATTGTAAAGTGAATCCACTGTATATTTTCTGGGAGAAACACAGAAACCAATTGTGCACGGCAGCGCCCCACAAACAAACAAGGTTTGAAGTGACCAATTTATTATTATTATTATTGTGACGCTAAGAATTTTTTATGAAGGAATTACTTAAGCAGCACTCGTTGAAATATCGCAGTGAAGTCCGTACCTGTATCGCTCTTCCTGTAGTGTTTGCACAATGAGCGTGTAATCCCGCTGACAATGAGATTTCAGACCCTCAAACGACTCCTCCAGCCCCGCCTGTGTCTCAGTCACTTCGTGAAATAACGCTTCGAACCCTGTGCTGCCCATGTCCAATGTGTTTGTTCTGGAACTGGGAGGCCCACCGGGAAGCCCCGACACGCTGTTGGCACCAATGGACTCCGACGTGGCGCTAGAGCAGTCCTCCTCGCTGCCGTACTTGGGACTGGACTGCAGGGTAACACTGAGGCCCAGGGACTTGAGCGAGTCGTCCCCCTGCGTGTCATCCAGGCTACAAATGTTGTCGGCGCTTCCGAATTTGTTGCGGATTAGGGAGGCGATCTCCCGGGGCTTGGAGACCACAGCGCCGGCGGCCGAGTGAGTGGCCTGGGAGATGGTGGTCAGTCCTCCCCGCACGCTGCCCACCACGCCCTCGCTGAAGCCGGTCACCTTCGCCCCCACGTCCTTCAGGCCCTGCTGCATGTCTCGCAAGACGTCCTTGGTCTGTCGCGGCATGCCATTCTGCTCCACCTCGCGCAGCTTCCTGTGGTAGTGCTCCAGCTTCCTCTGGAGCTGGAGGATGATCTGGGCCGACTTCTGGTTCTTCTTCTCGAAGACCTGCTTGATCCGGGCAGTCTGCTGCTTGTCCGCGTTGTTGGCCAGCTTGAGGTATTCGGCTACATTGTCATCCCTGGCCGTCTGCTCCACCTTGATCTGCTCCGTCAGCTTCAAGATCTTCTGCTGCAGGTGTGTGATAGCGGCTTTAGTCCTCTGAGGGTCCAGAGCACCGTCGACCCCATCCACACTGATACCACCGTCAGAACTGCAGGTGACCGCACTCGACTGTGTAAAGCTGTTCCCTTCCAAGCGATCGATCTAGAAGCGAAAGAGAAATAATTGTCAAGAGGTTCGACTGGACAAGCATTATATAGCACAACAACAACATTTGTAGAGAGCCTTTCACGTTGAGAGGATATCCCAAGCCGCTGGAAGGATAAATGTCAGAAAGTTCTAGCCACACATGTAGACAACTCATGGAATTGTCTTACACAGACCTAAACTAGCATGGATACTGGCTTGGGGGTGGAAAGCTCAGCTGCTCATTTAGCCAGTTTATGAGTTTCAATTTATTCCACGAGAGAAAGAGGCGAAAACAGAGAATGCTCACACCCAACATATTGATGGTTGTTTGATACGTAACAAACAAAACTAGGCCAACTCTCAGTAACCAAAACGTTTAGCTGCTTGTTGCAATAATAAAGAATAATAATAATATCACTTAGATTTTATATAGCTCCTCAACTCATAGTTGAAATACTGTATCTCAAAGCACTCCCCAGGATTTTACTGTAGAGTTTGTAGTTTATAAATCATTTGTTGGGAGGATGTCCCAAAGGATAAACTTGATATATATCTTCACAGGACATACTGTTAGGTACAGCGCTCTGCGTTTTAGGGTTAAGTGTGGCAGCCAATTTGGACACAGGAATGTAGTTATTGTCAATTTTCGAAGAGCTTTCTATAATTTATCTTTAGGTTGGGCAAATCCCAGCATTGTTACTGATCCACTTGAATCTCCTGATTCAACACAAAGTATTTGTTGTTGTAGCTTTTGTACTCACTACATTATCTGAGAAGTAGCTTAACAGTAAAAAAAACAGTAAATCATCTTAAATACTTAGGGGTGGGTGAATGCCAACATCTGAAGCTCTGTTTCTCCCACAACCAACAGTAAAAGCTGTATTAATGTTTAATACAAGGACACTGGGACGATAAAATCTGGTTGCTATCTCTTTGGTGTAGTGGGAGCTGCGAGTGATTTACAGACAAAATGTGACAGCTGAATATTGGCCAATTCGGATCTTTGATGCAAAAACAAATAGGGTTTTGTTTTTAAATAAGATAAGGACTCTTCTTCCGTTCCTGGTGCTAAGGATTAGTCATGAACATTATTAAGTCAACATGTCAGCAGGTAACATAGTATTTAATTGCCATGATACAAAATACTCCAATATACCAATTGGAGAAAAATGCCAGCGGTTAAGAATAGCAGCTTAAACAAAAGGTTCAATTCTCTGGGCTACTAAGATTTTGTACAGGCTATAATCAAAGTTAATAAGAGTTATGCAGCACTACAAAATTAAATTAAAATGACTTCAAATGGCTGTTTCCTCCTAATTAGGCACTAGTTAATAAATGTTAATACTGTATAATTCATATTCAAAAACAAGTCCAACAGGATAATAAGAACGCATTCAATGAACTCACATTTAAACAATCAGACACCTTAGAATGTCATGAATTCACACTCAATTTGCCAAACCTGAGCTGTTGTCGCATTTTCCAAGTACATTGTTCAACCTGAGCTCTCACATTAGCAGCGCTCTCTCTGTCTGAAGTCAGCTTCCAGGTCTCAATGCCACTGAAACTAGCCGGCTTCAAAAACAGGAGGGAGCAGAGGAATCCAGTGAAACTGTGAATCATCCCACCTACTGCTCCTCCCTCTGAGTGGATGACATCACCCCAAAAAACAAGTCAAGAAAGAACATAGGATTGATTACCTCAGGTTGTGCAGAATAGTGAGGTTGAGCACAGTGTCTGCTCAGAGGGAGGGAAGGGCAAATTCCGTTTCCAGGTTCAGGAGAGGTATTGTCAGCCTCGGAGAACTGAGGCGTTTTATCTAACATCACAGATTCTCTTTGAAAGCAATTAGCATGAGTGGTAATTAAACAGGGCTCGCTTCAGGACCCCGAGGCCTGGCCAACGAAATGAAGGAGCTAGTTTCTACAGCAGGATTTTGTTTGTTCCACAAACAAAGCACAAAGGAGACAAAGTTAAATTATACAACTGTTCCACGAAATACTGAAGTAATACAACCATTACAAATTGGTCAATTTCCTGTGCTTTAATTCAGCATCCTACTATTGTCCATAAAAATACAGAAGGAGGGTTGTAGTAGTGCTTTTGCCGTAACACTCCACATTTCACCATTGTGCGTGTTGCCCGACTCTGGATGTTAGTCCGAGTCTAGTAATACAGATAGCAAAAGGTGATTAAGAAAGTCTGCGAAAGAAAGAACACCCAATAAATAGCACACTGCGTTGCCCACTTCAAAGAACCTGCACACACAGTTTGCCGGCTGCTCAGATTTCTGTGTCCTTAATGCAGAACCCCAAACAGTGGGGCTTGATGTTTACCAGACGAGTGAATGAACAGCATAGAATCAGACCACTAAAGCCTCTAATCCCAGTGCAGTGACCATTGTGTGCAGCGAAAGTGCCAGAGAGTTTGGAGTCAGCTGATACACTGGTAATGTATCATCTGCACACTGTGTACAGAAGGCAAATCAAGAGATAAAAATTGTCCATTGTGTTCAGCGAAGCTCAACCCAGCAATACGCCACTGTGCTATCAAGGCACTAGATTGTATACACTGCATTAAAAAAAACACAAAGCTTGTGCCTCTATTATCTTCTTCTTTGGTACATTTTTGCAAATATTTCATTTTCAAGACTGAGGTGGACGGATATTTGTCAGGTCAGTGTAGCAAGTGATGTGGGGCGAGGGCAGTAGATAGGGAGTTGAGGTAAACATCAGCCGTGATCATACAGAAGGGCATAACGGGCTCCAGAGGCTGAAAGGCCTACTCCTGTTCCTTTATTCAATTATACCGAGTCCTCCTCCCACACTGCAAGGCATATCAATTATTTATTGAACTCTGCCTCTATCACCCTAAAATTATTTTCCAGACTTCACAAGGAACTCAGAAAAGACTGTTGGATATGCTTATAGATTCTGGAGGGCCAACTCATGTTAATACTGTACTATGAGATGCTTCAGTTTGGTGTCTTGTAGAAAGTAGGAGTACACCAACTTAATTCTCGAAGAGGAATTAAAACAAACATGTGGAGTCCACAGTGATACAACTTAACACAGGATGTTACAATTCTGTACAGTACATTTCAAGAGACAAGTCACCAAGAGCTGTGATGAACAATGTGTGTTGAATCACTGTTTGGTCAATGGAAATTGTGCAAGACTAATTTACCATTTAAGGAATTTCGAGTGGCAAACAGAAACGTACTTTTCAGGAGCTGAATACAAATGAGTCAGTTTTGATTCATTATGCTGGGCTATGACATGAGAGTGGCGCATCTTTTCAGCACTCGGCCTCACTTGTAAGGACACATCTCCAATTCACCTCACCATTAACCCCCTTGAGTTCTGTAACTTAGTGGTTCGAATACTTGCCTCGCACGCGAGAGGACCTGGGTTTGAATACGGGCAGGACAAAGCCTTAGGCAAGTTTCTTTACTCCACACATACGCTTGTTTGCCTAACAGTAAGCAGGAACTCGGTTGTTAATCCATTGTGGGATGGCTTTTCCGGGGATAATGATCCCTTCAAAAAAATAAAATAGTAAATAGTATGGTTACTTAATCCATGACTATTTGTGGGACATTGCTATGCATAATTGGCTACCACAAAACATAGCGCCTTATCAAGTCGTTGAGATGTCTCAAAGCACTTCACAGAATAATAAGAATCCTTACATTTGATAGCAGCGTCCCACAAACAGTCATGGTTTGAAGTGACCAATTTATTATTTTTTTTCATGAGGGATTATTGTCAAGCGTGTGGAGTAAGGAAACTTGCCCAATGTTTCACCCTGCCTTGAATCAAACTCAGGTCTTTTGCTTGCAAGGCGAGTGCTTTAACCACTAAACTACAGGGACTCCACTATAAAGAGCTTCATAGAACATACTATGAAGTAAATTGGCTATATATTTTATGGGCAAAACGCAGCAGCAAATTGCACACAGGAGTGTCCCACAAACGGTGGTATATATATAGTGAACTGTCGGAAAATACAGTGCTACTTCTGTACTTGGAAGAGAACATAAGAAATAGGAGAGGAGTAGGCCATTCAGCCCAATGCGCCTGCCCCGCCAGTCATTCATGGCTGATATTCTACTCTAACTCCACCTACCTACCCTATCCCCTCCCCTTAATCCCTTTATAAATGCGAATCTGTCTAACTCAGTCTTAAATATGTTCAAGGAATATATTCAAGAGGAACAAGAAGAGATGATAAATTAGTACTGTATCTGCCATCGGTCAGTCACTGTACCATGCACCACATACAGTCATCTAGAACCTTGGGGAGGATAAACCGGCAACATCACCTCCTCACCTGTAGGCAGCAGCTCTGAGATATACCACAACAGGACCAGCTACAGCAGCACCACATATACATCACGCCGAGAGTATGGCAAGTACAACCAGTCATGGGGTCTGCCACGTGCCCCCACTCACTCTCTCTCTCTCTCTCAGCTCAAGGCATCACAGAGAGAAATGCCACAGGAAGGTAGTCCCCAAAGGCTCCGTCCACAGTGTTGCTGTACAAACATCAGCTTATCTGGTGAAATATGCATCAGCAGAGCTCAGCGAGAGCTGCTGGGAATGCAAAGTGTAGACTGTCTCTATTCAGCGTCTCTGTACTGCAGCTGGCTAGAGCAAGGCTTGTGACAGGGCTAAAGCAATCCCACACAACTCTCTTGGACACAGCAATTTAAAACTGTGGAGAGATATAAAAAGAGATTGACAGATATTTTGGGTTCAGCCACCCTCCTACCCTGCCCTCCACTCCTCCTGATCCCAAATCCCAGCTTGAGTCCAAATCCCGGACTGTCCAATGCCTTGGGATGTCTTCCCGACGTGGAGGGGGCTGTGTAAATGTAATTTGTTGTTGTTATGCTTTTGCAATAATATTTCGGAGCACTGAATAGACACTGCTGCATTTTATATTTTTTTAAATGCATTCAGAGAAATGATCTCGGTTGCCAACAGACTAATACTAGCTATTTTCAACCCATCTCACTCCACGTTCAGCTCCTGAATAAATACTCAATTCAGCAGCAACCTGAAATCTAGGCCGGGTTCTCACTCTTACCCATATTAAATTGGGAGGCACAGCTCTCAAACAGCTCAGTTAATAGTGTGAATATGAGCCATACTAACTTGCAAGGCACAGGGTTCATCCCTGGTTAGAATTTGTTTACAGGTTTCTGCTGGGGAGTTATATTTAGCCGCAGTAACTTGTCTTCTAGTCACACTGCCAGCCCAGCCCCTCAGTTACTGCTCAGACTTGCGTGTGAAGGATAAACATGACGCTGGGTACTAAAGGTCTGATCAGGAGCTGTGGAACGCCAACTCGCTTGACTATCCTTTCAATAAAGGCATTCTGATGGGGAGATAACTGTTGCTAAGTCACTAAAGTATCCTCCGTAATAATAATATTAATCCTTGCATTTGATATAGTGCTTTTCATGTCTTCTAGATGTCTCAAAGCGCTTTGCAGGGTATACTGTAAAACTGATTAACTATACTTTGTGGGCAAAACGCGGTAACCAATTGCACACATCAATGTCCCAAAACCCGCCGTGGAGTGAGTGACCATTTTTATTTGCAGATTTGTTGGCTAGATTGTTGCTAATAAACTCCTCTTCTCTTTTTGAATTGCGCCAAGGGATCTTTAACATCCACCCGATCAGGTAGACAAGTTTAATGTCTTGTCACTAACACTGCAGTAACAGAAGATTCACCTCTTGGTTGCATTACACAAGAATATAAGACAAAAATTAAGAAGCCTTTCTTTCCAAATACATGTCTTTACCCACCATTATCTGCATTTCATTATACCCATTAGTCTCAGAGCATTGGGAGGCTGGATTTCTGTGGCCGTGACCTCTTCAATTTAGACAAAGCTACAATAAGCAGCTTGCTTATCTTTCAGCCATGTGAGACACAGATTTCCACAGTTCCATGTTACAAGGTAAAGCAAATGTTTGAATGCACATAGACTACAAGAATGCAAGTGCAATGGAGCCCTTACACAAACTGCTAACCTGGAAAGTTCCAAATTAGACACTACTTTCATGATTTTCAGTTATAGTATTTAGTAATCTTTACATTTGAAAAACAATTTTTAAGAAAAGAATATGAAGAACAGAAGGATCTTGTCTGGAAAATCAGTGATAAAAAGGGTAACTGTGAAACTTATCATCCACGCTCCCTCACTGTATAACTGTACATTTGGAATGTGCATTCTCTTTCTCCCTTGATGGATACATCCTGCTTACCAAGTTTTGGACAGTATTAGGTGCAGGTTGGCAAGAGCCAAGTCATGGAGCCCAATCTGCGTTGGGGTAACTGCTGAAGTCTGAGCAGCTAAAACCGGAGAACTTGTCGTTGATGTTGCCCAAGTCTTAAAAGAATGATGATATCCTACCATGCTTAATATGACTTCCATTGGTACAATCCTAAAGCCTCCTTATGTGGCAGCCTCCATCTCCAGCACTACCACACAGCAGACAATCAATGCTTATCAGACACCTTCTTTGTGGGTGGCTCCTAAACAGAGCTTATTCCAGTAAATCCATATAAAGAACTGCTTTCTCCCATCAATTAAAAAAAATGAACAAAAATAAGGCAGTTTAGTTCCACAAGTAACTTAAGAAAGTTTATACTGAATAGAACTTGCGTCCGGTGTTTTTAAAATGCTTTTTTTTGAGGAAATCTAATTAAATATATATAAGGTTGAATAAGAGTCTTTTTTTTGCTTGAACGGAACGAATAAGTATGAGCAGCCTGGTGAAATAAAGTCCACAGTAAAAACGGGGTTTGAAAGCTACACAGCTTAAAAATTCTGGAAGGTGAGGCAGGATTAGATGCTCATATGACTGGTGTAGTAACAAGGGAATGTGTTTGCTAATTCTTTAGAGCGTCAATTAGTGTAAAGAGGGAGATCCCAGTGGTGCCAAAACCTGCAATAACCCAGATGAATGAGTGCAGTGAGCACAGCCAACATCAGAGAGCAATCCCATAGTGGTGGAAACCTTCAGAAACTGGAGCAAAGGGCTTGCAGATACAAACAAACAATCTTTACACAACATTTAAGAGTTCAGTACAGCTAGGTCTTTAGTGAGAACCTATTGCTAGAGGTGGGGGCCATTTAAGATACAACGTTTTTCCTCTTGTTCCCAACTAAATTGAACTACTAGCCACAAATTAAACAGATTAAATAGGTCAGTCGTACCCGTATAAATGAGCTGAAATATGCTGCTGAAGCCTTTTTTGCATTTAGGGATTGTGTTTTCTATCCAGGATCAATTCTCCATTTTCTTGCACTTAAAATTGCACTGTTATTTGAGCCCTAGTTAAATGTGAACATTTTGACACTGTAGCTTCTATTTTGCATGAGATCAGACCTAGAGTGTCACATTGAACACAAAAGCTTGATTCCATGGCTCCAAATATCACAGTTTATATGTATTGACTTTATGCCTAGTGTCAGCCTGGTTGAGCAGTAACACTCTTACTTACCTCTGATAAGTAGAAGATTACGTGTTCAAGCCCTACGTTGGAACTTTGAACTGACTGTTATGTGCTGACACTTTCAATGCAGTTCTAGGGAACGCTGCATCGAGGTCCGTCCTTCAGGCAAGACGGTAAACATGTATAAATTATACATTCAAATGTTTTTTTCATTAATCTTAAAAGCATGGCCCACTGAAAAAGCCAAATAAGTGGGTCACTAGGCTGCTGTTCAATACCCATGTTGTACTGGTTAATAATTCAAAGTGTAGTACCAGAGAAAAAATGCTGGTCTTATAGAAGAGCTAATTGACTACAGAGTAGTACAGTAATTATACATCACCTGACTGGTTTCATTCCTTTCAGCGGCTGGAGGAAGTCAGGGTTTGAGCAACCTTTGTCTGCATCATCTCACCACATCCTGTTTATATCACCTACACACTGCAAAAACAATTCCTTCTGCCCAATTTCCACTGAAACCACACAGTGGCACTTCGCTCTGCACTTCTCTCTCTAGTTATGCTTTGCATAATACTTTTGTGTCAGCATAAGGTATGAGTTCAGAGTCCCATAAGTTTCAGATACAGAGGCAAGAGTGTTACCAATGAAATCAAGCTGGATCTAGGCCTGGAGGCAATAAACGCTCATTAAATCTGACTAATGCAAGGATTATTATCATTATATTATTATTATGTACATTATATTAACTAATTTCCTCCTCACATTGTTGTCTCCATAACAACATATTAGAAAGAAGCAGGATAAGTTCAACTAATTGTGACATAAAAGGATGCTCAATATCACTTTGTGAAACAGTTAGTTTGAAGCTGCTTCCTGGTGTTGTAAGACCAAATCTAAAATGAAAAGATTTCAGCTCAAATGGAAAGAACCCCTGCTCCTTCACGTTCTCCCTATGAGCTAAGCTTGGTTGGTCTACCATTAGTGGAGTACTGTGGACACACCAGCTCAGAAATTGATCTCCTGAGATTGCAATAAGCGATTGACTCAATTCTGACGATCCATTGCTCAGCAAGTCACCTCAGGTCAGAGATGTTTATGATCCTACACGCCAGGTAACTCTTTCGAGCATCTATGATTTTAAACTTCACAGTTGCATCATCAGTATTTTGAAGAACTAGTAGCATATCAGTTCATTAAAAGACTGCCCACAGCCAGCTGCTGTCACAACTATGAGACACATCTACTAATATGATGCAGACCCTCCCTAGTCTCTGGGAAAGGTTTCTACAGGTCATCAAAAAATAAATTACCACACTGGATTTAGAAGTGGGCAATTTCCAGCTGGGTTGACTGGTTAGTCAAGAGCTGGGTGCAGCAGCAAGAATAATTTAGCTTCCAGCCTTCAGTGCTACTGTCAGTGATTCTACCTGGAATACATACACATGACTAACTATAATATTACACTTATTCTCATTACCCCTTTCTCTCCTGCAAGCGGGGAGAAAATCTAGCTCTGGACAAGGCAATCAGTACCCTTGGAGGTATTGCTACTGCTTCTCTATACTGCATCCTTGATCAGACCATAAAACCCGGGACCAAATCACTGGTGCGTCAGAAGCATTTGAAATTGGTCAGCATTTATTTTTCAAAAAATGCAAACTTGCAATCACCAAATAATAATAACCTTGCAATTGATATAGCGCTTTATCACATATTCGAGACGTCTCAAAGAGCTTCAGAAAATTGTAGGTGAAACATGGCAGCTAATTCCAAACAGCAAGATCCTGCAAACACTCATGGATTCAATGATCCAATTATTAGGGTTTTTTTAAATTGCGGTTCCCACAACCAAGAAATAGAAAGATAGATTTCCTTAGCTGTTCAAAATGAACAAAGTGTTTGCTTGTTATAATTAATAATAATCCTTGCATTTGACATAGCACTTTTAACATCTTCTAGACGTCTCAAAGCACTTCACGGAATACACTGTAAAGTGAATTGATTGTATATATGTGGGAAAAACATGGCAGCGAATTTCGCACAGCAGTGTACTACATAAGCGCGAGGCCTGTGTTTCGAACAGTTGTGGATTGAAATTATCGATTTTTCATTGTTTTATTTGCGGGATTATTATCCCGTGCTCCACCCCCGTCCTCGGGTCCCAACCTAACTATTGGGACGTCCTCCTGACGTGAAAGGCGCTCTATAAATGTAATTTGGTTGTTGTTGTAGCCTTGTGGAGTAATGAAACTTGCCAGCGGTTACACCTGGATTCGAAACACAGGCCTCGCACTTGTAAGACGAGTGCTCTAACCACTGAGCTACAGGACTCCACGATTGTTGAAGAGTTCAAGCGACTGCTGAGTGTTAAGCCAGAAACAAAATATCTCTTCCTCCCTACCTTTTAGCAAGGCATCAAATACACATACACTCAGGTGGTGAACAATGCACATTGGTGAAGAATGTCTTCAATATAAAAGATCCCAGCAACAACCTATTTTTCTTTGTTTTATAGTACAAGGTAAGACTCGGTCTTCTACGAAACCATGAATGAAATTCAAGCACATACAAAAACATCATTCTGGCCTTTTGTTACAAAAAGATTAGTAGTCAAACATATTAATCCCCACACAAGAGAACAGAGAGAAAAATGCATATAAACTATAAACCCTTCCAAAAAGGTTTACGGTACTTGGATGTGAACAGACATTTTTTTCCCCTCCGATAGAGCTCACATTACCTCCATTCAAAGACATTCTATTGTCCTGAAAAGAATAGACTGAGAAAAGGCTTTAGACAGACACCCACCTTTGAAAGCTGCCTCCTCAGGCTGAAGCGCTGAACCATTGTCAGTCACCGAGCCAAAGCCAGAGCTGCACTAACCTCGCTCTAAACACCAGCAGAAACAACTCCGAGACAACATTTAAAAAATTACATCTACAGATCCAGGCACTGCACGCTTGATTACAAAATGTTCTTTCCAGACATCAACACATTCAGTCTTCAGCCCTTCTAGCATTATAAACAAGGGACTTTCATCAGCTGCAGAACCATCCCAACTCAAGCTTAAAGTAAGCACTTCCTCTGATCAGACAGACAGTGCTGTTCTGTATTCCAGGTCCTGCTGATGTTGAGAGGTAACAATCCTCTGTTATCACCTGACCAGATTTGCATGGTTGAACTCCTGACTTCTTCAAACAGGGAGTGGTTTGTTTCATCTGTGGGAGCTGGGCTGAAACTCAGCAGCTCACAGAAGCCCAGACTCTACTGAATCTACTTGGCCCCACCCATCCACTACTTCAAATGGAGCTGCAGCTTGTAAATCGACCGGCCACACAAGATCTCTCGACCGTCCACATAAAACATGAACAAGTCACGCCTATTCATGAACAATTTACAACAACAACAACAACTTCGATTTATATAGCGCCCTCCACGCAGGACGGCGTCTCAGAGCTCTTCTTACATCGCCGCTGTTCAAAGGAATCAGATGTTATAAAAGAAAGTGTAAAAGATTATCAATCTTAGGTCAATCTCAGCTTGTTCCCAGCATTTGTAGTTAGTCAATCCTACTGAGAGACTACTGCAATACCAATTCTACGGTTGGTAGATTTCAAACATGCCATTTCTAATTACAGTACAGTAATAATTTAGGGGTTAGCTCTTATATGTACCAATTGGTAATAAAGAAAACATGACCACATTAATCTCCTGATAACATGCTAAAAGACATTTCATCTTTCTTAATTTTTCAAGACATTAAAATTCAAGCAGAGTATATCTTGCTAAAATACTTTCAATCATCCCAAGCCTGAACCTTTGCATCCCACAGGCAACCACAAGTAGGTCAGCTCAGATGACGTGCTTTGGACTTCTAACTTCTAAAATAAGCAAATATTGAACATTGATACGGACCATCTTAAATCTAAATAACAAACCCTTTAAAACCATCGCTTACTTTAATTGGCACGCAATGGACACGTCACATCAGAACTATCGATCAATCAAAGGATTAGGATTGATCTCTTATCAGCAAGTTGATCCAGTGAGCGACTAACCCAGTGACTGGGAAAGCTGATTTGCAGTTGCTTCTTTTGAATATCTATAAAGTCAGGGTTTACGACAGATTTACATAGCCCATTCCACAGGTGCAATATGAACAGTAAATCAACACAAATGTTGGGGTTACATGCAAAGAAGTACTTACAAGGTTAATATACACCCAATCTGTATATTTCGCATAAAATAGTCAATTAACTTTACAGTATATTCTGTGAAGCGATTAGAGACTTCTCGAAGATGTGATAAAGCGCTATATCTTAAATGGATGGATTATTATTATAGCTTTACTGCTTTGTAACATGATTACAGAACTTGCTTTTTTAATATATAAAGGCGTTCATAGAAATATTGCCATTTTTAAGGATTGTCAGGGCGAAAATATGGCTGAAACTGCAGATGAAGACAGATCACAGATAAAGGGAAAGTCAGAGCAGAGGAATCCCAAGATAGAATATCAAATCATAAACTGCAGATAAGGAGATTGGTACCCTGCAGAATGCTACATCGAAATCTTTTACGTTACAAGTGCTATCTGGTTGTGGCCAATCAATGTTGTTTCCTCCATAAAAACAAAAATCTCCCTAGTCTAGCAGTACTAGACTAGGGAGATCATTGTTTTGTTATTAACCCTCAAACCAGTTTAGAAACATGCAATGGGGAGAAGAGACGAGGCAGGTGATGAAAATAAATGTCATTCTGTTGATAATAATAATCCTTGAATTTCATACAGCATCTTATCACTTCTTTGAGGCGTGTCAAAGCGCTTCACGGAATATACGTCGGGACATCCTCCCGACGTGAAAGGCGCTCTATAAATGTAATTTTGTTTGTTCTATACAGTACTATAAAGAGAATTGACTGTATATTTTGTTGGCAAAACTCAGCAGCTCATGGCACACAGCAATGTCCCACAAACAGTCATGGATTGAGTGATCAAATTATGAGTATTTTTTATTTATCAGTATTAATACCCAACCAATACTAGTCCTATTCTCAGGTCCTCGTTGCAATAGGTTCCTAAAATGGAGATATGTGAAATGCTGTTGAATTGTAGTTCTGGTTATTAACACTTTTATTGAAGTCCTTTGTTAGGATTCTTTGTTGTAAGAATACTACCCTCAGACATTCATTTCTGGAACAAAGCCTGGGACCTGCTCCAATAGCTACACCGTGATTTCCAGAAGTACATTCAAGCTTTTCTAAGAAATCCCACTGAGGGATGCTTTGTAATCAAAGGTACACAACACCTGCAAACCCAAGAGACACAGAGAGGGTGTTTGAGAGAGAGACTGGGAATGCCTACACACAGCAAATGGAAATTTGAGAAATTAGGAGTCGCCTTTGATCACCTTAATATTGATCACTAAATAATTTTTTTCCTCCACAGGGAACAATACACAGTTACACTTTCTCCTCTCAGGTACAGCACAGCCTAGCATTTGGGAACTTTAGGTTTAATTATTGCTCTCTCTCTTCTTCACATTTAATTCTTGGGATTTTATTATTCCCTCCAGTTTCTTGTTTCCTCTGGTAAGTGACTGGTTGGCTCACAATAGGATAAAAGAGTTGTAGACTGTCATGTAGCAGGTGGAAGGGGGAATATAATAATAATAATCCTGGCATTTGATATATATACCGTCTTATCACGTATTCGAGGGGTCTCAAAGGACTTCATGGAATATACTGTAAAGTGAATTGACTGTGTGTAAAAAGCGGCAGCCAATTGCGCACAGCAGCGTCCCCACAAACAGTTGTGGATTG
This sequence comes from Hydrolagus colliei, assembly GCA_035084275.1. Classification (NCBI taxonomy): domain Eukaryota; kingdom Metazoa; phylum Chordata; class Chondrichthyes; order Chimaeriformes; family Chimaeridae; genus Hydrolagus; species Hydrolagus colliei. The sequence goes on from CM068753.1 coordinate 1,815,145, forward strand.
AGTGACCAAAATATTAAGAATTTAAAAAAATAATAATTTATTACCATTAAAACTTATTAAAACTTTCCTATGACCAGAGGGATTGAAGTGGTTGATAAACAAATACTTCTATTGTGTGGGTTGAAGATGAAGTCACATATCCTTGCAACACAATGTTTGTAGAACGATTTTCAAAGCATAAAGTACAATCACACAGTAATACTGTTTTGTGACACAAGTATTCAAAGTCAAATTACACGGGCAGGTAATAATAATACCACCCACGTTCATAGAAACCAATATTCCTATCAATTTAAGCAACAATCCAAATCCGCAAAAATATCCTTGACAAACTCATGTTGCAAGAGATATGACAAATATAATTTTGTGTGGCTGTCAATCACTGGACAGATTCTATGGCAAAGGTTTAGATGTGCTGAATGGAGCAGTGTGTTAATGATGTGTAACTTTAGCTCACTGGGCTGCTGTTGACAGTTGTAAACCAAAAAGCATCCAAAGCTGTAACAAACACACCAGTGCCAGATTTTGCACTTAAATTAGACTTGAACCTACACTCAGTTCTCCACTGGGTACTTTCCATTGTTTTCTTTGCTAATCTGCTGCCAGGATGTTCAATGTGCAAACAGACAAGATTCAAACAGTGAATGCAATGTCTGAGTTAGAGGGTTAGTCACCTCTATTGATAATTACATTCCTTCTCCAGTGACTGGTGCAAGCCTCAGATGTGAAGTAATGTCTGAATAACAATACAGCCTTGTGAAGGGCTCAGCTACCTTAAAATCTCAACACTAGGGTACGGTAGCAACTGGCAAGTGGTACAGGGCCATGAACACCTCCAAGACTTGCTTTGCTGTAAACTGTGTATGTTTGGTTTGAGTCAGTATAATATCCTGTGAATTGCTTTGAGACATCCTCTGGAGGTGAATGATCATAACATCAAACAATAGGATTATTATTTATTATTATCTGCCCATATTTATTTTGAACTATCTATGCATAATTGTAAAATTTGCTCCATGTCTCCCATGCAACAACAACAACAATTTACATTTATGCAAACAGTTCCACATGGCCCCCAACATCATTTGACTATCCTCTACTTAGCTTTGCATAATTTAATTGCAGGTAAAACAAATAAAACAATAATAAATTGGTTATTTCAATCACAACTGCTTGTGGGACACTGCTGTGCGCAAATGAATGGCTGCCGCGTTTCGCCCACAAATATACAGTCAATTCACTTTACAATATATTCTGTGAAGTGCTTTGAGACGTCTAGAAGACGTGAAAAGCCCTACATCAAATGCAAGGATTATTATTATTAGGTGTCAAATCTGTTGATGAGTGCTTAGATTATAACAAACGTGTAATTTATCCCTTACAAAATGCAATGGATCTGGAACTCTAAAAGGGGAGCAAGTGGTGCAGGACTAATGGAATATTGATCAGTGGACCGAAAGGCCAAATTCAGCAATGTCATTTAACAAGGCCATCACTGCCTTCCATTTCCAGTATTTTTATTATTGATTACATGGGCAGGTAATACCACATTTTATAGAAACTGATGTCCCTGTTAATTTAAGCAACAATCAAATAGTGCTTAGGAATCCTTGAAAAACTCATTTTGAGAAATATGACAGACATTTTATTGGGTTGTCAATCATTGGACATTCCATAACAAAGGTCCAGATGTGGTGTTGAAGTATGCATTGTGTATAGGCTTTTATATACGCATGTGTATACTGTATAAATATAGCCTGTTTCGTTGAGGCAAGAGATTTGTTAGGACTGCTTATCCATTTCAGGACAGGATGCAATCTCCTCATTCTCTCCAACACATATTGTTAGTGTAAGTGTGGGGAGGATGTGCTTTAAATAAGCTCTCCACAAAATGAGTCAATGGAAATGTTCTATCTGGACAAGCCACAGCGATTTTGACACAATTAACTCCAGCATTTGTATGGTTTGTCGAACACAGCTGAAATGCACCGCTAAGTATTGATTATTCTTCACACAACAATCATTGCCTTACCCAAGAACTTAAATGCAGAGGAATGGAGGAACCCAATGTATATTACTCTAAACGAGTTCATGCAACATCAACTTTAAATCAATGAGTCACTAATCTCTGTCCATCTGTCCAAAAAGGGGTGAAACAAATAGTACATGTTTAACCAAATAAAACAGTAGTGTTAATAGTATATAAAGAATGTTAAAAGTCAGCAGAAACAAGATAATGAGAGACTATCCTGACAACAGCTTAAAAGGGGAAAAGTATTCATCTGAAACACTACACAATCCTCAATTTGATAAGCCGACACGAACTGGCAATTTTCAGTCATCCTTTGTTCCTACACTTTCTGTTTTCAGGCTACTGCTCAACCCCTTGTGTCATCATAAATCTTCCCAATTGCTTTCTGGGAGTAATAATCCATTCAAAAATAATTTGTAAACTCAATCCACGACTGTATGTGGGACACTGCTGTGTGCAATTGGCTGCCACGTTTCACCTATAAAATACACAATCACTACACTTTACAGTATAAATATGAAGTGTAGTGCTGAATGCTGTTTCTGCTGAATATGTGTATATGTGTAAAGCGACTCAATGATGTGACAAGGAGCTGTATCAAATGTAAGGAATGTTAAGTGACTTTTTGGCATGACCTCCAGTGGAGTCACTTACACCCATCCACTTCCCCATCTCCATGGGATTCAACCAATGAACCTAATGAAAAATTTAAAGAATATGTTAAAAGCCAACTATGGAGTTAAGGTGACAGAAGATAGTGAAACCCAGTATAATTCCAAGAATGTAAAGTCTCTTTAGATTTTATCAGCATTACATAGAACAATAACTGTATAGATAGCTTGTAATCCAAAACTGAAAATGAAGTACTCTAAAAACAACCACCCAAACACTCCAATGAGGAGATGCAATCTCCTCATTCTCTCCAACACATATTGTTAGTGTAATTACCACATGTACAATCGTGTATCGACAATTTGTACACGCCTATTCAATGATAGAGTTAACAGAAAGTAATAAGTGCAAAAGAATATGGTTCCACATTTTCGAATTGCATCCCGGGTCCTTCACCTCTCTCCCTCACTTGCCTCCTTTTCAAGGCACGTTTCAAGACCCTCCTCTCTGACCGCGCCTTTGGCCACCCTCCTACCTCCAGCCCCACTGATCCCAACACCCTGTTCGGGTCCAAATCCCTGACTGTCCAGCGCCTTGCGATGTCCTCCCAATGTGAAAGGTGCGGTGTAAATGTAATTTGTGGTTGCTAATAAAAATAAAATCTACGCAATTCCACGCACACAATAGAATATGAATATCGAGTCATATGAATTCACAGAAAAATATAAAGCCATACATGAATCTCCTTCGGACTCCCAATGCTCATGGTGTTGTTGCTTTAGGATGATTCAGAGCTGATTCAAGTAGAACTGACTTGTTACCCTGAGGCTGACTGTGCTCGAATCTTGCCAAGTTCACTTTACAGACAGGATTTGCGAAGCAATAGCAGGAACTAAAGTGCACAATGTACGGACATGTGCACACGCAGCAGTTTTCTGAATTGCCTGTTGGTTCTTAATTTATGAACACAGACTTTCCCTATTTATGGGGAAATCGAAACACAGCATATGTACATTTAAAAAAAATCACATATAAGGAGAATCTGAGTGTTCAGGCAGCTGACAACTAGCATACTCAGAGGAAGCAATATTCATTTGCTCTGCTGGCTCATGTATTCTTGCCTCCACATCATGTCCGCTCTGGAAGTCAGAAGTGACCACATCAGTAATGGCACAGGCCACTTCTTTTCTTTTTTTAAGTGGACCCGTACTAATGTGGTGTCTAATTTTGTGAATCCAAATAGAGATTTATAACTGGGGTGACGGGGTGTGGAGTTTAGTGTAGGTGAGGATAAGGGCTGCGGAACTTTGAATTAATTGTTTTTCATGAATGGTAAAGCTGGAGAGGGTGGTATTGGAGGGAGGGGGGTATTGGAGGGGCGGGGGGGAAGAATCAAATCGAGAGGTGAAAATGCGGATAAGGGTTTCAAATGTGTTGGGTGTGAGGTATGGTCGGAGGCATGTGATGTTGTAGAGGTGGAGGAAAGCTGTCCTGGTCAGGGACTGCTGTAAATCAAGCCTAATGTAAAAGATTTTTAATCATGGAACAGGAAATTAAAACGACAACCGGTCCTTTAATAAATCATCAGAAATGTTCTCATTTCCTCTCAGCACAACCAAACTGGAGGAGACCTAAGTAGAAACTGAGGGGGAAAGAGAAAGTACACCTAGAAAATATTTCATTATCACAAAATGGAAATTGACGAATTAAACTAAACTGCAAACTGGCAATGATGAGAATACAACGGGTTTGCCGCAGTTCAACTTCCACTTGATGATCTGGTTTGTGTATTGTGTGTTGGTTAGAGCACTTGCCTCACAAGTGAGAGGACCTGGTTTGATTTCTGGGCAGGGTGAACCATAGGAAAGCTTCCTTAATCCACACGCCTCTGTTTATCTAGCAATAATTCAGTAGGTACCTGGCAGTTTGCCAATTTTGGATCGCTTTCCGGGGATAATAATCCCCCTCAATAAAAAACAAAATAATTTGGTCACTCAATCCACGACATAATTGTGTGCAATTGGTTGTCGCACTTCGCCCACAAAATATGCCAATTCACTTTACAGTATATTCTGTGAAGCACTTTGAGATGCCTTGAAGACATGTTAATATGTTGTATCAAGTGAAAGGATTATTATTATTGATGAGGCTGGAGACGACGGTACAGTACTCTATTTTTACTCAAGGAAACTGCCTGCACAAGCTGTAATTTTGGCATTGAATTGGCATTTTAAAAATGGCTTCAACTTGAATACTAGCTGAGCTGAACTTGATACCTAATTCCCAGAGAATTAATGACTTAACAATGTTTCTGTACCAGGCAGTGCTACTACCCTCTCAACTAGACTGCTCTGGTTCAGCCCGTTTGGCTTCAGTAAAATATGTAAAATTATACCCACTTTTTTAAAAAAAATCAAGCCAGAACACATATGCTCCTTTCGCTTTTGGAGGCAGCAACTTATGGGATAAGAACGGGGAAGTTGGACTCGTTGGTAGCTCTTCAAAACCCATTTTAAGACCAATCTCCTTCATTGCACATTTGGCCACATTCCTACCATCCACCATCCCCTCATGTTGGGTTCTCAGTCAGCTGTGTGAAAGAAGCCCTTTGAAATATCCCCCTGATGTGAAAAGAATATATATAAATGTTAATTCTTGGATACTACAGTACTTAACTGGCAAAAGTTCTAAACAAATTTTTTAAAACTGGAAGATTGTTTATTCATAGATTCATAGAATTTTACGGCACAAAAGGAGGCCATTCGGCCCATCTAGTCTGTGCCGGCACTTTGAAAAGAGCGATTCAATCCCACTGCCCTGCCCACTCCCCGTAGCCTAATAGACCTGTTCTCCCTAAATAAAGATCTAATTCCCTTTTAAAAGTTGTTATGGAATCAGCCTCCACCACCTTTTCAGGCAATGCATTCCAGATTCGAACAACTCGCTGAGTGAAAAAATTTCTCCTCAGCTCCCCTCTACTTCGCCTTGAAACTATTTTAAATCTGTGACCACGAGTTTAAGTGAGAGTGAGAGAAAACATGGAAAAAGGTAAATTCTGGTAATTTCTCTCTGCTGATTCAACTCAAATGTAGGACAAGCATTTGTCTTCCTGTATGCTGATCTCACCTCAAGTGTTAGAAGTTCAACAAAGGAAGAATGATATCATATGGTAGTGAAACAGCAGACTTTGAACCCTTGCAGCACTAAAACGTGGAACAACGATAACGTACAAAAGCTTATCACGACATCTGTCAAAAATAGTAACCACAGAAAAAAAAATACCAGGAAGAGATTTCATATCTGATTGAATTAGAGTCCAGACAAATTGGCAATCTGCCCACTAACCATACAGTCAATTCATTTTACAGTATATTCGGTGAAGTTCTTCGAGGCGCATCAAAGACACAATATCAAATGCAAGGATTATTACTATATTATTTAATGCTAAAATCAAACCCCACCAGTTATTCTTGGGCCTACGAATTAAGCACTAGATGCCTTCCTGCATTTGAGTGAAAAATTATAAACATTAAACATATGGCTCACACTTGGGTTAAATTTGGTATCAAAAGGAGACCTAATTACAAGGAAAGCAAAGGAACAGCACAAGTCTGGGTACATGGCGCTCAGCTGGAACACACAAAAGCATGATGTGGTCAGCAGGGCAGTGAAAAAACCACACATTAACCCTGAAAGATTCACTGCTAAGTCACTGAATGCATTACAGAAACTCATCAGTTGAAGCAATCTAAGAACACCCGTGACATAGGTAGCACAGTATTAAATATTGATAGATTAGATGCTCCATTATGAACATTGTGCTAAGCCCCCATGAAATTCAGAAGATTCTTTCTGAAATTGCAAGTTCATGCTCTACTATCACGATATCAGGGGTCCCAAAACAGTACCGCACGTTTATCTCAAAGGCTGGAAAAGGTATAGCAGAAAAGCCTGGAAGAGGCACAAACCCCAAAGGTCATAAATCTACAAAAGAGTGGGTGGGGAGGAGTAGTAAGAAGGGAAGAAAGCAAAGCACATTGAACCTCCAAACCTGTAAACCTAAACTGAGATATTTGTTTTGCCGTACACACCAGGTCACAAGAGCAGCCTCTGATCTGAGACTTATAGAAAAACTGAGTTTTGTAGCTGACCTGCTATTTGTACTAGATCTTAAGTTTGAAAAAAGGCTTCATATTTTCTTGGCAAAGTGAACAGAATACTGGAAAGGCTTGTACTTCAGAATATTTTCCCTAAAGTGCTGCTGTTGGGTTCACTTTTGTAACAAATCGCCCCAAAGAAAAGTGCTGGATTTATGACCTTGAACCGTGTTCCAACCGTGACCTCAACCAATCATCTGCTTCTGTAGTAACCGTTTGAACACTGATTAAAAAACCCACTAAACATTGAAATAATTTACATTTCAGCTGAAACAATAAATGTGTTTCACTGGCAAGATGTTTGATAATAAATTTTAATTTGTTTCCTCCCCTTTCCTAATCTTGTGGAACAGGTAGTTTATTAATGGAAGGATTTGAAAGGAACCCATCCTGAGGTTTTGCATATCCAATTGTATATCCTGTTGACATTATATATATTTTAATAGGTCATTGATATAACATGGTGGATTTGGCAAATGTTTTGAGCTGATGACTCAGCTAGAGAGAACAAACTGATGAGTTTTGATGAGACAGATTAATTGACACAAGGATACTGTCCCATCTTTGGGTCAAAGCCAATCCAGTCTTAATTGGATGAACATTTCTGTCCTCTGTTGTCTATAAGAGTCCTCTGGAATGAGTTTAAGGCAGTCAGAATATTTTTATTCCCATGAAAAAGTCTTTATATTCAGTAAAATTCACACAAGTCGTATGTAGAATTTGGTGATTTATACAATTTAAATACCTATGTGAGTTTTATCGTACTTACTTTTTGCAGCGAGGTTACAGTTCTGGAAAATGGATATGTTAAATGACATATTTAGTCAGACAGAAATTTAGAGACTCAAGTGAGAAGGAGATGGAGCCTTGATGGTACAGCTCATAGACATCTCCTGGTATGGTTCATGCTTATCTGCTCTTACAGTTCTGAAGGCCAAATTAGTTTGACATCCCTACAGTAGAACAATCTTGAAATGACATGAGGACTCTCATAATAATTCCATTCCTATGGGCACTAATGGCTAAGAAAAAAAGCATTTTCCGTAGATTCTGTTTTTTTTTGTCTCCCATACACTTAACATTAAACAAGTAATCGTACACACTGTTCGTTTCCCCAAGGAATTCATGAAAGCAACTCAAACCACTCTCCAAATTGCTCAACCGCCTGACTGTGGTCAAGGAGTCAGAATCTGTGGCTATCCAATTACAATACCGAAACATCACCTCAATCCCAATGTAAATATCAAGAGCTGATCCCTTTCCGCAACCATTATTCTATAGGAAGAAAACTTATAAGATACAGCTCTTTCTCCCCAACCAGCACTACCCCAACCAATTCAATGATCAACACAGAACACTTGTTACGTGAAATGAATAGTGTGTCAAAATATTATGCAAGTCATCCATTAACAATGAGTCACTTCAATTTCTAATTATTTTCTACAATAGCAGTAGCTTGATTTGTTGAATATTTTTCTGGTGACTAATATCAGATTATGTTTCTTACAAATCCTTGCCCTCTCTCCAAACCACCATCACTACAATTTCTTAATTAATTACAATTCTTTGCAAGAGACTTTTGTCAGAGTTTCAATGGCAAGACTTTAATCACAACAGACCAGTATGGAAGAAATTGTGCAATACCAGTTTTTCAGTCATACAGCAGTGAGAATTTCAGAGTCAACACAGTCTATAGTTAATGAAAATGTGTTTTCATTTGAGGATTTCTGAGGATTTACTAAAGTATTCTAAAGGCACACTTGCACTCAGTCGATACAATCGTTCTGGTCAAAATGTGGGACAGTCGGGGGGCATTTAATAACATACAATTCCTGAATAAAGCTTGAGGATATAAAATAAAACAGTATCCACTTACCCAATCGAGCTCATCTCCAGAATAAGGGCTGATTGCTGACGGGTCAAATATAACAGATGATGTTGGAGCATCTGTGGTAGATGAAGATCGAGGTCGACCAGAATGTGGAAATACACCAGGGATGCCATCTGGGGCGGACTTTCTGGAAATCTGGGGACTTCCCCGAGGACCATCCACTTTACTCCTTCTGCTCTGCAGGCTTGATCCTCGTTTCATTATTGGAACCACTCGGATCTGTTGCAGGACCCTGTTGAGAGTTGTGGCTTGGGCAGTGGATTGCTGGATAGGCACAGATTCGGTCTCGCTGGCAAGTTTGGAATTGTCCAGCTCTGACAGCTCTTGATCAGCCTGAGCTTGGAGACCATCTTGAGGAGACACAGATGATCGCCGCCGCTGGTGATGAAAGAGTTGCTTTAACCCTTGGCCAATAGACCCAATGTTCTCTAAAGCGTTGTGCGTTATCTTGGACAAGGCATGATCAGATTCACTCTGCCTCTTGCATTCAGTATCTGTGAGTCTAAGTCCAGGGTCTAGGTCATTAAGTGGAGGGTCATTATTACTCTGCTCCATCGGTATCCCTTTAACGTTTTGAGTTTTAAATTCATATATATTTATTTAGATATAAATATGTAGCACAGATTTCTTTATATAAACGGGTTCGCCTGGCAGTTTACCTTCAGCACAGCCGTGCCTGCAACCATTTTAGAGTTCAGCATGCACGTACCTGCAATGTGACTTCATGCTTCTCTGATGTGAAAGAAAAACAAAACAAAAATTAGCTATCATGCAAGCCAAAGAAAAACAAAGCAGTGAAAATCTTACATTTCTGGTATTCCAAGCACACCCTCTCCAAAGTTTAGATTTACACATAAACTCCCAGTTGGTACCATAATATTTAATATGACTAATGCAAAGTACGGTTAGTGGACATGTTAGATCTTACAACAAACTACTGTACTTATAACAAGACGACTCTGTATTCCATACATCTAGTGATAATAAACCAGTTTTAAATACTGATCATTCAGCACCAATAATCTATATGAATCCTAATCATTTTTCAATTTGTTTAATAAACGATATCTATAAAATTTCTGCAACATACTAATTAAGCTTTTCTTTTAAACTCTGCATTTCAGCAAGTATGTCTAAGGAAAGCACAGCCCTTTCAATAAGGAAAATGCTTCACAGTTGTGCACCTATTAAACTGTTTTCTAAAGGACAAATCATGTCACTTCTTTTTATAATCTGATGAATTAGGCATGTTCAATAGATCTGTAATTATCTACATCCATTGAGCAACACATTTAAAATATTTGATGATAATAAACCCATTACAAATTTGCCTAAAAGCTTCCTAGATTTGAAAGATCAGAAACTAACATTGAGTGCTCAAAGCTTGTGAAGTCAACATTAATGACGATGACAGTAATATTGACATTAGCAACAAACTGCAACAATAACACTAGCAGTGATAATACTGTACTGAACAGCAGTAAAATAAGGAGAAGCCTTGTAGTTCGTATAACAGTACAAACAGCAATAACACAAATTGCTGTAATAACTAACAATTATGGGGATTATATAACAATAAAGCTCCTTACAACATCAGAAATCTCAAAGTGCTTCACAGAATATAGTGTAAAGTGAATTGGCTGTATATTTGTGGGCGAAACACGGCAGCCAATTGCGCACAGCAGCGTCCCCACAGACAAACAGCCGTGGATTGAGTAACCAAAGTACAGTATTATCTTTTTAAAAAGGGATTATTTCTCCCAGAAGAGCGATCCGGTAATCAACTAACAACCGGTTTTCTATTGAGTGCTGGGTAAACAGAGGCATGTGGAGTAAGGAAACTTGCCAAAGGTTTCGCCCTGCTGCGAGTTGAACCCTGGTCCTCTCGCTTTCCGAGGCGAGTGCTAGAAGCACTAAACTGTTCGACCCCATCTACGGTCCCCCTTTCCCCTTTCCCTCTCCCCCCTCCCCCCGATTACTGTGAAGTGTTGTTGTTGTTGTAGCTTCAAGTACAACCACAACGCTGCAAAACAGGAACATGCAGTAATAACAGCAATCGCTGAAAAGAACAGTAATTACAGCCAGCACTGATGACATTAATTAGCCACCAACCTCAGGAAATAATAACATTAAACCGGCACTAATCACAGCATCAAATTCAACATCAATAATGTACCGCTGAGGTGCAAATTACAGCATTACCTCACAGCAAGTAAGTAGGGAGCCCGGTTGCAATGCCGATCGGCGGATCGCTTTCCCGGGAAGGGGAGGGCCGTAAAATAAAATATTTAACAACCACCACAATTTGGTCACTCAATCCACGGGCCTTCGCGGGACGTCGCCGCGCGCCACCGGCCGATCGCCTTTCGCCCCGCGGTCGCTACACATTGACCGCTGTGCGCGAGCGCGCGTCCGCCCTCGAGCCCCGCCGAGCTCTCCTCGAGCCGGTTCTCGGGATGACGCCAACGAAGGGCTTCGTTGTTCGCCCACAAAATACACAGTCGCTTCACTTTACAGTCACCTTACAGTCACTTTACAGTCACTTACCGTGAAGCGCTTCGAGACAAAGCGTCTAGAGGATGGGATCAAAATGCAAGGGTTAATTATTATATATGATGATGATGATCAAATATCAGGACCTAATCGGGAACCAATGAATCCCTGTCCCAGCTAAGGAAGGACTAACGCCGGCGTTCACTCTCAGGATATCACCTTACCGACGGTTCGGCGGCGTCTGGTTGCCGTCTCGCCTCATGTTGGCTCCTGACAACCGGCCGGGGGGGAGGGGCCAGGAGCCGGAGCCGCCTACGCCGTGAGCCCGGCTACCACACACTCAACGGTTGAAAGCCGCTGCCGCCGGTCGGATGGGGATGGAAGCCCGGCACCACCAGGCGTGGCGGCGTGGCCTAGGCCGGAGCCACATTGAAGAGCCAGCGGGGCCGGTGGGATGGGCGCCAACGGACTCTCCGACGGTGGGGTGGGATGTAAGGCAGTGTCTGTGCGGCTGTGGCCTCACCCACCACCGGCTGTGTCGCTGTGCCGCTCTCCGCCAGCTCTGCTCTGCGCTGTGAGGTGATGTGAAGTGCCGCCAGCGTCACTCACTCACTCCCTCCCTCACTCCCACCCACCTTTCCCGCCCACTCTCCGCGTGCGTGCGTGCGTGCGTCCTCACGCAAAGCCGCGTGCCGTCAGCGTCACCCACCCACAGTTCGCACACTCCTTCTGCGTCGTGCGTGCCTGCGTGCGTGCACGTACACGCCTTCCGCTCCCCCCCCCCTCCCCTCCCCCGTCCGCGCCGTGCATGGCGACGGCACGTAAAGCCAAGTTCCGCCCAACTCATGCACGCAACGCACTCATTCACTCACTGCGTCGTGCGTGAGTGCGTGCGTCCTCACGTGAACACTCTGCGTCCTCACGCAAACACACTGCGTCCTCACGCAAACACACTGCGTCCTCACGCAAACACTCTGCGTCCTCACGCAGGTCACGTACGCAGCCCCCACCTCCACACTCTCACACACGCACACACACCACGACAGGCGCCATCTCCATGGAGACCAGGTAACAGAGGCCAGGCTGATGGTGTTATTAACTCATACAGTATTACAGGAGCACATCAATGATCATTCATGTTGATAGTAATCCTTGCATTTGATTCAGCGCTTTCCACGTCTTCCGTGTCTGTGGCTGTCGCGTTTCGCCCACAAATACACGGTCCACTCGGCTGAGGGTACATTCTGTGAAGCGCTTTGAGACGTCCGACTTGAAGACGCGAAAGTAAGCGCTATGTCAAGTGCGAGGGTTATTTACTATAGCGCCCTAGTTAACCGATCTACTCTCCCCCTACAAGCCCACCCGGACCCTCCGTTCAGCAGGACTTGGCCTGCTCCAAGCCCCCCCCCCCCCGCCCGAACCGCCCCACCATCGGAGGCCGGGCCTTCAGTTTCCCTCAATCCCTCCGCCTCGTTTCTTCCCTTTCCTCTTTCAAGGCCGGTCTGAAGACTTTCCTCTTCGACCGTGCCTTTTGTTCCCCCCCACCCCCGAACTTCTCGACCTCCCCAACGTGTTTCACCCCTTCCCGTACACTCCCCTCCCAGCTCGGGTCACACGCCTCCTGTGCAGCGCCTTGGGACGTCCTCCCGACGTGAAAGGCGTTTTATAAGTTTAAGTTGTTGTTGTTGTTGTGGTGGTGGTGTGGGGGGTGACATCTCTCTCTCTCGTGTGATGTGAGATAGAGAAAGAGAGAGAGAGAGAGAGTGTATTCCAATACCTAACTACTCTATACTGTACACTATTTTCCTTGAAGCCCCTTTTAAGACGCCCTCGACAACGTAATAAGGCAACGCTATGTCAAACGCAAGGCTTACGGTGTTTTCATTCTGAAGCCTTTCCTCGGCAGTTGAACGAGTTCTTGATCTTCTGTGTCTTCTAGCACCCTCTGGTGGGAGGATGGTGTCCATAGCTGATTCAATCTCCTTTTTGGAACGCCAATAATAATCCTTGCATTTGATATGGAGTCGTATCACATCTTCGAGACATCTCAAAGCGCATCGCAGAATATACTCTAAAGTGGATTGATTGTATATATTGGTTCTGACGAAAGGCCATAGGTGAAAGGTCCTCCACGTGAAATGTTGACTCACTCCATGGATGCTGCCTGAACTGCTGAGGGTTCCCAGTGACTTGTTTTTAATACAGATTTCTAGCAATATTTTGCCTTTAATTTAACTGTATGTATTCTTTATTTATATATTGTGTATATACGATATATATACACAATATATATATCCATATACTGTATCGCATGGCCTCCCGACATGAAAGATGCTACAGAAAGGGAATCTGGGTTCGATTCCAGGCAGAATGAAACCTTGGTCAAGTTTCCTTACTCCACATGCCTAATGATAATGCCTTGAAAAAAAACAATAATCAATTGGTTATTTCAATCCTCGACTGTTCGTCGGGTCAACGCTGTGCGCAATTGGCTGCCTCGTATCGCCCACAAATATACAGCCAGTTCACTTTACAGTATATTCTGTGAAGCGCTTTAAGACGTCCGTCTAGAAGACGTGATAAGGCGCTGTATCAAATGCAAGGATTATTATTATTATTAAGGTACACAACTTTATATATTTTTTAAAAAAACTATTAACAATTCAACTGATGCCTGTGAAAAAATACTAATCCTTGTATTTGATATAGCGCTTTCTAGACATGACAATGTACACGGTTTACATAAATCAGCCAAAAATTTACACAGTTTAAGGTTTCCCTCGGGGGATGCTGTGATTGATGGATCTGAACTCTCCCACATCCATATGATTTGGGTGGAGGTGGGGGGTGGAGGGGGAATACCAATACAGAATTATAATAAGTTCTCAAGTCCTATGGGAAGAGATCCACACCAAGATGGAGGCGCTCACTGTGGCTTCAGCACACACACCCCACCCCCAGCTCACGTGTGACCTGGCCAGCCAATAGCAGCCAGGCGAATGGTGACAGCTGTTTTGTGTGTGTGTGGCTCTCTGTGTGTGTGTGTGTGGCTCTCTGTGTGTGTGTGTGTGGCTCTCTGTGTGTGTGTGGCTCTCTGTGTGTGTGTGTGGCTCTCTGTGTGTGTGTGTGGGGGCTTAAACCCCAGTTTCTGGGCACTCTTCCCCCCCCCCCCCCCCCACACCCCTCACCTCCCTAGGTAGAGACCACAGTGTTAACTCTGTCTCCCTCTCCCCCACCTCCCAGGTGAGCCTTTGCTCTATAGCATTTCCTTAATGTCTCAGACCAGCCCTTCTGTGGCTTTGCTACTCTAGTATCTTGGCTAACTGGCTAGTTAGTCAGCAAGTTAGCTAGCTCCTTGCCTACCTAGAAGTCATAGCCCTGCGAACCTGTCCTCCCGTCTACTCTCTTAAAAGTTGTTATCGAATGGTGACTGCTCTCTTTAAAAGTTTCTTATTCCAATACTGTGGTACTGTATACTTATTCTTATTTGCGGTTAGAGGCCGCGCAAGCAAGAGAGAGAGAGGGAGGACCTAGATTCGATTCCCAGGCACAGCGAAACCTCGGGCAGGTTTGAAACCTCGGGCATGCCTGTTTACCTAGCAGTAAGCAGGAACCCGGTTGTTAAATTGATTGCCAGGTAGCTTCTCTGGATGTGACAATCCAAAAATAATATAATAATTTGGTCCCTCAGTGCACGACTGTTGGCGGGAGGGATACTGCTGTGCGCAATTGGCTGCTGCGTTTCGCCCACAAAATATAGTCATTCTACTTTACCGACTTTATCCTGTGAAGCGCTTTGAGACGCCTCGAAGACGTGATAAGGCATTGTGTACATAAATGCGAGGATCATTATTAATACAGTATTTGCTGATTTGTTTAAAAAACCCTTTGTCTTTTTTTTAATCTTCAGATTTATTCCATTGTCAGGGAGGAACATGCATGCAATCTGGTTCTACCGGAACAAGTTGGTGGCTGCTCTGTTTGTTTTCGGAATTATACTTCTGATCTGCTTGCTCCCCCCCAGTCCGAAACAGAAGACTCAATACTTGGGGCACGCAGATAAACTGATGATGGACAGTTCTTGCCAGCTAGTAACAAACCTCACGGTCCGACTTGACCAATATAAAAGAAGCCCCGTATTCTACCGCGAATCATTGGCTCCAGAGAAGGATTGGAAAACCGTGCAGCCCAGGTAAGTGAAGATTATGGTCATTTGAGCAACAAGGGCATTTAATTTAAGACACAAATAGACCAAGGTGATCTTGCTGACACCATTACTCATAATAACTAGGCTTGCCAGTTTCTGATTTTAATCAATATTCCTTAGGGTTTCTTTTTTTCCAATTTTCTCCAAATCAAGGAAAATGAAGCATAATGAGTTTTTCTTCTCTCTCAGAATTTATCACTTTGAAACGAAACCCCAAAATGGCCAACATGAGTGTTGCTTCATTATCACGTGAATCACATTCTATGGGTAGTGCAGAGAACATGGAGCCCTTGACAATTGTACAACACACAAGTACTGTATTGCCATGTTTATATTGTAGTTTTATAGGTCGTGGAAAAAGTGGTATTATCAGTTAAATTAAAATAATTGTATGCCAGTACCCCCTAATTAACCTGATGGTATGGATTTATTAATTATAAGTTGAATAATTATGAAGTGTTTGGACTTGAGTGATGTAGGGGTAGTGCCTCCCATAATCTAACCTAAGGAATACTGATTCAAATCTGAAACTGGCAAGTTAGTTAGCTCGTCAATGCATTTATTCTGGAGTAAGTTACCCTTTCCCGTGCGATAATTCATTGGGGGTCAGTGCTGGTTTATTTGTTTGCATAGGTTAGAGGTGCTGCTGCTACACGGACAAGCATTCAGCTCCAAGACATGGGAGGATCTGGGAACTCTGAGTTTGTTGACTAACCAAAAATACAGAGCTGTGGCCTTGGACTTGCCAGGTAAGGCACTTCAGAATTGACACTTTCAACTCCTGAGGAAGTGTTGTGACCATGTATGAGTTTCTGCATTATTAGTAATAATACTAACCCTTGCATTTGATAATAGTGCCTAATCACATCGTTGAGACGTCTCAAAGCGCTTCACACAATATACTACAAAGTGGATTGACTGTATTTTGTAGGCCAAACGCGGCAGCCAATTGCGCACAGCAGCGTCCCATAAACAGCCGTGGACTGAATTACCGAATTTGTAGGATTGAGTAAAAGAAGCCACTGTCTCATTATAAACCATTGCTTCACAATTTATGTTTCAAGAAGAAATAATCTTAACTATTTTCCAAGGATGACTGCTTATTATTTTGTACATAGGCTTTGGGAATACACCAAAGATGGGGATTGGGAAAAACAACCAGAACAGAGCAGATTTCCTGCTGGCATTCCTGAACGCTCTCGGACTGAAGGCGCCAGTCTTAATCAGTCCATCGATGAGTGGCGGTTACTCCATTCCATTCCTGATGCTACACAATAAAAGAGTGAAGGGCTTTATTCCTATAGCACCAGTAAAGACAAAAGATTACAGTTCTGAGGAATACAAAAAAATCCAGGTAAACCCACCTGTGTCATGATCTAATCTCGCTTAAATTCCTGTATTCTAGGTGATCAGTGTGTACTCTTCCTCCTCTGAATTCTTAAGATTATATATTTGCTCAGTTGATGGCACTCACAACTTTTATCATGCTCTACGCTGACATCCAGTGGAGGATTGATGCATTGTTTAATCAGGATAAACTAAATAAGACTATGCTAACACCCTGCTTGTCATCCTCCCTCTATCCTCCCTCCATCCATCCTCTCTCCATAGGCTGCAGATCATCCAGAACTCTGCAACCTGTGTCCTCTCCCACACCAAGCTCTTTGACTCTATCTCCCCCGTTCTCGCCCAACTCTACTGGCTTCCCATCACTCAAGAGGATTCAAATCAAGATCCTGGTCCTCACCTTTAAAGCCCACTACGGCCTTGACCCACCCTAATTACCCTCCTAATCTCAAGACCCTCCACCTCAACCGTGCCATTGGTTACCCTTCCCCGATCCGGGGATCAAAAACACCTGATTGTCCAACGCCTTAGGAAGTCCTCCTGACGTGAAGGCACTAAATAAACATAATTTTGTTGGTACTAAAGAATTGAACCGTAGTCATGGAATCAGCACAGAAGGCCATTTGACCCATCGTGCCTGTGCTGGCTCTTTGGAAGACCCAATCAATCAGTAGCCCCGTTTATTTCCCCATAAACCCAATTATTTTTGGACCTTAACTGGAATGCAACAGTTTATTGTGAACTGCATTGTGTGGTTTGATTGCTTGTGATTTCTAACCTGAATTGGGTATTTTGTGGTGGCAGACTCCAACTCTGATTGTATTTGGACAACTGGACACGGGTCTCGGGATGGAATCCCTGAAGAATCTCAAACAACTTCCACAGCATACAATTCTCCAAATACAAGGAGCAGAACATGCTTGCTACCTTGATGAGCCAAAGCAGTTCCACAAAGCCTTACTTGAATTTCTAACCAAACTCGAGTGAAGACACTATTCTAGTGATGCTCACATTTTGAGCTCAATATCAGCGCTAAGCGCACTCACTCAAAACTCACGCATGCAATCTCAGTTAAGTCCTTTTCGAAGATTCAAACAGTTGTAAAGAATTCTGTTAAAACATTTTTTTGCTTTTGCTTTTAAAAAATGTTGTAAATATATCTTGAGATGAAGGACTCGCTAGTTATTTTTTACATGATTTACTTTATGGCAAGAACTGCTCTCCCTCCTTCTCAAAGTCAAGGAGTTTAAAAACAAACCTACTGTTCCTTTCTGTTTTCCTAAAAAATACTGTATGTGTAGTCGTTGAGCACAATTCAAAAAGTTTAAAAAAATAATAAATTCAACTAGAATGGTCATTTAAGATTTTTTTTTACAAGAAATGAAAATGTATGAGACTGCAAAGTTTATTAGACTGACCTGTGCAACTATGATACAGAAGGATACAAAAAGAAACCTACAACTTGTTAAGAAAAGCCCAGAAAGTGAGATTAGTCTAACCGTTGGTAAATGCTACTCTGGAAGTTGGGTAGTTTAGGTAGGTAGGTAAGTACATAGCACAGCATTAGACAATGACTATTCACCTGAAAAATCAAAATAAGCATGACGTTACTTAGATGAGATTAATAGAATTTTAAAATATCTTACATTAAAGTATTTTTCCACATTTAAATATGTTCTTTTAAAAATCAATACTTTGTCCCTACATAATGTTTGCCATCAAAATTAGAATGGTAGAATAGAGAGCTATGCAGAATGCTGATCACTTAGTCCCCATCAAACACCATCTAATCAACAGCACCGACCAGACTGTAAAAGAATGTCATCATTTTACATAGAAAAGAAAATGGTCCCCCCACCCCCCAATACGCGTAGTAGTCTCTTTTTACCAATTTGTTATCCCATTCAACACAGGTTCAGACATGGCTCCAGTAAAACTCCTGTCACCATTAACATTTCTGTAGGAGTTATCAAAAAAGACTTCTGTTTGCCGAGTGACACGGGGCTCCCATCGTGAAAACGTTGCTTTGCAATCCGCTGGCGCAGAGGAGCGGGGGGGAAAGAGTTCCTGGGAGTTCCCCAAAGCAAACGTGGTAAGATGACTTTTGCGGAGTCCATTCGTAAAACACTGCACAAGAGACTGAGGGGGGGGGGGGGGGGGGGAAGAACTCGCCCTTTTCAAAAAAAAGTATGCAACCACAAAAGCAAACTAACAAGTCACAAGACTTGGGAGAAAACACACAGCTGACTGTTCATGTCAATCCCCAAACCCACTTGTGCCCCTTTTACAAAGGAATAGGATTCAAAATGCACAGCACCTCATTCAGTTCCTGCTTAACTACCAGTCTACCCGCACCAATCGCCTATACATTTTTAGGCTTAAAATGTACAAACAATAACTTGCTCATTTGCCAGTGCAACCAATGCCTGACAATTTTCCATAACAAATTGTTGGGTGAGTCAACAATTCTTCTGAAAATTTCCCTCAAAGGTTCAAGCCCCTTATACTGTATATTGAATACTTGGAAGATTCACAAGATCTTTCATACTCCTGGCTGATGGGTCACAGTGACAGCAGCAAAAAGAGATTATTTAATTTTTTTTCAAGGAACGTTAAATCACCCATCATGATCTATCGGGAAGAATAGCCTCTGGCTTTTTGCTCACCTTACCAGTTTAGCTTCATAACTCGAAGGAAAGAATGATCTGCTAATTTCAGTGGATGCATGATGGAAGTTTGAATATAAAAGAAATGACAGTCAAGTCAAGCAAGTGTGTAGTTGACTGAAAGTTACCGGATAGAACAAACAAACAAACAGAAATAGGAAATATCACACACACTTTAGCATCACCAACCTGGGATTTACTGCAGGTTAGATACAGCGGGCGGGGGGGCGGTGTGGGGTGGGGGGGGGTTCTGTAATATATTGTATATTTTTGGCACTTTACCCAAATGCAATATTGGCAGCCATGTTATGTTGTGTTTTCAGCCTATCCCTTTTTCGATTTCATCTCAATGCTGTAGAACCCCCTTCTTTATTAGGCCGCAATTACGCGAATCAGCAGTCGAGTCTTTCCAGCCAGGTTACACTTTGAACTCACTCACAGAATGCAAATCAATGAATTTTTGAGAAACAGCATAAATTGTTGGGATTTACCACCCATTCAAAGCCCATCCCAAGTAGCTCTAACCAACTGCTGGAGATAAAAAAAACAAATCATGAACCTTGCAGCAATCGTACCACAGCTGGGAAAGTCTTACAATCTCCTTACGACTGTGTAATAAAATCAACTTGACTTTCTGGATAGATTCTAGTCAGATTTAAAGAGTCTGAAGTCCTGACACACATGGTGGGGCGTGTCTCAAAAGAGCAGCATTGTACTCTCACCCAAAAGTCAGTCGATGGCATCTAGGAGCCCGATGAAAGCACCTTGAACGCACCCATGCCATTGTCATGCTCTACGGCTCCCAAATCGTCCCCGTCACCATCTGGAAGCAACGGCGCTTCAGACCCACCGTCCTCCTTCTCATCTTCGTCCATACTGGGCCAAGCCGCTTGGTCTTCAACTCGTTTCAAACGTTCGTTCAAAGCTTTCAATGCTAATTGTCTATAAAATAAAACAAAAAAAGAGAGATCTTTATCTGGATTGGATAACCACAGCAAACACATCAAAGACCGCGACGGTTTCAAACTCAACTGAAGCTGCACTGATCCCGCTTCGGGGATTGTAGATCATCTTGGGAATGGACAAACACACTCTTGTTCTGATTCTACCCCAGCAATGTCCACACGATAAAGATTGACGGCAGTAAATCTGACCACGTGGATCTCAAAAAGTTGGAAAGACTTACTAGGCAAAGACAACAACACGCATTTATCTAGCGACCCTGCGGAGAAAAGTTATACTAAATCAGAACTAGGACAAGGACAGAACACTTGAGGCATTCTCCTTAAAAGGTCAAATAATAATTTGAAACAGCGCCTTATCGTGTCATCAAAACATCGCAAAGCACCTCACAGGATTTACTGCAGTGCGTAGTGACTGTATTTGAAGGCGAATGCAATAGTCAATTTGCACACAGCAATATCCCACAAACAGGCAATGAAATGAGTGACCCATTTTATCTGAGAGATTCCTGGCTAAAATAGTAGAGAAACAGCTTTGAATAGGGTCACGAGATCTTTAACATCTACCTAAACAGACGGACAGGATCTCAGTTTAATGACTCATCATTTAACATCATTTCACACGCGTTACTTCCAGGAAGCATTAATTAGCGACAAGGAGCAGGATAGTTGTTGTATGAACAGCCAACATACCTTGACTGACTCATTCCCCCCCACCCCACCCCTCACACACACTAACAGCAATTATTGCACCACTAGAGCCACTCAATTCTTAAGACATTTCCTTTCACGCTTTTGGCCACTTTTGTCACCCCTCCTCACCCTTTGCCCTCAGTTGCCTTCACCCCCCAGCTTGAGTTCCCAGGCAAGCTCTGTGACACATTTTAGAGGTCCTGACGCGAAAACGCCCGCAAGCAATGATAAATGATTGTTTTTGCCGGCGTCATGGATTAACATGAGAGTTTGAGAGGATTGGAACATGAAGAACCAGTATATTCTCTCACTGTTACACGTCACTCGTGAACCTCATTCTGGTGTTAGTATTATTGCCGAGCGTACCTCCGCCTTTCTGCATCCTGCGGGTCAGTCCCAGGCAAGCTGATTGTAATGGAGGAGGGCGCACCCACATCATATCGCTTCACCGTCTTCTTACATATCTTAATCTTCACCAGCACGCCGTATATCACATTGGCCACCACCGACACGAGCGGCTGGAGGATCTCTGGAAAGAAGGTGGCGAACGCAAAGTGGTCGGACATGTCGCCTCGTCCGCGGCTGTGTTTCTGGTAGAAGCGGAGATACACCCAGCTGGTCAGGACTCCGTAACCGTAGGAGGCCAAGACGGAGCTGGTGAGCAGAGTCGTTAGCCTCAGCACACTGAGGATCACCAAAATCATCATGGGCACATCCTTCATCTGCACCTGTGGCACCTTTAGAACCACAGAGTCGCCCATTGTCTGCTTCAGAGCCACCAGCACCCCGCCGCAGAAGCCCAACATGCCGTGAATCCGCACGGTGAACAAATAGTCCAGGTTGAAAGTGGCCACGTAGGTCAGGACGTACGAAAGCCCCCCGAAGATGGCCACCGACACGTTGATGACCGCAAAGAAAATCAGGAGCTCCAAAGCCCCCCAGAGTGGTTCGAGAAGCCTGCCGGCCACCACTACAGTCCCCAGGCTGACGCACACATCCCAGACGTGGTTCTCCACCACGGAGTGGGTCACCAGCGTCCAGACCCAGAAGTTAGGCGGGAAAAGGTAGCCGGGGGTCACTCCCAACCTGTGCACGGTGTCGAACAGAAAGGACAGGCCGTACAGCAAGATGACGGTGGCACAGATGGCTTTGACTACCACGCTGGTGCTGGCCATGGCAGCCAGGAAATGCTGCCTGGCCACCGGCAGGTATCTGTTCATGTTGGAGCTCGGGGTGGGGGGAAAAAAAACTCGAATTGGCAGGCGTTCAAAACGGCGTTCAGGCTGAAGCGATAGTTATAGGTCTTGACAGGGCAGTCGGTGAGAAACATGCGTCGACTCGGCGCGGCATGCAGGCAAGGCTGAAGAGTCCTCTCCTCCTCCTCCTCCTCCTCCACCAAGTCCTTCTTCCAAACCAGTTTCCCGACCCGAACCTTTACAATGATAATAATACTAGTAATCATTGCATTTGAGAATGGCGCTCGCCTTATCGCGTCTTCGAGGGAGGGAGTGGGGGGTGGGGGTGGGGTGGGGGGGGGGAAGGAATATTAGCCTGAAGTACAAATCGACTGTATTGTATTTCTCTGCGGGCCGAACGCGGCTGGGGGTTAGGCGACGACTGGGAGTTTCTCACAGCCAGCTCCGGGGGGAACGGCAGCCCGAGAGTTCAGTCAAGTCAAGGTGAAGGAGAGACAACAAGTGTGACACAGAGACAGACAGACAGAGATAGATAGACACACAGACAGACAGAGAGAGAGAGAGAGAGAGAGACACAGACAAACTACCTGAGGGACTGGCTCTGGATTAGCTCCTGTCCCCAGGACTAGATTAGCTTCAAACCTCCCTCCCTCCCTCCCTCCCTCCCCTAAACCTGTCTCTAGGCCCTGGCCTCCAACTCAACCGACCCTCCGGGTTGGAGTTGGGCCTAACACTCCTTACTCCACTTCCCTAACACTCCCCCCCCCCCCCCCTGGGTTATGTCCCTGTCCCTGTCCCGCTAAACCGAGTTTAGGCCGAGTCACCAAACCGAGGAAAGGGGAGGGAGGGAAGCGGGGGGGGGGGGGGGGGAGAGAGGCCTCCGAGCGCTGTGTTGTCTCCGGGTGGATGGCCCTTGTACCCGGGCGGGGAAGACCAGGCCAGGCCGGGGCTGTGGAGGTGGAGGAGGCCGCGGACTGTCCTCTCTCTCTCTCCCTCCCGCCCGCTCTCTGTCTCTCCCTCCCTCCCTCTTCCTTCCTTCCTTCTTTCTCTCTCACACTCACTCAGTCTTGCTGCTTTCCTTCACTCTTTCTCTCCTTCTCTCTGTCTCTCTGTCTCACTCACTCACTCACTCACTCACTCACTCCCTCTCACCGGCCGAGGCTTCACCCAGAGCCCGGCCTCACTCTCCCACCCGCTGTCCACCGCCACCGTTGCCCCGCAATGACGTTGTCACGCACGCTCGCTCGCTGCCCCGCAATGACGTCGCCACGTCGACTCACACACTCGCTCGCTCACTCACTTGCTCACTGCCCCGCAATGACATCATCACAGTGGCGACGCAGGGTCACACACTCACACACTGCCCCGCAATGACATCATCACACTCACCCTCCTCTCCCCACTTTCACCCCCCCCCTCCACCTACTCCCCCCCCACCCCCCCACAACCCAAACAGCAAAGGAGGGGGAGGGTGGGGGTTGAGGGGAAGGGAGGGGGTGACCATAAGTGCGATCAGAAAGGACGGTCTTTAAGCCATCTTCGTATTTCACTCAACCTCTCCCTCCGTCTCGAATCCCCCCCCCCCCCCCAGTCCTCACCCACCCCCTTTCCTTCCCTATCTTCAGATCAAGTCTGAAAATATTTCTCTCCGACCAACCCGCCCGCGCGCCCGCCAACCTGCGCTTGCTGTCATCTAGAATTTTGTGTTGTAATAATAATAATAATAATCCTTGCATTTGATTTCACGTCTTCTAGATGTCTCTAAGCGCTTCACAGAATATACTGTAAAATGAATTGACTGTATGTTTGTGGGTGACACGTTGTGCCTTGGCTTGCTGCATTATCTACGCTGAGTGTAGTGCCTTGGGACGTCCTCGCCGACGTGAAAGACGCCTCTATAAATGTAATTTTGTTGTTGTTGTAGATATATATATAATAGTGCAGATGCACTGGGATAAGGCGCTTAATTCACATTTAAGTACATTTTGTATATAAAGAAATACATCCCGAAGTCCCAAACGTGAGGTGAAAAATATGAACATTATTTATTAACTGATCCTCTGTAATAAACAATTTGAAAATATTTTACAAGTAGTCACAGACACGATATTTTACAAATTTCTTTTTGTACAAAATTAGGTGGAGAAAAGCTTTGCAGACAAATGAAAATGAGGATGATTTTTTTTCCTCAGTACATCATTAGAAGAGAGAATCAATTTTTTTTTACAGAACACTGACACAGACTACAGCATCACAGACATTCCATCAGCATATACGCAGTCCGATGAAATGAAATACTTTCCGGTAGTTTAGTTTAAATTTTTTTTTACCACACAGGATGCAAGAGTCAGAGCAGATCATAAATCGTTGCTACGAAGATTCTAGTTTTACTGTTTTCTTTGACCTAAGACAACTCGGGGGATAGAGAGAGAGAGTGAGTGAGTGAGAGAAAGAAAGAAAGAGAGAAATGAGGACATGTTACTGCAAGTTATCAAAGCCAATGTAGTGGCAGGGACCCGTGTAATGAGCCAATGAAGCTTTGTTTGAAATTAATGTGTTAACTTTACTAGTTATTGAGGTCTGCGTCGAGGACGAGGAGGGCAATTAGCATTAACCACTGTCAGAGAGATTGACCCTGGCCATTAATTATCAAAACGCCGTAGGGACTGAATTCAAGTCCTGAATAATGAAAAATATTTTTTTTATAAGTACTGTAGCTTATTGTTAAGTTTCAGAAATAACATCTATTCCGGGTGAGTAAGGAAATATGCATTTCCTCTCTTTGCAACGTTATGGCCAATAAGTGTTGACCGAGATACCGACAGAATACTATTGTCCGTAAAGTATTATCAATGGAGTCTGACAAATTCATGCACTCGGGCAAGTGAACACAGAGAGAGATACAGATACAGGGAGTCAGCAGTCAGGCACAACCACACAATCCCAAGTACTGTCTTTGAGACATGGATCGCCGAAAACAAGTACTGGTCTCACTAATGGGAGTCAACATTTCGTTTTGATGTCACGTCTTCTGAAAACACAGAGACCAGCAGCTCATTTGTATACGCCTTTCAACACTGCTCTGACCACACCGAAAAAAAACTTCAACTATATTTTCTGGTGAATACTGCATATCATTTGCCATTTCCCGATTAAAAATTGCTTTTCAAAAGTGAAGCGATATAATAATATTAATCATAAAAATAATGGTAACCCTTGCGTTCGATATGGCGTCTCATCATGTCTTCGAGACGTCTCAAAGCGCTTCGCAGAAAATGATGTGTATTTTGTGGGCGAAACGTGGCAGCCAATTTATACAAAGCACGATGGCAAGGGGCACCACCATTGAGCTGACCGAACCTATCACAGTTGGGAGGATGAGAACTGGCAAGTTATTGGAACATTATTGGGAGGGAGGTGTGAATGCGAACACAACCCGATCAGTATACAGTGAATAACAGAGACATATATATATCTCAGGTGTAGCCGGGAGACATGGACTTGGGACCTTAAGGGCAAAAAGCAAATCCCAGGTGCACACCCAATGAGTGTTAGAATTCTACTGTTTTGGCAACAGGCGAGAAACAGCCAAAAAAGCATCACATTTGTCAAAAGGTCCGCAGGATATTTACAATACTTTATTGACAGCAGCTCAGTAACCGGAGAGCATAAGATGCGTTAGTTTACAAATCAAGCGAAAAAAAAGCAAATGAGCCACTTTATAAATTGCAACGTCGCTAAAGTTATAACATCATTGAAAGTCCGTGGGGGAGGCAGGTGGGGGCAAGTGGTGGGGGGAAGGAAAATACAAGCCTTGTGGGTGAGTGGACGAAATCTGTGCACACATCAGACTTTAGAACCGGCGGGTCCCATTACAACACAGGCCACTATCACAGAGATTGAAGCCAAACCCAATTCAATCTGGTTGCAGTTAAAGGATGAATGGTCACTGTATCTCTGAGCAGCCTTGAATTAAATTATTTTGAATAGCTGTCGGAAGGAATATTTTCATCTCTGGCACATTCTCTTACATTTTCTTCGAATTGATTCTGTACGAACTACTTTGTGTTTCACTTTGCTTTCCTTAATCTGCTTCCTATGGTTCATTACCCCCCCGCCCCCACCCTCCACCCACCCCCCCACCCGAGCCCCCACCCCTCTCACCCTTGTGTTCCTCACCTTCGTATTTTTATTTTCCAAATGTGGTTCTGTGTTTCATTGTAAACTTTAATGCGATTGTGGGTTGGGATGGGAGGAACAAGCTCAAATCTTTGTGATGCAGAAATGGTGTCAAACGGCCAGACAAGCATTGGGACAGACAGTGGAGTGTTGGGATGTGTTATGCAGCCTTGCAACAGCGTGTAGTCAGTGTGTAGTCAGTGTGTAATAATACAGGAGATACAGGAGAGAGTGAAAGCATCAAGATAGGAAAGCTACACATACATACAATACATGGGAACCCCAAATGAGCATTGTAATACAGTCGGTATAATAATAGTAATATTAATCCTTGGGTTTGACACAGCGTTTTTCACATCTTATCGACGTCTCAAAGCGCTTTAATCTGTTAAATTCCGATGTCTGGGAGGTCAAGGAGGTGTGGAAATGATAATGTGACGTGCTGGGTAACAAATAGGAGTAGCAATTTATAATCATTAAAGTTGATGAGCTCTGCAATCGACACAGCGCCGCATCACGTCTTCGAGACGTCTCAAAGCGCTTCACAGGGTACACTGCGAAGTGAGTTGACTGTGTGTTTTTTGGGGGGGGGGGGGGGGGGGGAGGGTTTGGCAATGTGTATTAATGGGGTCCGAGGGATTGCCACCTGACAAAAGTGGGGTACAGATGGACTCCACGGAATATTAGTCAAACACACATCACGTGTGGATTGAGGAGCTGTGAGTGGTTGTTGAGATAGGTTGATGGAGCGCGGGGAATTGCTAATGAAGGTCAGTAATGGGTGGTATCTAAATGATAGTCCAGCACAGACAGCACTGTGTTGATATCACCGCAATGAAACTGAACGATAGATTTTTTTTCTAACGAATCTACCCTGGGCAACAGGTGCGAGAGAGAAAACACACAATACAGAGCTTAAATAGTATTTTTTTTTCGATGTAAAGTTTTTATTTTAATGCGTGAATTGCTATGTATAAGTAACATATAAAGATTAAATGTCCTCAGGTCCCCATGGAGATTTGGGTAATCCCCAAAGTGGATTGAGTTTTATTTATAGGGACATTTATATATCTGACAGCTATTAGGATTTCACTCCAAATAGTCATCTTATAGTCACGTCTAACAGACTAACAATATCATGTTGTAGCATTTAACATTTCTAAATGCGATCTGTTCTCCTGCTATATATATATATATATATTTATATTGAATTTCGTTTCAACACTTACTTGGACATCGCTCTTTCAATGTGTCCGTTCCCCCCGTAAAAAAACACAGCTATAGATGATGAATCTTTCTGCGGGTCAACACTCACTCACCCATAGGCAAAGTAACACACAGACACACACCCACACACATTGACAAACCGTCCATCATTGTCAGGCAGAACCAATCGCCTCTTGTGCCAAAGTATGTTCTGGTCACAATAATAATCCTTGTGTATTTGAACACAGCGACTGGTGCCGTCAAAATCTCTCTCAAAAGTGCTTCACCGGATTCACCTTGAAGTGCAGTGACTGTGTACTTTGTAGCTCGACGTTCCACTGACAAAACACTTACTCATCTCGTAACACACACACAGGTTCTCATTGTTGGTCCACATGTTGCAAACACAGATACACCTATAGGTAACGTACTCTGCAGGTAAGCTATGGTCACCTACTCACAGGTCACCCGCATGAACCCATCGGCAGAACGCAGGAAAGACTTGGGACAATAGCCTTGTACATATGACTGTCGAGGCATCTATCTCTTTAGTTGCTCTATTGAGGTTACTCGTGAGGGCAACAGAGGCAGCCTTTCTGAGTGATATGGTTTGTTTAAATACCTGCGAGGTCCATTGACACATCACATATCTTGTTCCACAATTACATTCAGTTTTTTTTGGGGGGGGGGCGGGGACAGGGGGAGCGAAACGTAAAGGAGAGCTGGATAACCCGAATCTCTCGGGATTGCGACCCGGTCCTGACAATTGAGTCTGTTATCTCTGTGTGCTCAGACGTCGTAACATTAAAACAAGCTCTTTTTTTTTGTACAAAAAAGGTTTTGAGTGAGGTCCATGTTTGACTACAAGACAAGGGATTGATTGATCGATGGATGGATCGATCGATGGCCTGACAGTTACACAAGCGGGTGGTACGGTAAAGGAAGGCGTTTCGGTAAAGTGAGCGTGGGCGATGAAGTCACATGCGTTGCTGATCGCTTGACATCATCGTGTTATAGCGTTATAGCCACTCAAACACGCCCGGTAAGGTGGGCTGTCGATCCAAAATACACGAACGAAAAGCCATCTCATTTGGCCATAACTAAATATAGTGCATAAATAAATTCAATCTGCTCCCACCCCACACACCCACTTTGCCTTCCCTTCCCTCCCTCCCCTCACCAACCCTCCCTCCCCCCCTGCCTCCCCACCACCCGAGGCAGATAAAAAGCAGAACGTTACCCCCCCCCGATGAAACTGCCAACGTCTCACACTAAAGGCAAACACAATGTCTGGGAAGCAGCGAGACCTATTTCAGGACAAAAAAATATATAATTCCTCTTGCCCTTCCTCGTTTCCTCAAGATAATCAGAATAATAATAAGAATAATAATCCTTGGATTTGTTACAGCGCTTTTCATGTCTTCTAGGACAAGTCTGGGTTTCTTCCCCAAAGCAAATAGAATCTTCACACAAAATTCCTGCTCTCCCTTTCTCCTCTCTCTCTCTCTCCCCCCCACCCCCACGCCCCCCTTCCACCTCTTGACTTAAATCTTGCCGGAAAGTACTGTTGTTTAAACGAGCACAACTAAACCAGCTCCACACACACAGTTTTTCAGCTCCACCACACAAACAACACGGAGATGGAGACTGCAATGAAGGGAGAATTTTTTTTCAGGCTTCCGGGGTGTGGGGGGGTGGGAAGGGGGGGGGGCAGGGGAGGTCCTCGTCTATGAGAATCATCACCACAAACTGATATAACTAGTTACTGGGGGGGGGGTGGGGAGGAGGTCCTAAATCAAAGGCTGCAGGCCCAGGCGGAGAGGTTGAGATAGGCAGTCCATGAGAGGAGCAGCAGCTGAACAGCTAGTAAGATACAGAGGGAGGGCTTCAACATGGCTCCTCTACCACAGTCTGAGGAATCCTCCTGTAACGACAATAACTTGTATTTACACAGCGCCCCCCCCAGAGCGCGCGATAGAGATGGAGCCACACACACGGGTTGGGGGGGTTGGGTGGGTGGGGTGAAAGGTGACCACCGTAGAGGCACTATCAAAGTGGAAAGTCTTTAGGCGAAACCTGAAGATGGGGGATGGATGGATGGATGGATGGATGAAGGGAGGGAGGGAGGGAGGGAGGGACGGACGAGGGAAAGAAAGGGGAAGCGAGGCGGAGTTGGTGAAGGCGCAGGTGAGATACTCAGCAGCCTGTGGGGAGAGATGCGGGCGACGTGGTGAGGGAAAGCGTGAACAGGTGAGTGCCTGGCTGCAGGGTTCGAACGATAGTTGATGGTGGAATGTAATAGTGTGCGTTACAGCAGGCTTTTATATTATTATTATATATATATATATCTATACACACACATCACACACACGAACACACATAAGGTAATGCCAAGCACCTCTCTCATAATCATTCACCACTCAGAGACTCCAAGCGTACACTGTACCAGTGTTGTTGTTGTTGGGTTGGGTTCTCCCTTCATACAGCCTAGCCTATGGTAACCTTAGGTATTGGGGTTGTCCACACTGTACTTACTGCTAGATTATAGTCAAAACAGACGTCA
This sequence comes from Hydrolagus colliei, assembly GCA_035084275.1. Lineage (NCBI taxonomy): Eukaryota > Metazoa > Chordata > Chondrichthyes > Chimaeriformes > Chimaeridae > Hydrolagus > Hydrolagus colliei. The sequence continues at coordinate 1,845,349 of CM068753.1, forward strand.
GGTCCTTTCCGATACCGAGGATTCAGAACCTGCTCACACTGCTCGGGTCCATCAGCTGCAGAAGAACATGTTAAGTAGACACTAACCACAAATAACATGCGTTTACACTGCGCCCCACCTCACACAGGCAGCAAAGTCCTGAAAAATTCCAGCTCATTAATTTGGTTTCATTAAGTCACCCCCCCCCCCACCCCCTCCCCCCCGCCCTGCGTTCATTCTTTAAACTATCAGCAAGTAATGAGACAGAACTATATTCCTCGCAAACACTATACAGGAGAATCCAGGAGCAGATCCGGACTGAAATTGCCGTCCTTTAGGGAGCAGACAGATGAGGCGATCAATAAAACGATATTTGAGACGTGCATCGTGTCGATTTCAGAATCAATGGCAATTACCACGTCACGAGAATGGCATGGAATGAATGTCCATCAAACAAATCTATTCTACATATTGGAGCTAAAGGATTTATGACATAATTCTGTGCCTTTGCCTACACTGTCCTCCAAGCTCCATATAATTACACTGTAATAACAATTATTATTAGGTAAGCATTTAATGTATATTCCTTGAAAAAATAATAATATATATATAACTGTTGGTGGGATACAATTGGCCCGGAAAATATGCAGTCACCACACTTTACAGTATATTCGATGAAGCGCTGTGAAGATGCGATAAGCACTGAAATAAGTGCCAGGATTATTATTAATTATTATGAATTATTGTCACATCAGCAAAGGATACATCGGACTTCGGCTTGGTTGAGTTTGCTTTGGTCGCACTGGTTACACATCAACTTCTCTGCCACCACGAAAATCAGGTTGGTGTTGGCGAGCCTCTGTGCGTGATAGAACCTGTGACGAGAACACCAGCTTTGTGCGTTGGGGAACGTTCACATTCCAATCAAACAATCGCAGAGCAATGGGGGAAATACAGCCAGGGGAGAAAGCTCCACAAAATAATTCTCACTTTAAAGCTCAAATGACATCTGTCTACTGCATTAAGTCTTGTGGAGTTCCTGTAGCTCAGAGGGGTTAGAGCGCTCGCCTTACAAGCGTGAGACCTGTGTTTCGAATCCAGGCAGGTCAGGTCAGGGCAAAACCTTGGGCAAGTTTCCTTACTCCACACACAGGCGCGTAATAATAATAATAATCGGTCCAAAATAACTCAATAAATAAACCACAATAATAAAATTGGTCATTTTCAATCCACGACTGTTTGTGTGGGGGGACGCTGCTGTGCGCAATTGGCTGCCGCGTTTCACCCACAAATATATACAGTCGATTCGCTTTGCAATACGTTCTGTGAAGCGCTTTGAGACGTCTAGAAGACGTGAAAAAGCGCTATAGTCAAATGCAAGGATTATTGTTATTATCTTTGCTGTATGTCAGAATCCTCTGCGGGTTGAGCTTATTGGGAGTTGGACTGTTCCAGTCGCCTGATCACTAACCTGGAGCAATTTCCACAGTCGATTAAGTTGCTGTATGATCTGCTGTTGTTGCTGAAGTAGTACTGTGTCTGCTTTGTGACGCAACTTGTCTCCTTAGTCTCTACGCTCTCTGCCACAGCGTCATCTGGCAAAGCAACAAACAGGGGGAGTCAACAAGATACAAAGCAGCTTAGTTAGTTAGATATTTGTTAGGTCAGGGTATCTCAAGACCCTCCTCTTCGACCGTGCCTTCTGCTGCCCTCCCAACTCTCTCCTCCCCTCCCAACCCTCTCCCTCCCCTCCCAACCCTCTCCCTCCCCTCCCAACCCTCTCCCTCCCCTGCCAACCCTCTCCCTCCCCTGCCAACCCTCTCCCTCCCCTCCCAACTCTCTCCCTCCCCTCCCAACCCTCTCCCTCCCCTCCCAACCCTCTCCCTCCCCTCCCAACCCTCTCCCTCCCCCTGCCAACCCTCTCCCTCCCCTCCCAACTCTCTCCCTCCCCTCCCAACTCTCTCCCTCCCCTCCCAACTCTCTCCCTCCCCCTCCCAACCCTCTCCCTCCCCTCCCAACCCTCTCCCTCCCCTCCCAACCCTCTCCCTCCCCTCCCAACCCTCTCCCTCCCCTCCCAACTCTCTCCTCCCCTCCCAACTCTCTCCTCCCCTCCCAACTCTCTCCCGCCCCGCCCCCCACCCGACCCCCCACCCCACTTGCCGCCCCACCACCCCCCCACTCATCACAACCTCTAAGACATCACTTATTAGAAAACCATACCTGCTTCGAACCAGGTTTGGATGGTAAAGCCGTAGAAAAACTGCTGCATTAACGACCTGAGGGGAATTAAGCAAAGCCACAATAAGGCCAATATCTGATCGGTGAAATTAGATTTGAATTCAATTTTCTTTTCTCACGCCAATCTAACACTTCCGCTTTCGGCTCGAGGCGGAGGAGAATCATCTCAGCTGTCAAGTTAAGTCCTGTTCGGTGCACAGCCCTCGTTCACTTCATAATCACACGGCAAAACCCAGGGACGATACTCAACAGATGATTCGTAAAAATGTATCAAAGGGCAGCAGATTGACATGGGAATGAATCCCTCTTCCCACACCAACCAAATATCCGGAAAAATCCTCATCTCTCCCATCCCGTCTGCTCCCTCTCTACGAAATTACAATGCTCAATGTGAGGGGCTTTCCTTGTTAACTCTTTACCTGGTAATCGCTGGAGGATCATTCGGGAGACGTACGGAGAGGCAATGAGTGAGTGGTTCACTATAGACCGTACACGCTAATAAAATTGGTCATTTCAATCCACAGCTGGGGATGCTGGTGTACACACAATGTACAGTCAATTCACTTCATGGTGCATTCTGCGAAGCGCTTTGAGACGGCTAGATAATATGAAAAAGCGCTATATCCAAAATGCAAAATGCGAGGTTTATAAGGTACAAAGCTGTTTCCAATCAGCCTTAGCTTTACGATGTTTGAAGATGACCTTACCAAGTGGCGGCTGAGCTCCACCAAGCCAGGTTCAACAGGTCTGCAACGGTGGCTGAGAAATCATACATACACACACAGTCAGTACACAAACAAACGCCAACAGGGTGAGTGAGCAGGGTTATCTTAACTCTCCGATGATCAAAAAACACCAACCATTTAATCATTCCTGCGCGTTCCTGCACCAGCACGAGTGAGCAAGCCCGCAGCTGCTTAGCGCCTTCTGTTTTCTCTCTCTCTCTCTCTCCTTCTGATTACAGTCCAGCAATCCTGGCTCAAAGTGAGTGTGCGCGTGTGTGTTGTGTGTGTGAGTGTGTGTGTGTGTATGTCTCAATCAGTTCAGCCCTTAACCTGCTAAACGCAAGGGAATAATGAGCCATAATAAACAGCCTGCCCGGAGTTCATTTCCAAGTTGGAGCCTGAGGCAGTCAGACAACTGCCTCAATTGTCCAGAGCCTTAGGCACGTCCTCCCAATGTGAAGGCTGTTGTGTAATTGTAATTCGTTGCTGCTGTGTATGTGTGTGAGTGCGCATGTGTGTGTGTGTGTGTGAGTGAGTGTGTGTGAGAGTGACTGTGTGTGTATGTGTGAGAGTGTGTGCGTGTTTGAAGTGGCTATCAGACCTTGGGACGTCCTCCCGATGTCAAAGGCGCTGTACACATATAATTTGGTTGCATTGTGTTGCATCGCGACGGGCAACGTTTCGAAGGGCAAGCGTTTCCCTGAGTCGGACCGAGGTCAGCTCACCACAAAGATGGATCTGGGGGCTGCCCCCGTATCGCTGTTGGGCGGGGGTCCGCACACAGACTGATAATCAAACGATTCCTTCCTCGTGTAGAAAGATCCGTTGTATAGGGCGTTCATCAAACTGGCGTCCACCTCGCTGAAAAACATTCCGATCTGCAGGGACAGCGGGGAAAGGTCCTGCGGTTAACACACGGCCACGTTCCTCCGCACATTTCGCCCTCCCACCCAACACCCACCCCCCCATTCCCCTCCTCCATCCCCCCACTCCACCCCCACCCCCACCCAACACCCACCCCCCCCATTCCCCTCCTCCATCCCCCCACTCCACCCCCACCCCCTCAACCATGGTGATTTCTGATCGCGAGTGATTGAAGTGTCTCTTGGCTTGTTGTCTCTGGCTGCGAGATTACCGTACCTGACTCCAGTGTTCGGGCTGGTTGGACATGATTAAGAAGCCGCCGTCATCAATTAGCACGCACAGCAATTCCTGGATATAAATGAGAGAGAGAGAGAGAGAGAGAGAGACACAGAGAGGGAGAGGCAGAGGCGAAATAGATATTATTTTTCTTCTTGTGATGCCAAACACTTCAGAAGTAATTACAGTATAATTACAGAGTGCACCATCTGTTTTTATATAATATATGATATTAATAATAATGATCTTTGCATTTTATAGAGCGCTTTTCACGTCTTCTAGACTGTGTCTCAAACCGCTTCACAGGATATACTCTACTATAAAGTGAATTGACTGTATATATTTTGTGGGCAAAACACAGCAGCCAATTGCGGACAGCAGCGTTCCCCCACAAACAGCCGTGGATTGAATTGACGTATTTATTATTGTTTTTCGAGGGATTATTTATCGTGTGTGCGTGTGGGTAAGGAAACTTGCCCAAGATTTTGCCCCGAACCTGGGTTTCTCGCTTGTAAGGCGAGTGCTCTAACCACTGAGCTACAAGAGCTCATAGGAAAAGGTGGTAGAAATGAACAATTAATGAATATGGATGATTGTTAAAACTGGACACTTTTCGGAAACTCTTCCCCCAAATTCTAGCCTGGCAAGTTTCCTCGCTCCACACACATTCCCTTGTTTACTGAGCAGTAAGTAAGAACCCGGTTGTTAGTTGATCGGCAGATCGTCCTTCCGCAGTTAATAATCCCTTCAAAAATAAAGATAAAAATGAATAGCCAATAATAATAATTTGGTCACTCAGTCCACGAATGTTTGCAGGACACTGCAGCGTGCAATTAGCTGCCACAAAGTATACAGTCAATTCCCTTGACTGAAAGTAAATTCAGTCAATTAGTATATACCGTGAAGCGCTTTTTGAGACATCGCGAGCGATAAGGCACTCGATCAAATGCGAGGGCCTTTCGCTCGCTGCTCCGTTTTTAACGACGGTCCTGATTCGAGGGAGGAATGATTCTGAAGACGCCGCACACATCGCCCAACAACCTCTGTCAATGCTCTTCACGCTCACCTCGCTGTTCACGTCGCAGTCCATCTCGCAGTCTGAAGATGGCACACACTGTGCGTGACAAAGGGAAAATAGTGTCATTCATTTCACAAGAGATGTGGTCACCATCGCAGGAATAAAACACCACTTTATTTAACGAGGCCAATTATTCTTCTAATGTTCTCTCAGTTGTCAGTTGTTGTGGAATCCTGTAGCTGATTGATTGAGTGAGTGAGTGAGCGAGCGAGCGAGCGAGTAGCGGTGGCGTTGGATAAATGCAAGCTGCTGTTGTTGTATTACCTTTCGTGGTTCAATCTGATCGGGGTCAGTTTGATTACTCGCTAAGATTTTAAACTTAGAGACCCAGGCTTCGAAATCCAACTTCACCCCAACCACTGGAAGGAACACACAAGACAGGACAGGGGAACAAAATGAGGCAACAGGTAAGATTGGTCCAACTATATGACTGAAAACGGATTCAAAATAATAATAATAATCCTTGCATTAGATGTAGCGCTTTCCACAACTTATCGACGTCTCAAAGCGCTTCACAGAATATACTGTAAAGTGAATCGACTGTATATTTGTGGGCGAAACCCGGCAGCCAATTGCGCACAGCAGCGTCCCCCACAAACAGTCATGGATTAAAATTACCAATTTTTTTTATTATTGTGGGTTTTTTTTTGGGGGGGGGTTGGATTATTATTAGGTGTGTGTGTGTGTATGTGGAGTAAGTAAACTTACCCAAGGTTTCACCTTGATCTGCCTGGATTCAAAACACACAGATCTCTCACGTTTGTAAGGCGAATGCTCTAACCCACTGAGCTACAGGAGCTCCACAAATTATCCGTGGTTCAAAACAAGCTTGGGGCAATACAGGGGCGATGGTGGTGGGGGGGGGCGGAGGGGGGGGGAGAGATCAAGTGGGGGCTTTACAGACCGTGTTAAGAGTCACCTACCTGCGGGTTTGATAGACTTCCCGTAGATGCTGAGGTTGACGGCAGCGCTCACCAGGATCCCAATGCTGTTGTTCATCAAATCCATCAGATCCACATTGTTAGCTGGGGATCAATTAGAGGATTGAGTGAGAACTCAACTTAACCTCACAACACGGAGACTTTCGCTTACAAACAAAGAGAGTGTTGGTGGAAGACCAACAACAACAAAATGAGACTCATACGGACAGCCTTTCACATCAGGAGGACGTCCCATCCGAGCTGGGGATGGGTGGGGAAGGTGGGGGGATTAGGAGCTGCCGATGACTCCATCGAAGTGGAGGGTCTTTGGGCGAGACTTGAAGGAGGCCAGGGAGGTGTTGAGTGAGGTGGAGGAACTGCGGGATTAGAGTTCCAGAGGTGGGTCGGGGGGGGGGGGGGGGGGGAGACGTGGATCAAGCCTACAGAGGTCCTCTCATCACCTCGTCAACCATAACCACAAGCCCCCCTGGTGTGTTCAGAACAACTTACGCTCTCTGTACGGTGCGCTGAAGAGAAACCCATTGTTGTCCAGGCTTCTTCTGTAATAGCTCGCGTTGAAAGGCTCCGGACTTTCACTCCACTCTTCTGCTGCCCTGTGAACACAGTGATCGGAGATGGTGTCCTGTAGCTCAGTGGTTGGTTAGTTAGTTGGTTAGTCAGTTGGCTAGTTGGAACACCCGCCTCACAAGCGAGAAGACCGAGGTTCGATTCCCAGGTAGGATAGAGTGAAACATTGGGCAACATTTTCGTACTCTAGGCCTGATCGGAAGATGGAGAAGGGAGGGAGTGAGGAGGAGGGAGGGAGTGAGGAGGAGGGAGGGAGTGAGGAGGAGGGAGGGAGTGAGGAGGAGGGGAGGGAGTGAGGAGGAGGGAGGGAGTGAGGAGGAGGGAGTGAGGAGGAGGGAGGGAGGGAGTGAGGAGGAGGGAGGGAGTGAGGAGGAGGGAGGGAGTGAGGAGGAGGGAGGGAGTGAGGAGGAGGGAGGGAGTGAGGAGGAGGGAGGGAGGGAGTGAGGAGGAGGGAGGGAGTGAGGAGGAGGGAGGGAATGAGGAGGAAGGAGGGCTGCCTGCAGGGTTTATTCCAATGAGGAAAAGGCAGATGGCAGCATTTCTTTTATAAAATCGCTTTCACACCTAAAAGGGGGAATCACTCCACTCGATGTGGTGGCCACCACACACACAACCATTCTATTCATTCATCTATTTCATTAGACACACTGTTTCTGGGACTCTTTCTTTAATAATAATAATAATCCTTGCATTTAATACGGTCTCGGACTGAAATGACCAATTTTATTATTGTATTTTTTTGGAGGGATTATTATTAGGTGTGTGTGTGTGTGGAGTAAGGAAACTTGCCCAAGGTTTCGCCCTGATCTAGCTGGATTCGAACACAGGTCTCACGCTTGTAAGGTGAGAGCTCTAACCCACTGAGCTACAGGAGACTCACTTGGCCGGGAAAACTCTTGTGATTCCTCCATCTGTGGCCACAAAAACGGCGAGTAATCCCAGCCTGAGAGAGAGAGAGAGAGAGAGAGAGAGAGAGTGATAAAAATACTCCAAATCAGAAACAGCATGAAAGAGAAAAACACAACACAGAGAAAATGGGGGAGTGGGTGGGGGATGGGGGAGGTGGGATGTGGGGGGGTTGGATTACAGAGAGGTAGAAAGAGGGATACAGAAAGAGATCAGAGAGAGAGAGAGAGAGAGAGACACACACACAGAAAGAAAGGCAGACTGACAGGCAGAAACATGGACAATCGAGATGGACAGTCGTAAGGCAGAGAGACAAAAAGTTAGTACTGTCCTTGGTTTAATCTCATTCATCCGTCTTCTGTTCATTTTCAAGCCACATCTTTCATTTTCCACGCTGTCATTTAATTTTTTTCTTCTTCTGTGTCTATCCCTGATAACAGTTTGAATTCTCTTTTTACCAAATTTATATCGTTCATCGCCTACCCCTTGGAACCCCGTCCCTCAGTCCCTTCGACTCGCCTCACTCACACCCTCACCTCCTTCGAAGCCCCCCCCCCCCCGTCTCAAGAACCCTCTTGAGACGGGGGGGGGGGGGGGAGGGGGAGAGAGCAAACACACCATTCCAACACAGGAGCATTTCTAAACATGCAGGCAGCTAAAGGGCTCACGTGTGCAAGTCATAATTCTTCCAGACTTTATCCACCAGTTTGGCTGTGATCCCAGAATCCAGTATCAGATTGTAGATCAGGTCAGACTCGCCTGCGAAATACACAGAGGCACCAAACGCTGTTCAGATACACGTGAACCCTAACTTTACTGCCAGCCGCACACAGCTAAACCTTCGCGAGGCCACACAAGGGAAATACAAGGGGTTAATATGAGTAGTGTGAGCCGGGACTCGATTTGGTCATTTCAACCCACAACTTGTGTGTTTGTGTGTGTGTGTGTGTGTGTGTGTGTGCGAGCGCGCGTGCAATTGGCTGCCGCGTTTCACCCACAAAAATACACAGTCAGTTCTCTCTCAGTGCAGTGGATCCCATGAAGAGCTTTGAGACGTCTCGAAGACGTGATCCGCCACTGTATCGAATGAAAGCATTATTATTATTATTATTCTTGTGATAGATATATGGTCAGGCTCGTCACATTTTCTACCTCTTAATCTCAGGCCTTCAAGCTACAAATACAGTCCTGTAGTTAGAAATCAGATAACTGAGTAAGTGAAGACTGACTGTCAAACCAGGAAATTCATTTCAACCACCACACCCTGAATAAACCTGCTGGGAACATGGGTGGGGGGGGAATTGCTTACCTTAATATTAAATCTTCCCTCATTTAATTTATACTTTGTTTACTTGCTATAAATTTCCAATCTCTGCGATCTACCCAATGAGTAGAGCGTATTTCGCCCACAAATATAGCCAATTCACTTTACAGTCTATCCTACGAAGCGCTTTGAGTCACAGTCTAGAAGACGTCAAATGCAAGAATTATTATTATTATATTAATAATCATTATATTAATTTATTATGATCATGTGCGGCTATATTCAACACAATTCAAGCCTGTTGTTGGTCGGTGTGACTAGGCTCTGACGAAAAGGTCACTGAGCTGAAAGCCTGACCCACATTCCTCTCTCCACGGATGCTGCCTGAAATATCATCTGTTTCAAGAACAAGATTAGGATTGTTTTCTGCTGGAAAATAATATCTCTGGATTACAGTGTATAGTTTGGGGAGACCACATGTCAATAATAATAATAATAATAATAATCCTTGCAGTTGATATAGCGCTTTTCATATCTCAAGTGAATTGACTGTATATATATTTGTGGGCAAAACGCGGCAGCCAATTGCACACAGCAGGGTCCACCACCAACAGTCGTGGATTGAAATTACCAATTTTATTATTGTGTTTTGTTTTTCGGACGGATTATTATCAGACGTGTGTGTGTGTGTGTGTGTGTGTGTGTGTGTGGAGTAAGGAAACTTGCCTAAGTTTTCGCCCTGACCTGATCTGCCTGGATTCGAAACACAGGTCTCACACTTTGTAAGGCGAGTGGCTCTAACCCACTGAGCTAACAGGGAGCACAAGTGACTGGCAGGTTGGCAGAAAGCCAACTAGATGGACCTTGGTCTTCTTTCTGTCAGCAAATTCCAACGTGAACCCTTTCACTAATCGCCGAGCGTTGCTGAACTGGTTGACTCTCTGTGTGTATACTGTATATTGCTGTACTCACAGTTCTTGGAGTCGGGGGTGTACTTATCCATCAGATTGATAAAATTGAGCAATAGCTCTGTGTTGTTTTCAGACTTGACGAGATCCTTGCAGTATTCCCTAGGAGAGAATCCAAGCGCAAACACATTGCGTGAGAGTTAAGTGAAGCATCGACAAGCGAGACAAGAGACAGCAACATCCGTGTCTCCCCCAGACAACTCTGGGTGTTGCTCCCGAACAAGGAAAGGAACACTAACGTGGGAGAGGAGCATGCCGGGGGAACTTTCCTGATCCTCATAACTCACACACGCAGGCAGGCACGCACTCACGAGCACACACACACACGAGGCTGGGGAAGAGTGTGGCCACTTGTCATGCAAAGGGGGTAGGAGCAAGCAACAAAGCAACCTGCGAGTCCGTGCAGACACTGGCGTCTTCAAAAAAAGGGTGGGGGTGGGGAGTGGGGAGGGTGTGGGTGGGGGGTGTGGGTGGGGTGGGGGGGGAGAGGCTAGGTTGCAGCTCCATTCAATAACAGGTGGACAGTTACAACACTGTACAAGTTCACATCACAGGGGGACTGACTGGTGAACAGTATGGTCAGGTTCAGTCACAGAGGTGAGGCATGGGAGGGGTGGGTTGGGGAGGGGGCTGAGGGGTGGGTGGGAGAGGGGTGGTGGGGGGGCGTTGTGAATGCACAGCACAATGGGTGTTTGGGGGTGGGGGGTGTGTGGGGGTGGGGGGGATGGAGTGAATGATCAGGTGCACACACACACAGCTACCTGGGAGCAATGAATACATGTCCCACGGTTTCAAAGGAGCTGGGTAACAGAGATTCAAAATCTGCAATAAAAAGGAACATTATCTGGGAACTACTGGAGAGGGCGTGTCGCTTAAACCTGTGGCGTTTCAGACACATACCGTTAGCACAAAGGAGCAAACTACACAATTCTTTAAATGAGAAGACCAAGATATGTTATCTGCAGGATTTTGAAGCACACTTCAGGATAGTTATAGCCAATAGGTTGCCGAGAGAAACGAGTGAGTGAGCGAGTGGAGAGAGAGAGAGAGGCGAGAGAACGAGCGAAAATTATTATTTTTTTAAAAAAAAAGGATTACTTTCATATAAATTAGTTACTCAATTCCCCCCAAAAAAATACAAGCCAATAAAACTGATTTCATCTCATCAGAATGTAAATCAACCAATGACTATCGATTGCAATTTCTTTTTAAAAATATTATTACGAAATTAAAAATCTTTCGGCATTTTCGACATTTTTCACCCATCACAATTCAAATGGCTAATTGCAGTTTGTTACTTCGGAAACTCTTACTGATTGGTAATGATGAGACAGCATTATGGCCAAAGTCTGTATAAGATAGATAGATAGATATATATATATAGATATGGAAACACTCAAACTTTTGTACTGAAAAGGGGTGGAACGCAAGGACCCAATCACAGGCTAATGCGGAGAAAGTGGATGGGAAAGAAATCCAAACAAAACTTGTATCTCTTCAGCATCATTGGAGGGGGATCAGTTAGTGAGAGGAAAGGGTGTGGGTGGGTGGGTGGGTGGGGGTTTGGGTGGGTGGTGGGGGAGATTAGGGTGAGGATAAAGAAAGATAGAAAGAGAGAGAGAAGGTGGGTGTGGGTGGGGGAAGGGAGGACAGAGGGAGGGAGGGAGGGAGGGAGGGAGGGAGGGAGGGAGGACGGAGGGAGGGAGGGAATGAGAGAAGGGAAAGAGAGCAGAACAGTAGAATAAGAGTACAAAGGAAGCGGATATCAAGAGTGAAGATATTCAGAGCAATGCAGGGGAAACTTCTAAGCCATCGTGGACATAACAAGACATTGCATTAATAGGGTTGGGTGAGGGTATCTGAGAAGGGATCAAACGTTCAGGTAGATGGGCAAGCAGGCTGGGGTACGGTGGGTGAGGAGGCACTGAACAAAGGTAGTGAGGGGGGAGGGGACCAATATTCAGATACTTGCCCTTGTTGTTGGTTTGGACTGTGAATCCATCATAGAGAGAGAGAAAGCAGAAAAAAAGGGATTGGGTGGGAAGGGGGTCACAAACAATATTTTATTCAATTACTATTTGAATAAAAATATTGTGTATAAATATACTGAGAATCTTGCAACTGACGAAATAATAAATCAAAATTAAAAACACCAAAAATAATGATAGTAATACAATAATAATAAGAATAAAAGAGATACCCAGAGAGCAAACAAACAGTTGCAAACACCCGGAACAAAATGGATCTGATCGGGTGCTTTGTTGCGCTCAAGGACTAACGTGCAATAGCCAAGGGCAAAATGATTCTAAAGCCCCAGCAAAAAAAAGAAAAAAAAAGAAACAAGGCAGTTTCTGAACAAGTTCCCAAACAAAACAAATTTTAAAAGGATCAAAGAAAAGGAATAAACAAAGAAAAAAAGAAAGAAAGAAAGAAAGGAAGGTACGACGGAGATAGATAAAAGTGAAAGAAAAAAATCCAACAGAAAAAGTTCAACTAGAACAGAGTGAAAAGCATGCAGATTTTCACAGTCTTTTGCTAGTTTTTTTTTGCTGCTTCAGAATCATTGTATATTATCAGGAGAAAGCAAGATAGGGGTCGACTCTGCTGTTTGCCTTGTTACCATCGGGGGGTTCGTGTTTTAGTTTTCGATTGTGGTTGTTGTGGTGGTTTCGTTGTTGTTGTTGTTTTAGCAAAGTTTTTTTTTTACACAACGTCAATGAGACAGGCAAGGCAAGGCGACTGTGTAAATTGGGATTTCGGGGGTAGGGGGTTGGGTGAGGTGGGGGGGGGGGGGAAATGCGCTTGCTTTCTGTTAGTACAGTAAAAATAAGGTTTTAACAGTAGGCAGTGAACTTTGGATGTATCTGCAGGTTAAAGGGCATGGTCAAGAACACAGGTTTTGACCAGAGAGGCGGGTACTTACACTGAGCTTGAAGGATCTGGTCCGTGAGCTTGGCGCTGATATAATAGGAGCTGTAGGAGGGGAGCACCAGAGCCAGACTGAAAACACATCAAACACACACACGGTTGAGGATTGTGCGGAGACAGGACTGTACAGTAACTCGCGCAGCCTTTCGTGCAGCGTAGGGTCCCGGAGGGCTGGACAACAACAACAAAATGACACTTGTACAGCGACTTTCGCGTCAGGAGGACGTCCGAAGTCACTGCTTCAGACCTGAGCTGGGGACGGGACGGGACGGTGGGGGGGGGGGGGGAGGGAGAGGGAAGTGGGGGTGGGGTTGGGGGGGGATTAGGAGTTGCCGAAGGGACTGTCGATGAGGAGAGTTTTGAGGCGGGACTTGAAGGAGGCCAGGGAGGGGCGAGGCGAGGTGGAGGGAGGGACTGTGGGATGGAGTTCCAGAGGTTGGCGGAGTGGTGGAGTCTGACACCAAGCCAGGGGCAGGGAGGGAGGGAGTTCCAGGGCATAGTGGCCAAAGAGGGGGAGCGGAGGGGATGAGGGATAAACAGGAGTATTTTTTACCTGTAATCAGCACTTTTTACTGTGGACCAAGTATATGTTCTGGTCGCCTCATCAATATATCTCTGAAAATAAACAATTCCGTGTTCATCCCGGCCCTCTTTGCCCTTTCCTTTACACCATTTGCTAAACATACAGTACACAATTGCCATTAACTTGCAACTCAAATCCAACCGATCACCAGTGTGGTTTACCAGAGAATCCTCGTACAGTATTTTGTGGAGATGTTTCCACTTTAATAATAATAATAATCCTTGCATTTGACATAGCGCTTTTCGCGTCTTCTAGACGTCTCAAGGATGTACTGTAAAGTGAATCGACTGTATATATTTGTGGGTGAAATGCGGCAGCCAATTGCGCACAGCAGCGTCCCATTTCAATCCACAGTCGTGGATTGAAATGACCAATTTTATTATTTTTTTGGAGGGATTATTAGTATAATATTATTAGGTGTTATATATCTAATGCAGGTATTATTAGTATAATAATAATTATTATTATTAAGCGAAGATCTGTTTCAAAAAAATCCATGACTGGTGCAGTTTTATCTGAAAACTGTGTCCCACTTACCTCATCCAGGGATTTGATCAGAGTTCGTGTCGTCAGAAATCCAGTTGTCCCATTAATCATGTTTTTCCGAATCTGTAACACAAAACACACACACACACACACACACACACACACACACACACACACAGCTGAGCTGCCAGACAGTATCAGCGGACGGACGAGAGGCGCTTAAAACACGAAGGAAAAAAAATCGCTTCTGATTTTGCCTGGCATCAATTTCCTTTCACTTCGATAGAAAATCGAATGGATTTGTCAGTCAAAAGCTGGCCTCATCACCACAGCGAGCAGGGGGCAATAGCTCCTAACATTGTGTCTTGCGTAAAGAAAACGACAAGGGTTGGAAGGTTGTGTGATAGGGTCACGGAGCCTGGGGAGATGGAGGACACGAGTTCTGAATGTGTTTCGGCGGTTTGAGGTGGGGGTGAGGCAATGGCGGAGTTGGACAATGATCAGGGGGTGGGGGGGGATTATACGTGGAGGGGGGGGGGGATGGTTGGGGGAGGGCGGGTAGTGGGAGGGAGGGCAGAACGGTGGTTAAAGGTGGATTTTAAATGTAAATTCAGACTTACCTCTTCCTTGTTCGCGTCCTCCAGTTCAGCATCCAGGAAATCCAGAGTAACAGGCTCACGGAAATTTATAATCTTCAGAAAAAAAACATCCAGAGGAGAAAGTCACAAACATCCCACAGCTTGCTCTTATCACCAACACCCAGAACAGCTTGGAGAGAATACATCTTAATCATAATAATAATTATTATTCTAATCATCCTTGTATTTGGTGACGCTCCCCACTCCCTTACACCTCGGGATTCACTGTGATATAGGGATGATGGTATTTGTATTTCCCCCCAACAAAAGACACGGTCAAATTACTTTACAGTGTATCCCGTGAGGCGCTTTGAGACGTCTAGAGGACCTGATAAGGCGCTGGATCAAATACAAGGATTATTATTATTATTTTTATTATTTCTGGCCAGGCTGACAAAAAGATAAGTCTCTTATATAAAAAAAAGAGTCCATATAATACTCTCTTGATTTGAATATATACTCTCTTGGATATATCTGGAGATGATTTTTCTCACGTTTGTATGGGTTAATAATGCGTGCAATAATGTTTCCATGATTCACCCAATGTCAGAATTCATCTGCGTCCCACACAGTTAAAGTCCCAAACGTACCACCTAGTTACGTACCTTGCGGGTGAAGCGTTCATTACCGTTAATCGCAGCACACATTTCTTTTGAGATCGAGGACGAAATAATACTCGGGTCTTTGAATACCAAACCGCGAATTATACACTCACTTACGGACAGAGCGCGCAGAAGGATAATTACTGAACCCGTTACTGAGCGCGTACGTCGAGCCAAGGATTAATTTTTTATGCTTATTACGTGGGGGAGATGAATTCATTACTGTCCTGCCATGATCGCAAAGCGACTGCAACACAGAAAGGAAACGACACACACAACAAGGTCTCGGGACCCAAAGATTCTGTTGATCAGAAGTTGAAATATCTCACCTTGGGCTGCAGGTTGGGGTGGAGGAGGACATAACCGTTTGGATCGATGGCGAAAAAGTATCCGTTGGCCCCTAACTGCCATAAACAAAACAAATAAGTGGGACGTCACCGAAACTTGCCACCTTTTTGAACGACGGTGTAAACTTTCAACACAGGAGCGCGAGCGCACACACACACACCACACACACACACACCACACACACACCACACACACACACCACACACACACCACACACACACCACACACACACCACACTAGCCAACTCTCTTTTGTGCCTACTAACTCCCTCCTGCTGTATAAGTGATCTCATAATTACTATTCATTATAATAATAATCCTTGCATTTGATACAGCGCCGTCTTATCACGTCTTATCTCAAAGCGCTTCTCAGCAAACTGTACACTGTAAAGTGAGTTGACTGTATAGTTTGTGGGCGAAACGCCGCAGGCAATTGCGCACAGCAAGCAGCGTCCCCCACCCCCCTCCCCCACCACCAACAGTCTTGGGCTGAGTGACCAAATTATTATTATTATGATCATTTTATTTTGCAAGTGATTATTAACCCCCGGAAAAGTGATCCGCTAATCAACTAACAACTGGGTTCCTATTGACTGCTGAGTAAACAGAGGTGTGTGGAATAAGGAAACTTGCTCAAGTGTTTTTCCCTCCCTGGGAATCGAACCCAGATCCTCTCGCTGGTGAGGAGAGCGCTCGACTTACGGCGAGGTATTTGAACAATCAAGCAACTGTCATGATTACAGTTCATGATTCACGATTACAGTTACAACGGTTGACAATGAGTCACGTAGCTCAAGTTAACAAGTCCTTCCGAAACAAATCCCAATTTAAAAAACAAAGTAGTCAACTTCAATCCACGGCTGTTTGTGGGGGACGCTGCTGGACGCAAGTTTCACCCACAAAAATATACAGTTAATTCACTTTACAGTGTATTCCATGAAGCGATTTGGGACATCTCGAAGACGTGTTAAGACGCTATATCGAATGCAAGCATTATTATTATTGTCTTCTGGCTGATAACAATCATCTACATACATTGTAACGAGGGGTGAGCTTTTTGATGTCGTCCAGCGAAACGTCAATCCCCATCACTCCAAGAATGAGCTGATTCTGCGGAAGAAAAGTTTTTTGGGGAAAATGGTTAAAGGGGCAAGAATGCTAGGGGCAAAGGTAACATCACAGTGACATACAACCGAGAATTAAAGGATGTAGAGAAAGTACAAATCTGCCTCACTCTCTACCATGAAAACTGAAAGGTAGTTGGACTATGTGAAACATATGGTGGTGGGGAGGAACACTGTTTAATCCAGGATTATTTTTATAAGAGTTTAAGAATTCGCTGGCGAAAGTAGACCGAGGTCCATCTGGTTCGCCTTCCACTATCCTCGCAGTCAGTGGCTTCATGTGCCCTGTACCCAAACTACAGAATCACAGAATCGTACAATTTTACAGCAAAAAGGAGGCCATTCGGCCCATCGTGTCTGTGCCAGGTCTATGGAAAGAGCTATTCAAAGTCCTCGTCTCTCCCCCCCCCCCCCCCCCCCCCCCCCATAACCCCCTCAAATTTGTCCTCCCCCAAATAATCATTTGCACTGTATCCATTCCCTAGATACAGCCTTTTGCGGGGAGAGAGTTCCAGAATTTCCACTGGGTGGTAAAAACTGTTACACATCGAGAAGACGCACTAGCCAACGTTAGTGTGTCACTGGGTAGCGCTCTGAGCCGCAACTCTGTGTGGAGGGCGCTATACAACCTCTGGTTCTTGCCTGGATGCCAGGGCTCCCCCAACTCTCAATAAACCACGCTCAAAAACATTCGGCCAAAATGCCTTACCTGCTGACCATTGTCCACTGTCAGGTTGAAGACTGGCATCGTTCCTGTAACGACTAGTCCAAGGCCCTAAGGATAGCAAATCAGAACGTGTGAGTGACTCTTCTTATACAGGCTGCCGCGTTTCACCCACAAAACACATACAGTCAATTCACTTTACAGTCTATTCCGTGAAGCGCTTTGAGACGTCGATAAGATGTGAAAAGCCCCATATCAAATGCAAGGATTATTATTATTATTATTATTAGCTTCATTCATTTTCAAAAGACACAGAATGCTTAGCAGATGTCATAAGAACATAAAAATTTGCCGGGCGGGAGAAGACCGAGGTCCATCTAGTTTGCCTTCTCCCTTCTTGGCAGTCGCTTGACTGACAAACGCTGTATATAACATATCTATCCCCAGATATTATTTTCCGGCAGAAATCTATCTCATTTGTTCTTGAAACAAACCACATTTGCGGCTGCTCTGCGCCTTAGGACGTCCTCCCGATGTGAAAGGCACGAATGTCATTTTGTTGTTGTTGTTCTTGTTGTTAGCTACGATTCATATTCTGAAATTCCCCAATTTTTGTTTGTGTCTCGTCAGATTTGTTCTGATCCACTGCCAATACATTACCCTGAATGGACTTTTGAGCGGTTTTTATTTCTATAAATGATCAAGTCACACATACGGAAGCTCCACGACCAGTCGAGGCACTATAATGTTGGATCTTAATCATGTATTTAAACAAATCTGCAAAGACACACAGAATGGGTAAACGAGAGAATTTTTTTTTGAGTGGGGGGGGGGGAGATCATTAGGTTTTCTGTAAAGCACTTTGCTGTGCGACCACACAGTGCCAGGCTCCAGCAAACACAGTCTGGCACGTCTAAACGCTATGCCAAGTCTCATTTGAGTCTTGGCTGCCCACATCAAGGACTCTGCCAACCTCAGCTACAGAATGCTGTGCATTTCTCTTCTCTGGATGTAAATCTCGACCCTAATCCAAAGGCATTCCAACTACCCCTCCCTCCCACACTCCCACCCTCTCTCCCCGCCCATGCCCCTACTCCCCGACACCAGCCCCCCCCCAACCCCACCACCACCACCATGCCTTGGGACGTCCTCCTGACGTGAAAGGCGAGATACACATGTGATTTCGTGCTGTTATGACTCTTGTAACTCCCATCTTTCCCTCTCTTCCTTGCCCCCCTTTCTCCCCCCTCTTCCTCCCTAACCCTAACCCATCCCACCTTTCCCTCCCTCTCCCCCCCTTACCCTCTTTTCCCTCTTTCTCCCCTGGCCCCATTTTCGCGATTGTTTGTGGGGACACTGCTGTGCGCAATTTGGCTGCCGCGTTTCGCCCACAAATATACAGTCGACTTTCCTGTCTTTTTTC
Organism: Hydrolagus colliei; assembly: GCA_035084275.1. Taxonomy (NCBI): domain Eukaryota; kingdom Metazoa; phylum Chordata; class Chondrichthyes; order Chimaeriformes; family Chimaeridae; genus Hydrolagus; species Hydrolagus colliei. The sequence continues at coordinate 1,863,950 of CM068753.1, forward strand.
CCCCTACCTCGACCCCTCCCCTTTTGCTTCTTTACCCCCTTTTGCCCCTAGTCCCACTTCCGTGACTGATTGTGGGACACTGCTGTGCGCAATTTGGCTGCCGCGTTTCGCCCACTAATATACAGTTACTTTTCCTACTATGCTTTATCCTGCCCTGATCCTTCCCACCCTGCTCTTGTCCTACCTGACTGTACAGCGCCTTGGGATGTCCTCTCGACGTGAAAGGCGCTATATAAATGTAAGTTTTGTTTGTTTGTTTGTTTGTAGGCGATCTTGGGTTGCACAGTTCCCGAAGGCATTGAAACTCAACCGACCTGAATGTCTGATGTGAACTGAGGTTTGTTCTGAACTGAACTGCAGACAGCTGTAAGGGAGGGCGGGGAGGGGGTATTGAAAGGGGGGGGGGGTGGGGGGGGGGGTGAGGTGAGGGGTGATACGACAATTCCTGAAGCAACAGCAGGGAAAGACTCCTGTACTTATAACTGCGGAATATTAAAAAAATATTCAATGGCTGAATGACTCCTTACCAAAGCGTCCTGGTAGACATTAGTCCACTGTACATTTTTGGCTTCATTCCCCGCCAGCACCATGGGACGTCCCAACACATCCAGATATTCCTGAAACACGAAACAGTGAACAATCAATTCTCAAACGACGCACTGACTCGCTGGCTACGATTCGCTCAATTCACGTGAAAAGTCTCTCTCAGACTCGGTTCGCTCGAGCAGCGTCCCCCACAAACAGTCGTGGATTGAAATGACCAATATTTATCATTGAGGTTTTTTGGGGGGGACAGATTATTATTAGGAGTGTGTGTGTGTGTGTGTGTGTGGAGTAAGGAAACTTGCCCGAGGTTTCGCCCTGACTGATCTGCCTGGATTCGAACGCAGGTCTCACGCTCGTAAGGCGAGCGCTCTAACCCACTGAGCTACACAGCAGCTCCACAGTCAAGCTAGCACACGGTGAAAATCATCGAGCATTTACACTGAACTGCGCGAATTACAAGATTCAGTGTCAAAATCCAATGCATTTTAACAACAGAATTAAATGCGCTGTTCTCTCAGATCCTGCATTTCCCAAAGAAAATGAGTTTATTCAGGTTCTGACCTCAGGTTATGGAGCAAATATTCATCAGCTTAAGAGTAGTTATAACTACTTTAGTTTATATTGAATGGTTTCTGCTGTTGTATTGCAGCTTTGACTCTACAATTACATTGCATTTGCATTCCAGTATTTTATTTTATGTATCTATGTGAAGCACCACAAATTAAAGTGGATCGCATGGCGTAACCTTTCCGTAGGAAATTCCATCAGTTATGATAATGATTGCAATAATAATAATGATCCTTGCATTGGATATTTCCTATCATGAAAGTAGCTGTGTGTCTGGGGAGGGGGGGGGGTTCTTTTGGGTGGTGGGGAAAACTGAACATAAGAATATGGTGTTTAATGAGAGGTTGTCACACTCGCAGTCTGCCTGTCGCAAGCTTGAGATCAAACTGTACACTCGAACCAGGTTTGGGATATCACTGAAACACATCTAAACGGACAGGGATTTGAGATGTAGTTCCATCATCTCCCGGACAATGAGTAGGAATGTGGCTGCTCTGCGATGGACTGGGAGGGGAGGGGGCTACTGTAGCGTAGTTGTTTCCTTACTTCACACACACACCCACACACACCGCTCCTAATAATCCATCCAAAAACACATCATAATAAAAATTGGTCATTTCAATCCACGACTGTTTGTGTGGGGGACATTGCTGCTGTGCGCCATTGGCTGCCGTGTTTCTCCCACAAATATACAGTCAATTCACTTTACAGTATATCCTGTAAAGCGCTTTGAGACGTCGATAAGATGTGAAAAGCCGCTATATCACATGCAAAGATTATTATTATTATTATTATTGTCCAGATAACTTTGTTCGTGCGGAAACCCGGAGGTGATACTGTGATACTGAGCCACTCACCTGGGTGTTGATGCGGATCGCTCCAATGGAAGGAATTTCAAAATAATATCCTGCGGAACATAAAGAAATGGATTTAATGTCAGGTTTAAAACCACAAGGGGAGGATTCACGTCACGACAGCCGATTAATAAAATTGGTCATTTCAAACCACGACTACGTGCGGGGGGGACGCTGCTGTGCGCAATTGGCTGCCGCGTTTCGCCCACAAATACACGTACAGCCAATTCACTTTACAGTATATTTTGTGAAGCGCTTTGAGACGTCGATAAGATGTGAAAAGGCACTATATCAAATACAAGGATTATTCTTATTATTATTGGGAGTAAAAGCTGAACGATTGCTCCCGGATTATACCAATGCCCTTCGCTTCATAGTTCCTTGACTTCAATAAGTCCCATGTTTTGTCCCTCTCAGCCACCCCCCGTCAAGAGATATGCAGTGGCTCAAACCACCGCTGTTTGTTGGGACGCCGCTGTGCGCAATCGGCTGCCGTGTGTTTCGCTCGCAAAACATAGGCTCGATCTATTGTAGCCTGTGACGTGGGTTGAGGCGTCTGGAGGACCTGATAAGGCGCAGCTGTGTCTCGAGTGCAAAGATTATTCTTAATCTTCTTCTTATTATTATTTACTCTCATCATCATTTAATGTTACAAACCTTTGTTCGCGCAGGCCATCCATTGCAAAGGCGTGACGTCGTAATTGTGTTGCCCAACAGAGAAAGTGAATACCCTCACCTGTCGACAGACAGAGAGAGAGAGAAAGAGAGAGAGAGAGAGAGACAGACAGAGAGGGGGACACAGTAAAGGTAAAGTTAACAAGTTAACAAGACGCAATGTTGATTCGGTCCAAATCTTTATTGCAACTTTACAATCCAGCTTCTTTCCAATACCCTCTTTCACTCTCTCTCTCTCTCTATCCAACTCTCTCCAACTCTCTCCAACTCTCTCTCTCAAGTCATTATTCCCCAGATCGAAAGCTCGGTCGAAGAGGAAGGTCTTGAGATGGGTGTTGAAAGAGGCGAGCGATGGGTTACGAGGTGGAGGCAGAGTGGCTGACAATAATAATAATCATAATTAACAATAATCCTCGCATTTGATATCGCCCTTTTCACATCTTATCGACGTCTCAAAGCGCTTCACAGAATAGACCGTAAAGTAAATTGACCGTATATTTGTGGGCGAAACGCGGCAGCCAATGGCGCACAGTAGTGTTCGCCACAAACAGTCGTGGATTGAAAATGACAAATTGTGAGGGGTTTTGGGGACGGATTATTATAAGGTGTGTGTGTATGTATGTGTGTGTGTATGTGTGTGTGTGTGTGTGTGTGTGTGTGTGTGTGTGTGTGTGTGTGGATGTGTGTGGATGAAGAAACTTGCCCAAGGTTTTGCCCTGACTTAGCCTGGATTCGAAACACAGGGTCTCACGTTTAGTAAGGCGAGTGCTCTAACTCACTGAGCCACAGGAGGAAAGAAAGAGGACATTATTTTTTAATTGCAGTTTATGTTTCGAGACGCGTTAAATAATTTGTGCGTCTTGGGCTCTGGCTTTCAATTAGACTCGATGTCTAGGCAATCGGTGCCATTCCTTCCTCTCGTCTCTTTTGATCATTGAGTGGAGACTGGCAACTCAATACTCCGAAGTAAATCCCGTCAAAGGCTTTGATATGTTTCAGTGATGTGATAAGATTCTGTCAAGGGGCGGAATCGATACGAGTTTTAAAGAGTAAAAAGGAATCATTTGCTGGCATTGTGAGTGTGTGGGTGGGAGGGGGTGGGGGTGGGTGGGGGGAGAGGTGGGTGGGGGCGACAGAAGGTACGTGAATAATAATAATAATATTAATCCTTGCATTTGATATCGCGGCTTTTCACATCTTATCGACTGTGTCTCAAAGAGCTTCACAGAATAGAATAGAAAAGTGAATTGACTGGGTGTTAGTGGGCGAATAGGATTCTTTAAATTCTGTCCCCCCCCCCCCCCCTTATCCCTCCGCCCCCCACAAAAAATAGGCAGTCAATTCACTTCGCAGTGCATCCTGTGAAGCGCTTTGCGACGTCTCGAAGCCGTGACTGAGGCTAATTACAAGGATTATTGTGATTATTATTATATTATTATTATTTTTCTGTTTGCAGTGCAGACCAGCAGAGGGCAGTCGCAGCCAAGGGTTTTGGAAGCCAATTACCCTTCACCAGCCAGCAGAGAAAACTCCCCCCCCCCCCCCCCCCCCACCGTCACTTCTGCACAGCAATGTCAAAAGCTCTCTCTCCTCTTGATTTCCACAATCCCGGAGATTTATCCCGGCTTTGCCAAGAAGCGTACCGATTTCCTTCACTTCTCTCCTCTCTCTCTCTCTCTCTCTCTCTCCCTCTTTGCCCATCTCCTCTCTACTTTGTTCGGTGTAAGGTCTCCCCCCACCCCTACTCCTCCTTGATTTCGCTCCCCTCTCTCCTGTTTCTCTACACCTGTTGGCTTGCTGACGGTTAGCACGCTCGCCTGTGGTAAAGCCAGTGCAATTCCTGCCGCTGTGATTAACTGCCTAATTAGGCAGCAGGGTCATAATGTTGGAACACATGCTGCAAATGTTACTTGGAAGAAACCAAGCCAACCAGCTACCCGAACTGAGCTGCCGGTGAACTCTGTCAAGGATGGGTGGTGGGGGTGGGGGGGGCGAGTATTTCACGAGGTGTAGAGCGCTTTACAGAATAGATTGCGAAGTCAATCGGCCGTACGTTTGTGGGCGAAACGCGGCAGCCAATTGCGCACAGCAGCGTCCCCCCCACAAACAGTCGCGGATTGAAATGACCAATTGATTATCTTTTTCGTGGGATGATTATTATTGATATTATTATGTGTGTGTGTGTGTGTGTGTGTGTGTGTGTGTGGAGTAAGGAAACTTGCCCAAGGTTTTTCGCCCCCGACCTGACCTGCCTGGAATCGAACCCAGGTCTCTCTCTCTCTCTCTCTCTCTCTCTCGCTTGTGAGGCGAGTGCTCCAACCACTGAGCTACAGGGACTCCGCAAATTTACTGACGGGCCGGAGGGGAAGGGATGTGGTTTCGGAAGCCAAACCTCAGCAACTCATTGGCGCCCACACTGACCTTCTCTCACACTCAGAGAAGTTAATTACACACACACACACACGCACTGCACACACACGCACGCACACACACACACACACACACACGGACTAATTCAGCACTGGTGTGCAGTCTCGGTGGAAATCGCACAACATATAAATCCTTTTCCAGGGGGGGGGTAGGTGAGGGGTGGGGGA
>CM068753.1:1869388-1891888 GCA_035084275.1 Hydrolagus colliei
TCATCATCACTCCCGCCTCCCATTATCCCCTCATCATTCATCAATCACCCCTCCCTCCCTAACCCCCCCCCCCACCCACGCCACTCTCTCTCTCACACATACCCGCTCCTCATCACACCTAAGCTTGACCGTCAACCCTCCCTCTCCGCCCCCCCCCCCCCATTGATTTTCCTCCTTCCCTCGTTCCTCCTTCCTGTATTGATCAGATTACAGTGTAAATTTTGCATTAAGATCTTGCAATAATGATGGGAGTGAATATCTGAGCACCCTTTTCAGGTTCTCAGCGTTGTACTTGCGATGTACTTTACTCTTGCTGATGATGGATTCTGATCAATGCTTTGGTATATGTTATCAGTCTGTATAATGGCTCATCTGGGAGCTAATTAGCTCCATTAACCTTGTGGAGTGAAGCCTGCATCTTCAAGCCACTTATGGACTGCAAATTGTTCAGAGAGAAAAGCAAGTCCTGGAGAGGCAGTTGCGGTGTGCGGATTGAAGGAATGTTTTGTGTTCTATCATTTTGGAAATCGAAAACTTGAGCAAAAAGACTTGGAGTCTTCTTCAAATGTTTCTTCTTTCAGTGTCTTGTACACAGTCCAGAATCTCTACTGGAGCCGTTAGACATCTGGCAGTCTGAACCACAGTAAAAGCCTGGTTTAACCGCCCACCTCCCACCATGTCAGTCCAGACAGCCGGAGTTCTGGTGTATTGGACTTCTTGTTTTGTTTTCAGTTTGCATCAGTCTATCAGTGGCATGGCATTAACATTCTCATTATCAGCTAAAGGTGTACTTTTTTTTATTTCCATAGTCTTTGCGTTGTGTAACTAGGAAAGTGTCATTGGCATAATGGCATGCAATGTGGTCACAAGTGGAATCATTTCCCAATGAATCAGTCCCAAAACACGGCCACAAGTTGATCTGTCTTGAAATGACATCATTTGTGAGAGCAGAACCTCACTTGCGGAATACAACAGGGAAGCTGTTGTTGAGTTCAGCTCATGTTATGTGTATGGTGGCTGCCTGAGCAGTGAGAGATGCACTTAGCATATTTTATTTTATTTTCCTTGCATTATTACGAGTGTCAGGGCCAGGTTTTCATGTTACATCCAAGATATGCCAGTTCAGGTGAACATTAAAGACACAATTAAAATGGCACAATTTTTATATATATTTAAAAATTTCTCCTGCCCTGTTCACCTGTGTCTATTACAGTCATTGGTGGTATGAGTCTCGACCACTTCTCCACACCTGTGGTCAAATCTACGCACTGACAAACGGCAGCTGCGATGCTGTCAAATTCGTAAAACTTCTGGAATGTTTAGATTTACTCACGCACAAGCTATTTGCTGAATAACTGACTCGACAGGAGCAAGTTGTGCAAACATTTGTCATGCTATCATCCTTTGTTTGCTCCGTTATGTTTGATTCTTGAGGATTGAATAATAATCCTTGCGTTTGATATTGCACCTTATCACTTCTTCGAGACGTCTCAAAACCCTTCACAGAATATAGTGTGAAGTGTATTGACTGTATATTTTGTGGAAATAAAAATGAAATGCAGAAGTGAAAGGCCATTGCGCTAAAACAATTGGAGAAGTTAGATCTTCAAACAAATTCTCGTGCCCCTCAACAAACACTCTCAGGAGTATATTGTTTTATAAGGAGTTTGTTGATATTTTGTGAAGGAATTGATCCCGCTCTTTAGCAAACAGCATGTCTCTGTCCTTATAGGTCTCTGGTAAGCCCTTGCCATTGACAGTAAATAGTTGGAAGGAGCTGTATACAGTACTCGATTGCTTTGTCAGTTTTTTGGCAACTGCCACAAAAGGCATCTGACTTCTATTTTCCTTTTATTAGGATTACAGCTCCACAGATCGCAACAGGTGTCCTCCAAATGCTTCACTCAATTGACCATTATTCATGTATGAGCTTTGAGAGCGAGTATCCGCAGGCTATTCAACCACGTTGGGTATCACAATCAGAATTGAATCAACCTGCACCCCCCTCTGTCCATACCTACTCACTTGTCAGTGGGGTTCACTGGATTGGAGTATTGAATTGAAACTCTGAAAACTAGTGCCCCCTCCCTCCGCCATGCAAGAGACTGACACCAGTTGTGATATGGCCTAGATGACAGGGCTTTATGAATGCAATTTGTTGGTATTGTAATACAATAATTGCTGCTTCAACTGCTTAGTCACGGGTGGGGAGAACTTGGCGACTGACAGAGGCAGCCTCCAAGGGGAAGGAGAGAAGCGTAGTGGAGAAATAGATGGCCCACGAAAGCACACAAAAACTGAGAGATTGCATTGAGTCTGCTGTAATAATAATAAGAATAATATAATAATCCTTACATTTATATAGCGCTTTCACACATCTTATCGACGTTTCAAAGCGCTTCACAGAATACAACAACTGTAGAGGGCTCCCTAGATTTCTTGATATTATTAGTTGAAAGTTTCATGAAACAATGGCTGGTGTCGCTTCACCTCTTCTGTTTGGCCTTTGTTTAGACATTTTTGATTGAAATAGTCGCTTGTTTGTTCTTGGCATGAGCGGGGAGGTCTGTTTATAAATACACTGATTCCACGAGTAAGAGATTAGCTTCTGGTACAATATTCCCTGTGTTGTGCTGATGTAGACTTTGTATAACACTGGAATGACAGCTTGCAGCGGCCCTCAGGATTTTCACTCTTCTGCCGGCTTTTCGAGTCACCTGCCAATTGTTTGGCACAACAACAACATTCGGTGACTCAGTCCACCATTGCTTGTGGGTCACTGCTGTGTGCGTTTGGCTGCTGCATTTCACCCACAAAATGCACAGTCAATCTTCCGTGAAGCACTTTGAGATGCCTCACCGATGTGATGAGACGCTATATCAAATGCAAGGATTATTATTATTATTATTGTTTGTTCCAACGTGGATCTTTTGTGATTCTCCAAACCAAGGGAGCTAAATGTCTAATTGACGAGAGTAGAGGTGGATGGCCAATATCACAGTCAACTTGTAGAAGAAGGAAAAATGTTGCAATAGGAGAGTGGGGGAAAGTAAAGTAAAGGAAACCAAATTAACTTGTGGTCTTGAGGTAACAAAGCACGCCTCTAGTTGTGTCAGGTATCAACTTGTATTCTTGCCTCCGGTATGAAGTTTGTGCATTCAAAGCTTTTATTGGAAGCTTTCAGTCTAGGTTGGCAGCCCCCAGTGTGCTAATTTGAGAACACCGACTACATTGTCAAAGGTGTCGTCCTTCAAATGAGAAGTTAAAATAGGTTCTGTCAATTCATCAACAACAACAACTTGCATTGATACAGTGCACTTCAACCAGGGTAGCGTCCCAGCCCGCTTGACACTATTCAAAGAAATATCAAAGTGACTTCCCTCTTATTGTATATTTCATAAAAACTTATCTGCGAGCTGCTGAATTTATGCCATTTCAGATGTCCATACTTATTCACATGCAAGCATCTTGTCCAACAATTTTACCTTAAATATTCAGTTGAATTTCTTTTTAAACGGCAAAGTATGATTTATACGGTGTCTTTAGCAGAATGTGACCACAGAATGGAGCAAAATAGCTTTGGGGCATAGGTAAGATTATTAGAACCACTGGCCTCATTATAAAGCCTTTTGCCAAGAAATCTCGTCTGGTTGATGCATATTAATTAGCTAATTCTTAATGGTTCAATTAGAACAACAGTGAAAGTAACCTAATTAATGCTATAATAGCAGTAATAATCCTAGCATTTGAAATAGCGCCTTATCATGCCTTTGTGACTTTTAAAGCGCCTCACCGAATGTACTGTAAAGTAAAATAAAAACATGAGTCACTGGGAACACTCAGTAGGTCAGGCAGCATCTATGGAGAGAGGAAAATAGTACCATTTCAGGTTGTTGACTTTTCGTAAGGGGAATTGACTGTATTTTGTGGGTATTTTGGCTTCTATAGATACGGTATTGTGAAACAGAAAATATCAGTACTTTACTAATGTCAATTTAAAATGTGTAATGTTGAAGAAGGGCTTTATTTTTGATGATTGAAGATGTGAGGTGATCTGCAATCCATTCTAGTGATTTCTACTTACCCGGCAAATATAAAATCCCTGCTTTCAGGGCCTTGGGACGACCTCCCGATGTGAAAGGCGTTTTATTCTATACATGTCATTTTATTGTTGTTGGTGTTGAAGTTCGACAAGGGGTTTTGTGGGTTGGGGGTCGGTATTGTGGGGTGGGTGGGGGGGTGGTCAGTATTCGCAGAAAGGTTTAAAGTGGGGAGAGCTTTTTCAGCAAAGCTTTTAATCCTCAGCAACTGGTCTGTCGTAGTTACAAAGCCTCTTAGTGGGGTCACCTCTGCGGTCCTTCAAACCAAATTCAACGGGCAGTCTTTCCCTGAGCTCATTTGCTTGTTTGCTTCCAAGTGGTAAACATATGTGTGATTGGCAGAAAGAGCTGGTGTTCCATCGAGCGTACGCCTGATTGGCGGGGCATTGCTGGGGGGGAAGGACCCAGACTGGATTTGGTGTGGTACACATTTGTAGTCACCTTCGCAGATCAGAACCAGTCACAGACGTGGTTGACGGGGGCTGGCCCTGTCTCTGGTCGCAGCTACAGTAAGTAGACTGCGAGATCGCTCCGCATTGGTAGTCTTGTTCCTTTGAGCGGTGGAATGAATCGATCGAGTACTGGGCAAAACATTGCGTTAGTTTACAAAAGATTTGCCGCTCATAATTCTTTATAGTTTTGTTGGGATTGAATAACTGGAGCGGGGATTATCAGAGCATTACAGTAAAATGCTTTGTGGCGTGAGGGAGACACTGCTGAACAACTTTCAATATGTTCAAAATTCTGTACTTTTCATTATAAGTATCTACCATAACGCCCTTGGGCAATGCTGCAGTTGCCAGTGGCCTAATATGAGACGGATCGTCCACAAATACAGTATATTCTGTGAAACACTTTGAGACGTCGATAAGATGTGAAAAGCTGCTATATTAAATACAAGGATTATTATTTATTATCAGTCACAATCCAACCATTTGGATGAAATTCCCGCCATGAAATGGGGAATTGAACGCTTGATAGTTGAAGGTTGAATTGAATTTTTGAGAGTTATCTTTGAGTGTGGGTGAAAGCATTAGATTTGTTACAATGACAGAGCATGTGCTGGATAAGGTCTGATTGTAATGGTGGCTTTTTTTATGTTATCAATCCTCCTTCCATGTTACCTGAGACAGGTGTTTATCAAAAAAGTTGTTGACTGAAACTCAAGGGTAACGCAGTACTTGTCAAACAATTATCACTACTGAAAGTGTCCGCTCAGAGAGAGTATTCATGGTAGAATCCTAATTACAGTAAACGGGATTGTTGTGATTGATTGAATTTAATTATTATTGTAATTTAAAAAAAAAACATTGTTTATTCCACAATGTCTAACGTTGACCTTAGAGTTATCTCGTGTTTACCGTCCTTAATCCAACCCAAGTTTCTTTTTCTGTTTTTTCTCCTTTCTCATTTCCCTTTCGCTCTTTGAACAAACTTCTCATAGATTCTTTATCACCTAACATAAAACACTGTAAAAATTTTAAATATCCTTTTCTCACCTCACTGAACACTGCCTGTATTATTCCCCAAATTGGTTAACGCAAGAGGAACGCCTGCATTATTCCATCATGTGAAGCAGAATTCTTCGATCCCCTACATTGCTAAAGCAGTTCAGCAGCATCTCGAGTTTCCTATTTTACACCAAACCTGTTTCGAGGGTGGAGCTTCTTTTGCACTTTTCTGGCAGGTTGTAAAAAAAAAGGGCCATCAGCTGAAACTGGATCTTTATGTTCTGGAGCGCTTTGAGACCCTTCCCTAGTGTGAAAGGCACTCCACAAATGATGTAAGTTTGTAGCATAATCGAATTCCTGCAGTTTGGCTGAGTCCCGCCCAGTCAATGGGCGAAATGTAACTTCTATACTGTAAATTTCTATGGTTCTATTTGACTAAAAGTGAGATTCAGACGATCCTATCAAAGTTGTGACCAACAATCAATCCTTCAGATAAAATATTGGTCATTTGAATTCACTGTTTGTGATACAGTGCGCAAGCAGCTTGGTTGGCATACACCTACATCACCATTGCGTGCAGAGTATATCTTGTAAGACACTTGGAAATGTTTGGATTACTTTATAAAGTGACTGTAATATTAAATGTAAGGATTATTATTACTCTGTTGGTAAAAATCACTTTCAGTCATGTGTGTTATGGCTTGTTCAGCAAAATGTAAATTTACCCAGTATGTACAGTCAAAGGAAAGTTTTTGCTGGCTGTAGCCACTACTGTACTCTAATTGGCTTGTTCTACAATGATTTAAATTGAGTTACAAATATTGCAGCTGTCCCCGTGCCTCTAATTTAATTGAAGTCATTCTTGTGTTACAAAGGATTAGGTTGAATGTCTTACATTCAACATGATGCTCTTATGATTGGTCCAGTTTGTAGACCAATTTTTTTTCCCTCTGATTGGAAAGTACAATCTACTTATGATCAGTGTTGATTCCTTGAGGTCTGTATGTTAAAGAAGTTCTAAGAAATGGATTTAAATTGGATTATTTTTTCCACACATTGTGCATGATGAGGCAGGTGGCACATTTGGTGTATGGATTAGTCTACAACAGAGTGGAAAGCTTTGGGAAGCTTAGATCCAAAGTGGTCCTGTTCTTCCAAACCATACCACGTTTAGTGCATGTCGTGTCTCAAATTGAATTTGGAGCTTGAATCTTCTAATTCAGATATGAGAATGCTACCAACTCATTCAGGCTGACAACTGGATTAACCAGATGACCAACATTCCGGATGATATCACACGGTGAATCGTTTGAGAACGATCATTCAGGTGCCAGGATTCTACATTTTTAGGTGGTTCCGTGACCTGCTGTGCTCTGTGTTACTAGGTATTACACATGATGAAGTAATCCAAACATCTCCAAGCATCTCACAAGATGTACTCTGCTTACAATGACAATGCATTTGTAGGTGAATCATTAGATGAATCATTGGTCTTGTCGGATCATATGTTCCTCGTGTCTACGTTGCTTCTATTACTGGTAAAAATTCATTGGTTACAAAGTCTCCACAACACTTAGCAATTGTCAAAGAGTAACTTGTTCAGGCACGGACTGTATGTTACTGGATGTTCTGAATGCAATATTCAGCCCTTTTTACCTTTTGACTTTTAAAAGTAGGCTGTTTCTGGTGATTGATTTGGAGAGGAGCGGGTGACTTAGTTTCACTGTCTCCACTTAGAACATAAGAATTTGCCAGGCGAAGGAAGACCATGGTCCACCTAGTTTGCCTTCAAGTGGCAGTCACTCGACACGTCATGCCGTGTCCCAAACTTTATAATGTATTCCGAAATGTAGAAATCTTGTAATTTGTTCTTGAAGCAAACAACACTTTCTGCTTCGACTGAATCCCTAGGTAGCCTGTTCTGTAAGTTTACTACTCACTAACTGAAGTGGTGTCTCCACAGATTTGTTCTATATTTGCTCCCTTCAGTCTCAGGCCATGTCCTCTGATATTATTATAGCAGACTGTGAATTTTTTTTGCATGTAGACTGATATTTTGTGTAGACGATGGCAATTTGCTGTTTTTAATTTCCCTTGTTCACAAGTACTTTTCTCCCACGAGAGCGTTGACTGATCATTTTGCTCATAAAAATCTGATTGGTGCTTTTTTTTATTAAAAAAATTGTAATAAGCATTTAATCCTACCTCAATATTTTCTGCCTGGCGCCAGTGGACTTTGGGTCACAGTTTAGCACGGGACTGATTTGTTTTTTCTTTCTCCTCTTTTAGAAGTGAACAGGAGCATTCTGGAGTTGGGAGCTCTGCTTGTGTGATAGACGTTGAGGCTGTAGGCTGGTCCTCAGGCTCGTACAGAGTATAGCCAGTGAAGCCAGACCCTATGTGCTGTGCTCCATGTCTCCTCCAAGCTGTGGCCCAGTAACGCAATGTGCCTTTTGGACACCATGGAAATGGGGAACTATGGCAACAACACAGTCTCAGAGAGACGCAAAGGAGTGCTTTTGGAGCCCTTCATTCACCAAGTTGGCGGGCACTCCAGTATGATGCGCTATGATGACCACACCGTCTGCAAGCCCCTCATCACACGCGAGCAGCGGTTCTACGAATCACTGCCATCAGATATGAAAGAATATACCCCGGAATTCAAAGGTGAGATTCTTTTCTCTGCACGTCACAAGTACTTTAGACCCAAAAGCGCCTTTTGTCCTTCCTCGATGTTGTTCACAGTACATACAGAAAGTTATTTTATCCAGAAAAATCAGCTGAATTCTTCTCAGACTGTACTGAAGATCTACACTTATCCACGTTTCCAGAAGTGATCTCCAGGTTTACTTTGGTTTTGAAATCTTTGTAAGCGAGCAGGTTTTGTTTACACAAAAAAGATGTAAAATTATCCCATCACTCTCATCTGTAATATACAAAGTTCAGTGAGATCATATATTCTGCCCATATGTTGTGATATATAAAATCAGGTTTTGTATACGATCAGATTTGAACCCTACACAATGCGAAAGGCACTATACAGATATAATTTGTTATTATTGTTGGTATGAATTAGAATGGATTGGGATTTGTGAGGAGAGGTTTCTGGTGCTGTGAATTGGAGTGGTTTGAATCCATGATGGATTGTCTGACTCAGATAAGAAGAATTATTTGACAGTTTGTTGAACCTGCTGACTGAGCCTCTGCAGTGTTTGGGCTTTAAATAAACCCGATGCATGATTCGCATTACTTGATCGCGATCGATCGCTCTGTAATACCGGGAAGTGTTTGAAAAGCAGCAGGACTTTAAAAATAGTACCTCAAGACTTTTAAAAGTCAAATTCCCCATTTATCATTGCACTGGGTGTTTGCCTTCACCACAACCTGAGCTCCCGTTTTAAGAGACTATTCTCACATTTCTTTGTCCCCAAGTTTTCAATCCGGTCTGTTGTTTTGTAACTTCAGGTCCTTGAGCAACATTCTGTGCTCTGCTGATGGCTGTGGGTGAGGGGATGCAAGTTGTGGTTGTTGCTGTTGTATCTCTGGTAAACTTGAGTGTTGAAGCTAGCATTACTTGTTTTTAATAATAAAATTTGATCATTTTCAACCCACGACTGTTTGTGGGGGACGCTGCTGTTCGTAATTGGTTGCCGCGTTTTGCCCACAAATATACGCAGTCAATTCACTTTACCGTACATTCTGTGAAGCGCTTTGAGACATCGATAAGATGTGAAAAGTGCTATATCAAGTGCAAGGACTTTTATTGTTATGATTATTATTATTATTAAAGGAAATGTGGTATTTCTCTGTTAGGCCATTCAGCCACTTGAGGCCACGCTTAGGTGCGTGTGGGAGAGCAATTAGTTTCTATTTTGAATTTGTTCTGCATCATTCTATAAGATCATGGCTGATCTTAACTGCCTGCCCTTGCCCCCTATTCCTTGATACCTTGTCCTAATAAACATCTATCCACCTCAGCCTTACAAACTCGAATGGATCTCCACAGCCTGTTGCAGGGAGGAGAGTGTTCCAGATTTCCGCTACAATTTTTGGGCGGCTTACTTGGTGGGTGGCTCCACCTCTGATTCAGAAGCTTGTGAGTTCATTCGCCATATCGGGACATAAATTGACGCTAGCACAGCGCTGAGTGGGGGGGTCCTACATTGTTGAAGACGCTACCCTCCAGACCACACATTGAAGCTAAACTGCCTCTGCCAGTTTGGTTAAAAGATACTAATAAGCACTGTTCAAAAAGCGCAAATTGTTTACAGCATTCACCCATAAAACCCATGGTCACCGTACAGTCAATCCCACAAAATGCTTTGGGGTGTTCAACCAGAGGGACAGGGGCTGTGCCATATGTAAGGAATGTTATTTTTCCTGAGGCTCCGTGCGTGTAGGAGAGCAATTAGTTTTTCTTTTGAATTTGTTCTTGCGACAATGAATCTATGCCTCGGTGATTGGGTGTGCGATTCCAAATAACATGTGAATCTATTGTATTGTCTTTACAGCTGTCCTTTAATTTGCAAAAGATGAAACGCACTCACACACAGTGAATATCTGAACACATTTGTTCTTGTCCCTGACTCCGACTGTGACTTTGAAGCAGTATTTTGGTCATTTCAATCCACCACTGTTTGTGGGGAACGCTGGTGTGCGCAATTGGCTGCCACGTTTTGCCCGCAAATATACAGTCAATTCACTTTACTCTGTGAAGCGCTTTGAAACGTCACGACAACGTAAATAGCACATATCGAATGTAAGGATTTTTATTTGGTTGCAAATGCTGTTCATATTGCTCCCGCTATGACTAACCAACAAAGACGTGCAGGAAACCGCTTCTTGACGTGAGATTCTTTGTCAATCTCCCACTCAACTCGGAGGAGAGTGTTGGCACCTGATTGTCTCTTTCTGCAGTTACCTGGCAGGGCGCAGATCACTCGCTCTCCGAAATGCTGGTACTCCGATTCTAATCCAATAACTACAATAATGAGCAGGCCATTGCTGACTGAATACAATGGTTCAGTGGAGAACAAACATACTGACATAAGGCTGCTTTAATTAGCCTACGGTTGGATTTTGTTTAATCCGCCAGAATTATAGGAGGAGGAGGTTCAATGAACTCTCAATTGTAAAAGTTGACCTATCCAGCAAACTACATTACCTGTCTACAAATAGAGCAGCTTTGTTTGAAATATACTTTTAGCTCTTAAGCGTACAGGGAGGTGATTCTCAAGATATGCAGGATAGATACAGTGCCTTTCACATCAGGAGGATATTTAAAATGCTTTGCAGGATTTTATTAAGTGCAAGTCGTACCTCCTGTCATTTGGCGAAGATTGTACCTTTATCGTGTCATTAGTTTTCGACCAAAATCGTTGGGGGTAATTGAATTCACTGTCTGTGTCCTCCTGCACATTAACAAAACAGTTGTTAATTTCATTATTACAGTACATCCTTAAACCCCTTGTTTTCCGAATTAGTACAACAGCCGTATTATAAAACGGTTGACTGAACAAACAATAGTAATCATCCTTGCATTTGATATAGAGCCTCACTGCGTCTTCGAGACGTCTCAAAGCACTTCACAGGATTATGCTGTAAAGTGAACTATATATATAATAAATATAAAATAATATAATCCTTGCATTTGAAATAGTGCTTTTCACACCTTATCGACATCTCAAAGCACTTCACAGAATATACTGTAAAGTGAATTGACTGTATATTTGGTGAGGGGGGAAAGGGAAGAGGTTTGAAAGAGGTCGAGTGTGTAAATGATGAAATGTTTTGACATTTTGCCAGCTTGTTAAATGTGGGTGCTGTTCTTCTCTCCCCCCCCCCCCCCCCCTCCCACCCAGGTGTTGTTTTGGTATGCTTCGAAGGAGACAGCGACGGTTACATTAACCTGATCGCGTATCCTTACGAGGACAGCGAAGGCTTGGAGTCTGAGGAGCTCTCCGACAAGGAACCTCGCAGGAAGCACTCGCGGAGGAGTTTCTACCGATCGAGCAGCAGCCTTGAACATGTGACCATGAAAGAAGATCCAGACATCTCGGAGAGGTATGTGGCACAGTTTGCGGGGGGCCTTAGCTGTTTGCATGTGGCGTTTGGGTGTTCCAGTCTATGTTAGTCTATGTATCCAGATATATGTTCTGTTCATATCTTTTTTACAGTTGGGGTGATAGATCAACCTTTTGAGTGCTCTAGCAGAAAGAGTTACCAAGGATGGATTTTGGGGTAAACACGTTTTATGTCCTGTGGGGGTTCTGATCTAAATGACCTATTATTAAACCTGTCACTGTGGGGTTACCGGCCAAAGGAGGTCATTAAGCACAAAGTGGTGTGTGTGTGCAAACTGCTTTCTGATTGGAGTTCGGGAGTTCTCAGGATCCCTTCCGGTGCTTATTTCATGGTCTTGCTCTGTAGTTTTGAACAGAGTCGATGAATATCATCACTTTACTGAGTGTTTGATTTCTTGTGGGCAAAGCTGTGCATGAATACTCAGGCCATGGTCTATTTGTGTCCTAATTTCTTATTGATAATTTTCCTTTATGCTAAGTCATCCTGAGTTGTTGAGCGCACTGATTGCCACTTCCTTTCACTGCTGCTGCAAATGTGTTTGAGGTGGGCTGATGACATTTTCTTGGACAAGTTCAGGATCTATTCAGGACTGATTTACTTAAGTATATTATCAGACCATTCTTTATCGTATTACAATGTTGATCCGATTGAGTCACTCGTGCACATCAACATTGTAGAGTTTATCCTTTTGTTGAGTTTCGAAAACATATTTGGTATTAAATTTGGAGGTCAGCTACACTTTTATCCATCAATGCCTTTGTTTTCTGTATGGGTCGGTCCACTTTGTGATGATTGGTTCTGTAGACATATATCAAGACATTGCTATTTTAAAACAATATGATCTGCAATATTGGCTGGTGTCACACACAAATAAGTCTGTGACATCTCTGGTCTGTTGAATTATGTGGTCATAACATCATAGTTGAGAGGTAAGACCTTGGTAAGATTGGTGAGTGAGGTAAGTACAGTAAAGGCCTGTTTATCCGGCACCCCCGACAATGCTGGTTAAAGCGTGTGCCGGATATTCAGCTGAAAATGAAAAAAAAAAAAAATGCATTTTTCCGGATAAATTCCGATTAATCGAATGCAGATTTTTGCAATGCCAGTTATATGGAAGTTATGGTGGATCGGGTGCCAGATAAACGGGCTTTTACTATACAGTACACCCAACCTAAATGGTATTGGAACCCCTTTGCAGATTCCAGCGAGGCCAACAGAACTCTGGTGTCAACTCGTGCTAATCCCCCCCGAGTGTTTCTGTCTTACTGTATGTATTGGTTTATTCCCTCATTTTCCTCCTCCAGGTTCCGCTTGCTTCTCTCACACCACGGCTGAGCGAGCTCTGCCTCCCCCAATATCATTAACTCTCGCATCCATCCGTGACTTGTAGTCGGAGAGACCAAGATAATTGGGTGAGCAGCAGCAATAGGGTGGAAGATTCTCATTTCTGTTGGATGATGCTCTTTAAAGTTGTCTTTGAGGAATGGGGTCCAGTATATATACCCAGGGACAATGATGGATTAGTAACAAAACACTGGACAGACCTGGGCCAAATAAAGCTTGGTGATTGCTATATGTGTTGCAGTCGTGTGTGTGTATCTGATGTTGTTAACGTTACAGGGATGGAAATGGCTGATAAGACGCAGCAGGATGGGATATAAATAGTCTGCTTGTTGTGAAGGACTTTGAAACTTCCAGCAAAAAAAATGGGCTACTTACTCCCAACTGAGTGCTGTAGGATACTGCACAACCTGTTATCAGCATCTGTGTTCACATATGCATGTTCTGTGTGTGTCAGTGAGTGTGTGTGGGAGGGGGGGTGGGGGTGTATGTAGAATTAGTACATGAAGACTGTGAAGAGCAAGAGATTTAAGACAGTACGATGTATCCGGGTGTCATTACGAATGAAATTGTCGTCAACGATTATTATCCTTTATTACTCGCTGGAAGGATTATTATAAGGCGAATTCCAAATGTAATTTGCTGTTATTGTATTCTCGGAGCTGTAAAATTGGGATATGTCAGGGTGAGTGTTACTGGGTTAAACAGGAGCTCTTGTTGCATATTTATACCTATTCGTTCTTGCTTTCCGGATTCGGCAAATTGGACTATTTGATCGTCGAAGAGTCTGGTTCTTAGTTACGTTTAATACTAGCTTTGTGAAAAGTAAGCTCTTCCTAACCTTCCACTCTGTACCTCTTTCATTTACAGTCTAGTGAATTAATACAATTCCCGCTCTCACTGAATTTCTATCATATACATTCACAGTTTGGGGAACTGAATGTTTCCAACTTGTAAGTGTCACAAATCGGGATTTGGGAGTAAAGCAACTCGAAGGGGCTTAGTTAGTGGCGGAGTGCCAAAGGCTCGTCACAACAGGAGGACTAAATATTCCAATTGGATATGATGGTGTGAGATCGCAGGTGCAATCTGTCACTTTAACTTACAAAATGAATACAAAGCTATGTAACCAGGAGCCAAACCCTTCAACCATGAGAAAGCATTGGGACCGGGTTGACTTATATGTGTGTGTGTGTGTCTGTGTGGGGGATGTCACCCGGTGACAGATGAGACTGAGGACTGCGATGAAAGGATGTCTTCTCCTCTTCATGCTTTTGTGTTTGTTTTTATTTGACCCACAGCCTGTCGGGGATGAAGAGCTCAAAGGTGGATGTGCAGATTCAGTCAGATATTTCCTTCCAGATGCTGGATGGAAACAGCGGGGTGACCTCAGAGAAGATCAGCTTCAACCCATGGAGCCTGCGCTGCCACAAACAGCAACTGAGCCGCATGCGCTCTGAATCACACAACCGCAAATTCTACAGTATCCTTCACTCCGGCTGGCCACACAGGTCAACCCACATCGACGCAGCCGCAGCCATCTGTGTTTTTATGTGTGGCGCTCCTCAAAACAGTGTGGCATCCCAGAGCACTTCGTACAAGTTTCCCAGGGGGGAGGAACAGCAGAGACCCCATTTATCAGCTCAACACTGCTTGTCCTTATTCATAAAGTTCCAGTACAGCTCCTGTAGCTCAGTGGTTAGAGCACTTGCCTTACAAGCGTGTGAGACCTGTATCCAAATCCAGGCAGGTCAGGGCGAAACTTTGGGCAAATTTCCTTACACACACACCTAATAATAATCCGTCCCCAAAATAAACACAATAATGAAAATTGGTAATTTCAATCCACGACTGTTTGTGGGACACTGCTGTGCGCAATTGGCTGCTGTGTTTCGCCCACAAATATGCAGTCAGTTCATTTTACAGTACATTCTGTGAAGCGTCTAGAAGATGTGAAAAGCGCTATATCAAAATGTAAGGATTATTATTATATAAGGTTAGAGTTTCACAACACAGCTGGTTCCTGACACAAGAAATTCAATTTCCTATCAATTTATTTTAAAACTACACAAAAAGTCCCAGTTAAATAACATGGATAGAGTCCCAAAGAGTTATTAAACTACAGTAAATATACTGCTTTTTTTTCATGCTGGGATAGATTTACACTGCACTCTCTGGCGTGCTTACGTATTCATTTAGTTTTAAGAGCAAATACAGAGTCAGCAGCTTTCAGATGTTTAAACTTGTTGGATTTTTCCTTATATGCGGTGAAAGGAGGATTATAATAATAACAACAACAAAATTACATCTATAAATTACATTTATTGAGCAGCTTTCATGTCGGGAGGATATCCCAACGCGCCGAACAGTCAGGTCAGGATAATAATAATCTTTGCGTTTGACATAGCGTCTGATTGCGTCTTCGAGACGTCTCCGTGTAGGGAGTGTAAAGTGAAGTTTGCGGGCGGGTCTGTGGTGCTGCCCGGCCCGTTTGCTCGGGATTTTCGCTCAGTTTTCCAAATCACAGGGAAACTTCCTTAACAAAACACTCCACAGAATTCCTCCTCCTGGAAAACGTGGTTCACCAGTTCCGACATCCCTGTATCTTGGACCTAAAGATGGGAACCAGGCAACATGGAGACGATGCTTCTGAGGAAAAGGCAGCCCGGCAGATGAAGAAATGTGAACTGAGTACATCGGCGACTCTAGGTGTGCGAGTGTGCGGAATGCAGGTGAGGAAGAATGGGTCTCAATAATAATAATTCTTGCATTTGATATAACGCTTTTCACATCTTATCGACGTCTCAAAGCGCTTCACAGACTATACTGTAAAGTGAATTGACTATATATTTGTGGGCGAAACACGGCAGCCGATTATTCACAGAGATGTCCCCACAAGCAGTCGTGGATTGAAATTACCAATTTTTTTTGGAGGGATTATTATTAGGTGGGTGTGGAGTAAGGAAACTTGCCCAAGGTTTAGCCCTAATCTGCCTGGATTCGAGCACAAGACTCACGCTTGTAAAGCGAGTGCTCTAACCCACTGAGCTACAGAAGCTCCACTGTCAGTTACCTTGTGGTCCCTCGCCATCTTATTCTCTGTCCACAGCAAATTAATCAATAAAAATCCTTACATTTGACACACAGCCCCCTTACCATGTCTTGGAGACGTCTCAAAACACTCCGCAGGATGTCCACTGTAAAATTGAATAACTATTTTGTGGGCAAAACGCAGCAGCCAATTGCGCAGATCAAGTGACCACGTTTTTTTGTTGCTGAAGGGATGATCACCCCCACCCCCTATCTCTCCTGGAAAGCAATCCGCCCGACCTGACTGTCCAGCCTTGGGACATCCTCCCGACGTGAATGGTGCTCTATAAATGTAGTTTTGTTGTTATTTGTTGTTGATGTTATAGTCATGGAAGGGACTCTGACGGATCTGCCTTGTACCCTGGTTTTCAGGTGTTCCAGTTAGACTCAGGGCATTACCTCTGGAGGAATAAGTACTACGGCCGCAGTCTTTCCATCGAGGGATTCGGGGAGACCCTGCACCAGTTCCTGCACAACGGCAGATACCTGCGCAAGGACTTATTTGACGCCATCCTCCAGAAGCTGCGGGATCTCAAGGCTGTGCTGGAGAAGCAAGCCTCCTACCGCTTCTACTCCAGCTCCTTACTGATCATCTACGATGGGAAGGAGCGCAAACCAGACCTTTGGCACAAACACTCGGAATCATTCATCTCCTCGGACAGCGGCACGCCGGAACCCGTAAACCCCGTGTCCTCCCCTCCGTCCACCAGCTTTCAGGCCGGGCCTAAACTCGACGTACGGATGATTGACTTTGCCCACAGCACATTCAGGGGTTTCCGAGATGACCAAACTGTCCACGACGGGCCTGACAGAGGCTATATCTTTGGATTGGAGAATCTCATTAATATCCTAGAAGAGATCCAACATGAAAATCAGTAGCATACTCCCAAAACGTTTCCTATTTCCTTATGTCTATTTACTCAGTGGGTGATTCCCTCCTCCCCCTCCCCTCTCCCCTCCCCTCCCCCCATCTCAAGCACATACTTATTCTGATATTCATCGTAACGGTGACGTGATTGGAAAAACACTGTCCACTGCTGGCAAATGGCTAGACACAAAGTCAGTTTGTTGTTTGACTTGATTATTCCACCACAGTGTGTGTGTGATATACTCTGTTGTATAGTCAAAGCGAAGCAGGATTTCCTACACTGACAATAACCTCTTGTTCCTGTGAAGGGAGTGGTACTGTTCACCGACGTGAGTGAGGAGAGTGAGTGAGTGAGGCCGGCCTGCTATGCAATGGCGGAGGCTAACGCGGAACTGTTCACTGAGCACCGAGGTAGCAAGTAGGTTCCACATTGCTCCCCCACTCTCCTCCCTCCCAAAGAAAAAAAACTGCATGGATCTGCCATATGTACATTTTGTAAATGCTGGGACAAAAACAAATTCCTCATTTACGACCACCCTGATTGTGAGTGAAGGAACTCTTATAATCTAACACTCAGGTTCGTTCGCTGCCAAGGTGCGTGAGTTGATTTGAATTTCCCTCCTTCCCCCCCCTCCGCCCCACCCTTATCACCACCAACAACACTCCACCACTATAATAATTCCCTCTCTGACCGGCCAGCCTGTGAGGTGTCTCTCTGGCCACGCCAGCGAATAACGCACAAAGCCTTCTGAGAATCACCTGCTCCTCGGAGGCGATCGCGACGTACTCGAGAGAGAGGAAGGAAGGAAAAGCAGTTCAGTTTGAAGAGATCAAAACACGGACCATCACTGGTTTGCTGTGTCGGGAGAGGCTCGGAGCTTTTTTGCAGGGTGACGGATTCGAGTGTCACAAAGCCAGACTTCTTGTTAGCGAACACAATCTCCTTGTCAGCACTGTCGGGGAAGGCATTAATCAGACTGACCCGCTCCGTGCTGTCGTGGATTTCCAGTGAATGGCAGAAGTAATGGGCACACCAAAGCCATTTCCTGTTCTTATCCCCAGAAAGACTTGGCTTCCCTTGCCTGTGCAGCTTCAGTGAGATAACTAACGTACGTACTGTTAAATTCAGTGAAGGCATTCTAGACGGTTGTAGGAAGGAAAGCACATGGGCGAAAAAAGGGCAGGTGTTCTATAAAGCCTTTCTCCTCCCGCACGCTGTTCCCAGCATTAGAGCTTTTATGTTTTTAGAATGTTATTGACTTGACCACATCATTTCGAACGCAAATCATCGCTGCGCTTTAAGAAGGTTTTGAATCGGATTACAATAGGTAGCTTTAAAAAGAAAAATCCATTATTTTTATTAAGTTTATCCCCCCCGCCCGCCCCCATCTTTATTTTTTATCTTTTTTTCATTAAAAAAAAGATGTGTGCGCGTCAGTCCAGATCACAAAGTATATCGTAGAGATTGAGAGAGAGACCTGGTTTATACAATGACCAACCATCTTTTGAAGCTGCAGTATTGGCCCCCACTAAGTGTCCCACATAAGACGGTTTATGAAAAAGGCTCAGGTCAACAGCGGTTTTACTCAAATCAACCACCAACTGACTGATTGACCGACCGACCGGAGTTACATTGCTTGACAAACTGTACAGCGCGGTGGGTGTGAAACTTTCAGGCCTGATTAAATAACTCTGAGCCCCTCTGTAAATACTGTAAATGGTTTGTACTCAGACCAAATGTGTTTTAAAACGTTTCATGGTACATTTCGAGCCACCCTTATGGTTTAAAAGGACTCGGGTGTTCCATGTTCTGTACATCCTACAGATTTTTTTTTCCCCCCTGATCCAGTTAATAATCTTTTATATGTGAGCACATAATATGAGGCTGTTTATTTCAGCTGTTCCACATTCCTCCTGCTTCTAGATTTCCAGCAGGACTTTGAACCAGTCTAGATTGTTGCTCGTTGTGAGACCCTTTGAATGAGAGAGACTGACCGGGTTTCCAATTTGTCCTGGATTGGGTATTAAAGGGGAACAAATTGAAACTTTTCTTTATCGCGGGTTAGTTGAAAGGTTAGCCGAGCTCATTGGGAAATCTCTCTTGCATTAACTGCTGCCCTGCATGGGAGGTACAAACAAACGAGCAATCCCTTTAATGGGAAATGTTAGTTCGTTCGTTGATTGATTCGTTGATCAATTCAACCCCATGTCACAAAAGTAATCGCAGTGTCCACCGCTCTGTGCTTCAATGATTTCACCAGAATTTATTCTTGTCGTTTGGGGACCGACTGAGCGATTTGCCTGAAACCATCCTATTTCTGATTCTACATTTGCAACCTATTGGTGACCTGCGAATCTGTCAGGCACGCGTTCGATAAGCTGGTTGTTTCTTACTTGAAGCTTCCCGGCTGCTAGAGTAGGAGAGGGAATGGGACAGTTCACCCCATGGATTGGCTTTGAGAAGGTGAGATGAGGTTAGCTTGTTCTTTTCACCCGTTACCTGGGGGCTTAAGGACGTTGACTCACAGTTGAAGGGAATCCACATTGAGGCAGTAGAGTTGGGGGAAATTGTTTTGGTTATACAGGTTTTTTTTTGTACCAACATTTTTGCGCTGAAAAGAGGAACAAAAGGGAAACGATAAAATCCCCTCATCTTACAATTGATTCAGAAACAAAAATCACAAGGTGATGATAAAATAGGCGAGCATACAGCAAGGCGCACAGAACACAGTGGCGTTCACATCCACACCGTTATCTTTTTTAAAAAAAACACACACACAACCGTGGATATGGGAAAACTATTCTTAAATTGCCGAAGAGTGGGTCAAAATCAGGGTCAGCTTGTGTACGTTCACACAGACTGGACCCTTATTTCCTTGATCACTTTGGGTACAGTGCTGTACACATTCTGGGTAACAGGATTATTTTAAAAAGAATGTTTTAAATGAGATTACCATTTGGACAAAATGAAGAGTTTTGTCTACCTAAGAACTATTACCAAACACACAGCAGCTCAAAGGATATATTTATTTTTTTTTGCAGCCAGGAACTTATTAATCTGGTCTGCTTTGCATTTGACTTATATAAGCTTCAGCTATAATACAGTCAGAAAAGTCATGGTACGTTGATGCCAGGAAATGTGTTGAATGACAGTGACTACTTGGACACGGTCTAGTGGGGTGGGTGGGGAGGGGCTGTTTTAATGCTTTTTTTTACCAAAGTATTTTCTAAGAAGAAATTTGCATCCGTGCGCCTGAAGAGCAAGTGGATGTGTTTCCCTGACAGGTTTATACCTGTCGTTGATAAAGGTAAAGCAGTATTCAGAGGCAAAGCCAACCATCTGACTGTTTCACCCATCTCTGCAACCGAACATCGTTCAACCAAAGAGGGCCAGCGGGTCTGGCCAAGAGAAAGCCAGGGCACTCGCTCGCTCACTCAGGTGTCTGTGCAACTATTATTTTGTTGAAAAAACACAGATTTAAATGTTTTTTGGTGGGTCTTTTTTTAAGAGGGATAATCTGAAGGGAAGAAGAAAAGGATTAAGTGGAAGTTTCATTGTCTAAAAGGAAAAGAAAAACAAATGTTCACTTCACGAAATGACATGGTGCAGATGTACGTTCCTCGTAAGCTTTTAGAATTCCAGGTCTTTATAGCACTTGGCTTTTCGCCGCTTTCCCTCCCCCTCCTCTGGAGTATCAAAGCTAACGGTGAACGCACTTTTTAAACCTAATCATTTCTTATCCAACTTGATTAACAGAAGGGCAGCTGCAAGCAAGTGGCTCAGAGAGAGAGAGGTAGAGATAGTAAGATATATCTTGTAATATTTCAAAGCCCCCCCACCGACAACTATGATTTGCGAGTTTATATATATTTATATATATAATACATATATCAGTGCCCTTGACGTGGGGTAGCGTTTCTACAGCACTTACAATGACTTATACACTGACTTTGGTGAATCTCCTCTGCCTCTTCTCTTCTTGCTACCCCCTCACCCAGGCTTGATCTGGGATTCGCTCAGTTCTTGGCAGAATTCTATCTAAAATGCTCACGGTTTTTTAACTTTATTTTATTTTGTTTGAATTGTACTATATATAGTGTGTGTGTATATATATATATATATATATATACACATACACACACACATACTTTTGACTCAGAGTGACACCGAGGGACGCGCAACCTGATAATGGTTTCACCGCCCAGCGCAATTTGATTTCCTATAAAAAAAATTATACGGTCCCGCGAACAATTCACCGACCAATACTTGACGACGACTTCTGAAGAACATTCCCGAGCTGTACAACCAGCCCTGACGGAGTTCCTTCCTTGCTTACTTACACTGTACGTTTTTCTTTGTATGAGTGTGTGTGTGTGTGTGTGTTTCTGGTCTGGGAGACAGACAATCGTCGAAACATTTGCACTGTGAAGAAACGAGAGAGAAAAAATAACTGCAGAGCACCGAGTAACTACTGACTGAAGTGCGATAGTGCGAGGAAACTTTGTGCGCATTCGCGATACTTGCTATAGGAGTCGTGAGTCACAGACTATAGACCGGGGAGTCGGTGGGGAAGAAAGCTCAAGTGATATTTGGGGGGAGGGAGGTGAGTGGGAGGGAGGGTTGGGGAAACCAGTCCAAGGCAAACACAGGACAAGGCTGAGCGTGCTTTCTGGTGGCTGTGTGGGCTCCTGGTTATCTTATTCGTGCAGAAATACAGGGAAACACCATCAAAATCTGCACAGACTGAAATCCCCTCCCCACCCCCTCCTCTCCCTGCAACCCCCTCCCCACCTCCCATAACCTTGGCTGCCAAGCATATGTGGAAATTATTTTGTTACGATTATTATTATTATTATCATTAATTTATTCTCAGTAGTTTTCGATTGTATGTATTTTCTTTTTCCAATTCGAATCCGATTGTATTTCCGTTTGTGTGACTGTTCCTTCGGTCGGTAGCAGATTCTTCAGGAATCTCTCTGTGGGCATGAGCATCCTGTATCTTTGTGACCTGTGTTTGGCAGTGTTACCTCCCATATTGTCACGGTTATGTATAAAATAAAACACATTTAGGAAATCTACTCCCCTTCGCTGTGTTGAGTGCTAGCTTCATTGTTGTGGGAACTCAAGTGAACGAAGGCACCCACCGATATCAAAACGTGATCTCGGTTCCATTTCCGACCCTGCTAAGTTGACCACACTCAGGTGGAGTTTCAGTCGCATACAATATTAACAATTGTAATCTTTGCATTTGATATCGCGCCTGATTACGTCTTCGAGACTTCTCAAAGCGCTTCACAGAATATGTGAATTGACTGTATACTTTGTGGGCGAAACGCGACAGCCAATTTGCGCACAGCAGCATGTTTTCCCCCCCCCCCCCCCCCCCACCCAATACACACACAAACAAACAGTCGTGGGATTGAGTGACGGAAGCGTGCAAAAATATGGCAAAATTATAGAACGATTGAGGCCTATGATTGTGGAATGGTGAGCACGATCAAAACTGTTTAGCATCAAAATAATTGAGTTTGGTCACCTCCCTCCTTAGAATCCTCGCTGTTGCGC